>CM077523.1:15463571-15877331 GCA_039654895.1 Mongoloraphidia duomilia
GACCAAATATTAAAAATAACCCGCCTCCTATTAAAAGCTTGGCCCAAGGTCCATTCAAAGACCCGCTAACCATAACACTTATGAAACTCTCAAACATCAATTTTCAAAAGGATTGGGTAATTTTTACAAAGGAGTACTACATATTTCCGCCATTTTGTAATATGATGTCATTTCATTTTTTTGTGTCCTATAAAAACTCGCAAATATCAATTTTCAAAAGGATCGGATAATTTTTACAAAAAAGTACATATTATGGTCGCCATTATGAAATCTGACGTTATTTTATTTTTTTGTGCCTTATGAAACTCTTAAATATCAATTTTCAAAAGGATCTGATAATTTTTACAAAGCAGTACTACACATTTCCCCTAATTTGAAATATGACGTCATTGTATTTTATTGAGTTCTATAAAACTCTCAAATATCAATTTTCAAAAGAATCGGATAATTTTTACAAAAATGTACATATGACCGCCATTTTGAAATCTGATGCGATTTTATTTTTTTGTGTCCTATAAAGCTCTTAAATATCAATTTTCAAAAAGATCGGATAGTTTTTACAAAAGTACATAATATGGCCGCCATTTTGAAATCTGACGCCATTTTAATTTTTTGTGTTCTATAAAACTCTTAAATATCAATTTTCAAAAAGATCGGGTAATTTTTGCAAAAGTACATAATATGGCCGCCATTTTGAAATCTGATGCAATTTTATTTTTTTGTGTCCTATAAAACTCTTAAATATCAATTTTCGAAAAGATCGGATAATTTTTACAAAAGTATATAATATGGCCGTTATTTTGAAATCTGACGCCTTTTTATTTTTTTGTGTCCTATAAAACTCTTAAGTATTAATTTTCAAAAAGATCGGATAATTTTTACAAAAGTATATAATATGGCCGCCATTTTGAAATCTGACGCCTTTTTATTTTTTTGTGTCCTATAAAACTCTTACATATCAATTTTCAAAAATATTGGATAATTTTTACAAAAGTACATAATATAGCCGCCATTTTGAAATCTGACGCCATTTTATTTTTTTGTGACCTATAAAACTCTCAAATATCAATTTTCAAAAAGATCGGGTAATTTTTACAAAAGTACTTAATATGGCCGTCATTTTGAAATCTGACGCCATTTTATTTTTTTGTGTCCTATAAAACTCACTGCACGTGCGCCAGTATATTACTTTCATCGCTGACCATAGCTATTGATATACTTTTAATAGCTTGAACGTGACGTGACGGTTTTACCGTGAGCGTGACGCGAATCTAAAAGTTTACCCCCTGCCAGAAATCGTCTAACGCACCTATAGAAGCATAGCTTCAAAAAATTCATGTAAATCGGATCAGTGGTTCTCGAGTTATAATCGTACAAAGAGACATACAGACAGAGAAAGCCAAATTGTTCAGGAAGGTATGAAACGTCGAGAAATGTTGGTCCGATCCCTAGGTCCCGCCATCCGACCGACGTCAATAATTAGTTACAGCTCATTTTAACTCAGTAGGCCATGGTTTTTAAACACAAAAATCAAACATCACTAGTCAGAAAATTGAACGACCTATATAGTCCAGTCACGAGAGGAAGTCCACCTTGCGTTTTGTGCAGCAAATGATTTTATTTTTTTGTGTCCTCAAGCATGTTTAGGAGATGTCAAATCCAAGTTTGCGACCTCTAAAACAGAGCGGAGGAGTTATGGTAGGCTATAAACCATGATTTTTTTGTACTTTTTTCGGTTTCTTGCTTATAACATGGAAACGGCCGGTCCTATTCAAAATTAAAGGGCACAAAATTTACTTCAAAATGCACTAGTCAAATTTGTTTCTGTTCCCATTTTTACCGGCTCTACAGAAAATCGCCAAAATTTATCAAAATGAAAAAAAAGCATTTTTTCAAGCTTTTAACTATTGAAAAACTCGAAAAGCCTATAACCTCCCTTAATAAACGGGCTATCTAACAAAAAATTTTTTTTTCAAACCGGACTGGTAGTTCCTTAGATTAGCGCGTTCAAACAAAAAAAAATCAACTCTTTTTTTGTTTGAACACGCTAATCTCAGGAACTACAAGTCCGATTTAAAAAAAATTTGTTTGTTAGATAGCCCGTTATAGGCTATTCGAGTTTTTTTTTTAATTCAATCCCAAAGAGGGTACCACGGGGGTGTAAGATTTTTTGTTATTACAAAAAATCTTACACCCACGTTTTACCCCCTTTTGGGTTTCATTTAAAAAAAACTCGTAGATCCTATAACCTTCCTCAATAAACGGGCTATCTTTGGGATTGAATTTTTAAAAAACTCGTATAGGGTCTCATTGATTACTACTTTGCTTGAGAATAGCCGAGAGTGTAGCGATGCTGTTGTTTACATGGCGTTGCTATGGTTCCTCTAGTACAAGTCCCCAGTTCCCGGGTTCTAGCCCGAGAGCTGGTAAAAGTGGCAATTGGATTTTCAATTTATTACTAAAAAAAAAATAATGCATTGAAAATATGAGTTGGTGCTAGGCCCAAATAACCTTAGCTGTTGGTGGTCTTTAAAAAACAATTTAATTTAATTTAGCTACTTTGCTTCTTTTACAGACTGGTAGTTCCTGAGATTAGCGCCTTCAAACAATAAAATTTTGGAGCATACAAGTAATTCAAGAATTACAAGGCGCGATATTCATGTCGGTATTGTGTGTAAACGGTTTTACCGAACATAGAGAAAATAATACTAAGAAGATCAATTTTGTAGTAGGCTATGGCCATAAGACCTAATGTAAATATGTATTGGATTACATAGAAAAAATAGTGCAGTGAATTTTTTAAACAATTTTCCATTGCAACGGTTGACTATTAAGCGTAACTCGGAACCTGCTAAATAAAAAAAGTCATGAGGTATCGTAAGACACCCGACAGAAGCTATGCTTCTTACCTACGCATAGTATGTAAAACCGAATTTATCAAAGATATAAACAATACAATTAAAAAGTTATAATTTGACCGCCATTTTGAAATCAGACGCCATTTTATTTTTTTGTGTCTTATTAAACTCTCAAATATCAATTTTTAAAAGGATCGGATAATTTTTACAAAGAAGTATATACCTATGGCCGCCATTTTAAAATATGACGTCATTTTATTTTTTTGCGTTCTATAAAACTCGTCAATATCAATTTTCAAAAAGACCGGATAATTTTTACAAAAATGTACATATTGCCACCATTTTGAAATCTGACGTCATTTTATTTTTTTGTGTCCTATGAAACTCTCAAATACCGATTTTCAAAAGAATCGAATAATTTTTACAAAAAAGTACATATGACCGTCATTTTTAAATCTGACGTCATTTTATTGTTTTGTGTTCTATGAAACTCTCAAATATCAATTTTCAAAAGGATCGTATAATTTTTAGAAAGGAGTACTATATATTTCCGCCATTTTGAAATCTGACGTCATTTTATTTTTTTGTCTCCTATGAAACTCTCAAATATCGATTTTCAAAAGAATCGGGTAATTTTTACAAAAAAGTACATTTGGCCGCCATTTTTAAATCTGACGTCATTTTATTTTTGTGTGTTCTATTAAACTCTCAAATATCAATTTTCGAAAGGATCGGATAATTTTTACAAAAGTGACGTTACACTGATTTTATTACATTTATCCGAAACGTTACCGGAGAAAGACCTTTTGCCTGTGAAAATTCAAAAGTACGATTTGCACCCGGACGAAAGCCGGGACGGTCAGTTAGTTACCATAATATTGCACTGTCACCGGAGCTACACATGTGTGCACAATTTCAACTCAATCGGATCACGGGAAGTGGGTGAAAATTCAAAAGTACGATTTACATCCGGACGAAAGCCGGCCCGGCTTTCGTCCGGGTGTAAATCGTACTTTTGAATTTTCACAGGCAAAAGGTCTTTCTCCGGTAACGTTATTATATTATGGTAACTAGCTGACCGGCCCGGTCAGCTAGTTACCATAATATTGTATTGTCACCGGAGCTACACATGTGTGCAAAATTTCAACTCATTCGGATCACGGGAAGTGGGTGAAAATTCAAAAGTACGATTTACACCCGGACGAAAGCCGGGCCGGTCAGCTAGTTACCATAATATTGTATTGTCACCGGAGCTACAAGTGTGTGCAAAATTTCAACTCAATCGGATCATAGGAAGTGGGTGAAAATTCAAAAGTACGATTTACACCCGGACGAAAGCCGGGCCGGTCAGCTAGTTACCATAATATTGTATTGTCACCGGAGCTACACATGTGTGCAAAATTTCAACTCAATCGGATCATAGGAAATGGGTGAAAATTCAAAAGTACGATTTACACCCGGACGAAAGCCGGGCCGGTCAGCTAGTTACCATAATATTGTATTGTCAGAGCTATATATGTGTGCAAAATTTCAACTCAATCGGATCACGGGAAGTGGGTGAAAGTTCAAAAGTACGATTTACACCCGGACTAACCGGGCCGGTCAGTTAGTTACCATAATATTGTATTGTCATCGGAGCTACACATGTGTGCAAAATTTCAACTCAATCGATCGCAAGATTTGTAACAAATATACGGGATCAAGCTAAATAAAACCACCGTTTAAAAAACAAAGCACTACTACCTACTTATTTTTGCGTGATGCCAGAACATACGTTTTTATTTGAGAATCAGTTCGGTTGCTTTTGCGTGATGCCAGAATATTTTAAAACTGGCAGTCGCATAAAAAGTTATTTACTTGAAAAAAATCATGTTAAGTCGGATCAGTGGTTCTCTAGTTATAAGCGTACAAAGGGACATACAGACAGAGAAAGTCAAATTGTTCGGGAAAGTATGAACGTCGAGAAATTTTGGTCCGATCCCTAGGTCTCGCCATCCGATCGACGTCAATAATTAGTTACAAGTCATTTTAACTCAGTAGGCCATGGTTTTTAAACTTAAATTCAAACATCAGCAGTAAAAAAATTGAATAACTATATTAAAATAATGCAATATAAGACAGAGCATACGCTATCTTCCAATTTCCATACCACACTGTGCAACAGACAAGGACAACAGAAACAAGTTCGCGATTTATTAGAGAAAGTCGCATTTATATATTTTTAAATGCATATAAATCTGTACAAACAAACTGTTTTTACACAACATTATACATAAAATCTATCTAGATTTTTGTCCTCTTTCGTTTAAGACGACGTTAGGATCAAATAGGCCCCGAGAGGAATCGAACAAAAAAAGTTTTTAATAATCGGTTAACCCGTTTGGGCTGTACGACTGATACAAAAAATCCGTTACAGATTGACAGATTGACAGATTCACAGACGTACAGACAAAGCGAGTGTATATAGGCGCTTCTAGCTTCGCTAAGATCGCGCCTAAAAAGAGTTTATTTTTTGTTTTGTTTTTCTAAGTTCTGTAGAGTCGGAAAAATCGGAATAAAAACATATATGACTAGTACATTTTGAAGTAAATTTTGTGCCCTTTAATTTTGAATAGAACCATTTTGTCGATAGGACCAGCCGTTTTTATGTTATAAGCAAAAAACCGAAAAAAGTGCAAAAAAAATCGTGGTTTTTAGCCGACCAAAACTCCCCCGCCCTGTTTTAGAGGTCGCAAACTTGGATTTGACATCTCCTAAATATGCTTGAGAACACAAAAAAATAAAATCATTTGCTGCACAAAACGCAAGGTGGACCCCCCGTTTTAATCTCTCGTGACTGGACTAATATAATAATATAAGTCAGAGCATACGCTATCTTCCAATATCCATATCACACTGTGCAACAGACAAGGACAACCGAAACAAGTTCGCGTTTTATTAGTTAAAAACGCATTTATAAATTTTAATTTGCATATAAATCTGTATAAAAAAACTGCTTTGACACAATATTATACATAAAATCTATCTACAATTTTCTGCTCTTTCGTTTAAGATAGGTTTCGAATCGATCTGACTTGAATTGAGCGAACTATAAGCAAAAAACCCCGTTTTTTGTTATTTGCTCCCCTCTGGGGCCAAAATTAAAAATTCGGACGACGTTAGGATCAAATAGAACCCGAGAGGAATCGAACAAAAAAAAGTTTTTAATAATCCGTTAGCCCGTTTGGGCTGTACGACTGATACAAAAAATCCGTTACAGATCGACAGATTCACAGATTCACAGACGTACAGACAAAGCGAGTGTATATAGGCGCTTCTAGCTTCGCTAAGATCGCGCCTAATAAAAAATTTTATAAATAAATATCATGAAGAATTTAGAAAAAAAAACGTCAAAAATTGTACGATGCCATTAGTTTCCGAACCCAAGTCCCCATGCATAGAAGGCTAAAGTGGTACCACTACTCTGCGGATGAACTTGTCTAGACAGCCGTTGTTACTGACATATGTATAACTTAATATACCCGGACAATTAATTTATAAATTATTTATCCAGTACAATATAAGCGTCGCAGTGGTGGGGAGAACAGCAGCGAAGGAGAACATTTCGTTGCATTGATATTTCGTTGCATTGTATTCCGTTGCATATTTCCCCTCACGCGGCTGTTCACAGCCCGACATAAGATGTTTCACATCAAAAATGTAGGATTCATAATTTTCTGGGGCAATATTATTTAAACATGTCTTTCGTGTTACCGGAAGTTTGATTTTTTTCCACAGGCCATGGCTGCATTCTTAGCTAAGACATACTTTGCCATATCTTTCTGATCAAAAACTAAAATGCAATTGATACTTTCACTACTTTACGATTCATTATTTTATTGTAGATTATAGACGTTCAACAGCTGAGGTCATCAGCGTTATTATTTTATTTAGTTGTAAAGACCAAGAGCTATTTTTTAGTGTATTTGCCATATGGCACATACACTATTGGCGTCGGTCGGATGGCGGGACCTAGGAATCGGACCAAAATTTCTCGACGTTTCATAGCCTCCTGAACACTTTGGCACCATTTTTGGAAATGTCTATTTATATATATTATAGGAATCGCCCCTCGTTTGAACGCTAATTTATAGCAATGGCTTTTGCTCCTAAAGACCCGAATTTAATCGGTTGCGCGGCTAGCTACCGACGGCGCGGGGTCATGGGTCGGAGAACAAAAATTATTATCTAGTTACGATTGCACTTGTTTTGGGAAAGCAGCCCTAAAATTTAAGTACAGGAAAAGCCCTTAATAGGCAATAAAAAACCCAACCACCTACCACTCGACACTTAGGACAACACAAAATGTGAACGCACACAATAAATCGTGCGTCACAATAATTCGATTTAAATTTGAAGTCACCTCTACACTCAGTATCACCTAACCAGAGACGGACCTCGTTGGAAAATTACTTAGTGGGCCAGATACCGATCGAGAGATCAAAGGGCGCCAGAACTTATAGGGCCACACTGCGTAAGTCTCAGGTCGTCCAAGCTGAGACGCGAGAGTGGTCACAGTTAGGGATTATTCGAAAAGGATAACCACGTTGGCCAAAAGAGATCCGAAAAATATTCCGGAACAGAGTCCAGAACCACAATCACAGTTATATTAAATCCCAGGCCTAACACTGTTACTTCCTTAGCAAGATAAACGGAAAAAATCAGAGGTGATTTCGATGGCCAAAACCACACGATAACTTAACCTAAACTACCAACAAAACACAGATTACGAACACAATATCGGGACACACAGTATTCGAGATACCAAAAAATAAAAAGGCGGCCCTGTAATCACAGGTCCTACGGAACTTCCAACAATCGAGACAAAAATCCTAATTCAATAGGCCTCGAAACCTCATAAGAACCTACTTAATCAATCGCAAAACGCTAGCGTGACGTTAGCGAGCGATAGCAAAACGATAACCTAACGATAGCGAAATTCTCAACATAAAATAATGAAGCGATACGGAACGATAACGAAATTCACATAATTAATTTTTAACAATTATTTCACACTTAATCCGGGCCTGTACAGAAATTCCTGAGCCTGAAAAGAAAATACATAGCATACGACTCGGGACATAAACACTTTAAAATCGCGAGACTGGCGATGTGGAATTCAAACTTAATTCGTAATAAGATTCAAAATATTCTGGAAAATTCCCAATGTAGTGCAAGAAATCCTACAGGAATACAATCGACGCACTATTATTCATGTTAATTCTGACGTAAATATCTAAATTGACCCAGTACTATGCAGAGTGGTCGACATTCAGAAATGTAAAATGTTCATAAAATATTAGATTTGATCCTTTAATATTTTCGGGATATATTGTAGTACCATATCTATCCCACTGGGATAGATACTTGATAATATTCTGGGATACTTTATGCGTTGTCACTTATGATAGCGAATATTAAAAATTTTGGGATCATTGCAAAATCTTCAAAATTTCCGGAATAAATTAAATTATTCCCGCATTCCAGAATCAACACAACCACACGGAAATCCAAAAGCAGCAACCTATAATCCCTAAACTAGGAGAAACCGATTGGTTTCTTTATGGTTTATTGTTTGCACGGTAAGCTAACTATATCCAATAACAATAATCCAACAATGGAAATACGGAAAATAAATCAATTTTCGGGAATTAGGAAAACTAGGAAGGTCGACCAATACAGGAATCGAAGCAGAAAACAACGCCGAATCCAAAATCCAAGACTAAAATAATACAGCTCCAAAACGAAAAGTACAAATCAAAATACAAAATCCCAAAATAAAAAGTTATTTATTTGCCAGACTATTCAATCATGTAATTTTGATTGTTTAACAGACCGATCTGTATCCCACGGCCGCGCTCTCTAGTCTGTCGACATGCCAACGCTTACGAAAGTATTCCGTATTTTTCCTCAGCGTTCTCCCTTACACACACAATAAAAATAGTACGCATCGTCTTGCACTCATAGACATCATATCAAGCCAGTCTTGTTAATTTCTTTTCTAGTTCGTTGTCAGACGTTCGCTAGTCTGCATTGACGTCATCATATCAATACAGTGGGGTCCCACTTCCCTCTCGAATTAATGATAAAACATAAAATGCATTGAAGTTAAAATAAATGCCGCTATTTACTAGATGTGCTAAAGGGCTAATTGCCCCCCTAACTACGACTAAAATTAGCCCCCTATAATATATATATATATATTGAAATGAGTAAAACTTCGTCGTACAGCGAGTCGGGGAGGGAGCACTTGTTAACCCAGCATTAAGATTTGAATTTATGAATCATTTACGTCAATTAGTTTTGTTAAAAACCAATGATGAATACAATTAATGAATTCGCAAGTGGTTAGTATACATTGCCTTCCGTGGACCCCAGATAAAAATTATTTTCAAGCCTATGCACCTTTTATCAAAGTTTAGATTTTTAACATTGTCAATTTTGAATGCAAGTTAATGCAAATGAGATCCGAATCAGTGCTGGTTTGGCACTAGATAAAGGACAGCTAGCGAAATATACGTGCGGAACAGAGATAGAACTCCGTCAGCGCTAGACGAAGTAGCTAGTGTGTGACGTCAGGTAGTCGGTGCGACGTTTTGCATATTGGTGGGAGAAAAACAACGGTGACGGCGCGAGCCGCGAGACACAGGCTTTTTTTGTGGGGACACAGAGCTGAGTGGATCTCATATGAATTGTCCATAAAAATACACTGTGGCAAAATTAATTGTTTGACGATTGTTATAATCGGATTTGTTAGGCTATATTTCTGCTGCTTGTTAGTATTGTTGAGTATTTCCTAACCTTCCCGCCAATTGTTTTCCTTCCTGGTGGATACCTATTTTTCCGTCTATTGTTTATTTCTTGGAGCTTTGGTTCGTTCGAGATTATTTTTTTTGGTTAGGGTGGATTTAGCGTCGTTCCAGGCGGAGTGTTTCCAGCAATTGAATATCACCAAGATTTGTTACTTAAAAGATGACCCCGTATTAAATAATGAACTGGGGAATAGCGTTATTTATCTATTAAAATAGCGTTTTAACAAATAATACTTACGCAAATCAGTGGCGTCGAATAATGTTTTGTTGTCAACAATAAATCTCGATAACAAAAACAATTTACTTGAAGTTATTTACGTCCTGCTTTTAACTAATATTCCTTGCAATACTTACTCAAATCAGTGGCGTCGAATCTTGTTTCGTTGTCAACAATAAATTTCGATAACAAAAACAATTTACTTGAAGTTATTTGCGTCCTGCTTTTAACTAAAATTCCCTGCAATACTTACGCATATCAGTGGCGTCGAATATTGTTTTGTTGTCAACAATAAATTTCGATAACAAAAGCAATTTACTTGAAGTTATTTGCGTCCTGTTTTTAGCTAATATTCCCTGCAATACTTACTCACATCAGTGGCGTCGGATATTATTTTGTGGTCAACAACTCATCGATATAACCAAGCCAATCAATTTGAGTTACTTAGTGGCGTACAGTTGTAGGGTTCAGTTGGAACATACAATAAAAACAACTTTAATTATATATTTTCAATATAATTATCACAAAGAAAAATCGCTTAATACAATCCGAAAATTTTATATTCATCTGTCAATTTTATTATTATTATTAGTAACTAACGAATCGCACTCGACGATCACTGCGATGTACTAAGGAGGCCTCACAGTGTTTAATATTATTCCGATATTTTACTAGAACAAAGTTACCTAAAGAACAGCTTATCATAAATTAACTGATCTGAGGATTGATAATTTCTGGCTGCTGATTTTATTCCGCTATCTCTATTCTTAAGTTCGAATAAAATTGTATTCTGTCCATTTCAGCTCTGCTTTCGTTTTTTTAATGTGTTTGTGAATTTGTGTCAAAATGAAGTTTACCGCTTGCTGATGATCGGTAAAATTTGATAAGTAGGTTTGCTGGTGTAATGAGCTAAACTCTTATTATGCCGCAGGTGAATACTGAAGCCGAGATAATTATTTTTAGCATCGATTATCCCTACCGAATACCGAATATTAGTGGTTACCGAATTATCGCATAATTATTTGTTATTGAATATTTTTTAGGATTAGCGCTTTCAGTGATTTCACGGTGCCGAGCGGTTTTTCGTATTTCTGTGGTTGATGATAATTATTGCATGTTGGTTAGGGTTAGTCAAATTTTCACGAGTGCCTTGCTGGTGACTGGTCAGAGTCTCTCAGCGTCGACAACTGAGTAGGACTGCTCTTGGGCATAAGTCGTGGCGCCCTAACAATTTCAGTCGGTAGCCCTTGAGTTTCAACCCTATACCTTGATTACTCCTAGGAAGTGCTTCGTGAAGATTGGAAATTTTAATAGTTACGATTTTTAGTTGGGGTGTTTTTGGGCAACATTTGGGATCCCGTGTTATTAAGATTGTTTCCTTTATTGGATTGTTAGGATCTAGTTTTCTTTGTGTTGTGTCCTATATGTCGAGTGGAAGGTGGTGGATTTTTTTTAGTGGTTGGAAGGTCGGATTTTTAAGCCCAGTTCTGGGCATTTTTCATTTTTTTGCACTCAATTTGAATCACGCAGTGAGTTGGATTTTTTATACTTGTGAATCACATATTATCAATGTTCCCAGACCCAACGCCGCAATAAGAGCAGCCGTGGCCAAATAAAATATAAAATATAATAAATATAATAATAACAATAAATATAATAATAATAAAATATAATAAATATAATAAAATATAATATAATATATATTACAGGGGGCTAATTTTAGTCGTAGTTAGGGGGGCAATTAGCCCTTTAGCACATCCAGTAGATAGCGGCATTTTTTTTGAACTTCAATGCACTTTATGTTTTATTATTAATTCATTGAGACGATTTTAACATGTAGACATTGGCGATGATGACGTCGGTTGACTGGCAATCGTCTTAAAACGAACCTGGCAACTTACAACATAAATGAACACGACTGGGACATATGATGTCTATGGGTGCAAGACGATACGTACTATTTTTATTGTGTGTGTAAGGGAGAACGCTGAGGAAAAATACGGAATACTTTCGTAAGCGTTGGCTTGTCGAGAGACGAGATTTGGCGACCGTGTCATAAACATCGAGCTGTTAAACAATCAAAATGAAATGATTGAATATCTGGCGAATAAAATACTTTTATTTTGGGATTTTTGGATTTTGATTTGTGCTTTTCGTTTTGAAGCTGTAGTGTTTTAGTCTTGGATTTTGGATTCGGCGTTGTTTTCTGTTTCGATTTCTGTATTGATCGACCTTCCTAGTTTTCCTAATTCCCGAAAATTGATTTATTTTCCGTATTTCCATTGTTGGATTATTGTGATTCGATTTAGTTAGCTTACCGTGCAAACAATAAACCATAAAGGAGCCAAGCGCTTCTCCTAGTTTAGGGATTATAGGTTGCTGCTTTTGGATTTCCGTGTGGTTGTGTTGATTCTGGAATACGGGAATAATTTAATTTATTCCAGAAATTTTGAAGATTTTGCAATTATTCCGAAATTTTTAATATTCGCTGTCATAAGTGACGACGCATAAAGTATCCCAGAATATTATGAAGTATGTATCCCAGTGGGACAGAAATGGTACTACAATATATCCCGAAAATATTAAAGGATCAAATCTAATATTTTATGAACATTTTACATTTCTGAATGTCAACCACTCTGCACAGTACTGTGTTAATTTAGATATTTACGTCAGAATTAAAATGATTAATGTTGTATTCCTGTAGGATTTCTTGCACTACATTGGGAATTTTATGGAATATTTTGAATCTTATTACGAATTAAGTTTGAATTCCACGTCGCAAGTCTCGCGATTTTAAAGTGTTTATATCTCTAGTCGTATGCTATCTATTTTCTTTTCAGGCTCAGGAATTTCTGTACAGGCCCGGATTAAGTGTGAAATAATTGTTAAAGATTAATTATGTGAATTTCGTTATCGTTCCGTATCGCTTCATTATTTATGAAGATTTTATGTTAAGAATTTCGCTATCGTTAGGTTATCGTTCGCTTATCGCTCGCTAACGTCACGCTAGCGTTTTGCGATTGATTAAGTAGGTTGTTGTGAGGCTTCGAGGCCTATTGATTTAGGATTTTTGTCTCGATTGTTGGAAGTTCCGTGGGGACTGTGATTACAGTGCCGCTTTTATTTTTTGGTATCTCGAATACCGTGTGTCCCGATATTGTGTTCGGAATCTATTGTTTTGTTAGTATTTCATGTTAAGTTATCGTGTGGTTTTGGCCATTGAAATCACCTCTGATTTTTTTCTGTTTATCTTGCTAAAGAAGTAACAGCGTTAGGCCTGGGATTTAATATAACTGTGATTGTGGTTCTGGACTTTGTTCCGGAATATTTTTCGGATCTCTTTTGGCCAACGTGGTTATCCTTTTCGAATTATCCCTAACTGTGACCACTCTCGTGTCTCAGTTTGGACGACCTGAGACTTACGCAGTGTGGCCCTGTAAGTTCTGGCGCCCTTCGATCTCTCGGTCGGTATCTGGCCCACTAATAAATTTGCCATCGAGGTCCGTCTCTGGTTAGGTGATACGGAGTGTAGAGGTGACTTTAAATTTAAACTAAATTATCTTGACGCGCGATTTATTTTGTGCGTTCAAATTTTTGTGTTGTCCTAAGTGTCGAGTGGTAGGTGGTTGGGTTTTTTATTGCCCATTAAGGGCTTTTCCTGTATTTAAATTTGAGGCTGCTTCCCAAAACAAGAGCGATCGTTCAACTAGATAATAATTTTTGTTCTCCGACCCATGACCCCGCGCCGTCGGTAGCTAGCCGCGCAACCGATTAAATTCGGGTCTTTAGAAGCAAAAGCCCTTGCTATAAATTAGCGTCCAAACGAGGGGCAATTCCTATTATACATATACATATATGTGTGTGTGTGTGTGTGTGTGTGTGTGTGTGCAGGCTATAACTTTCGAAAGAGTTAATTGATTTTGACGAAATTGGGTAGGCACGTTGCAATCCATCACCGCACGAAGCCTATTTAAAATGGGCCCAATCGGACCATTTTAAGGGTGGTTTTCAGGGGTTGAAAAATGTTTTTGAGCCCAAAAATACCGAAAAAATTCTCAGAATTGTTTCAAAATTGAAATTTAACCCTTTAGTGAAGATTAAAATGTGCTGCTAAAATTTTAATAAAATCGCCCCGACAGGTCCGGACTTACAAATTTTATGAAAACACTAGTTTGCAAATAGTGATTTACTTACTGAAGGGTGTATTTAATTTGGTACAGAGGTTGCATTGATAATAATATTGAAATTAAGAAAAAAAATATTATTTTAAGGGATGTATTAAGGGGTTAAATTTTTTATTTTGTCCAAAAACAAACTTATGTTGACATAATAATAGCATAATGCCTGTATTAGCAAATACACTATATTGTCGGCGGGGTTTTGGCACTGCGACCCGAGTTTTTTTATCATACAACTGATTCTATTTTTACAAGCTTTTATTTACCTTGCAATGTATGTGTGTGTGTTTGTTTGTTTAGGTCAAATCTTGCAAGTTAATTTTGAACAACTTCCACGTATCCGATCGATTTGAAATTTTGTACACATATGTATTCCCGATGACAATACATGAATAAATCGTTTTTAGAAATAAATTTAACCCCTAAGGGGTTCAAACGGGGATGTGGGGTTTTTTTTGACTAATCAACGCCCAGGTCAAATTGCTGAAGCTAGAAACTTGAAATTTGGACAGTTGGTTCCTTTTCTGACGTAAGCACTAAGCATCCACTAAGAAAGAATTTTTTGAAATTCAATCCCTACGGGTGTTAAAGGGGGGTAACATTTTGAAAGACTAAAATGAACAAAATAAATATTAGTAAAAAAATCTTTTTAGAAACAAGCTTTTATTTAAATGCACTAAAAGGAAAAAATAATTTTTAATAATTTAGGTTTATAATTATTATAAAAGCGTGGGTTGTGACTAATAAACTATCATAGAGTTCACGACCCACGCTTTTATAATTATGAACCTAAATTATTAAAAAATAAATAAATAAATAAAAGCTGGTCTCTAAAAAAATTTTTTTACTAAAATTTATTAACTTGATATTTCACAATTTTATCGAGAATCGAGATTTTTCAATCTCACATTTCATCTACCGGAGTTCTCGAAAATTCGATTTCATCTCGAACTTTGAGGCGAGAGAAAAATATTTCTCATTTCGGCGGCGACACTAGACAGGATAAAACTAGAAATTTTAATTAATGAATAATTAAAAACTGCGCTTACCACAAAAAATAGTGCCCATACAATTGATAAAATTGGTTTAAGTAGTGCTCCTTCTGGATTCCTCAGATACCTCACTGGCCAATAGATATTTTGCATGATAATGATCAATACTCGCGTAATGATGATCAACAAATCGAATCCGAATGTCGAGTTCACCAATTGGATGCTGTCACAGAGTTGATTATGTACTCTCATTAATACTGTAAAGAGTAAAAATATTTTCTCTAGAATCCAGATAATTAGTAAACATTGGTTGTAATGCCAGTGCCGACAAAAAATAATAAATGGGTTCGTCCCACATTTTTTTAGGGTTGGATTCTACGTTATAAATAGATAATAAAACAATTTTTTTGAGAATATTTCGAAAGCTATTTCTGTAAGGAAAAAATTCCCAAAAGTGTGTATTTTTCAATGTAATTTTAAACATAGAATTTTCCCGCGACGGAAATACGACACAACTTCTGAGCTTTAGCTGATTGGCTGCCTGCAGTTAATCACGCCCACCGATGCCTTAGACTAGGTCCCATAGATATTAAAGAGAGATACCTAGTGAATTGACAATCAGCTGTTGTTTATATTGGCAACTGACAAGTGACTTCTCTCCATTGACGTCTATGCTTCTCTGTTCATAGAGACATACCTGTCTTTATCTATGGGCGGATGTGACGTACACCGTTAGTGAACTTCATACGTCATCATATGGTGCCTCAACTCTCCCGTTTGAAATGAAAACATTTTTACTTCCCACCTCTACTATGGTAGGGAAGTAATGGATTTAGTCCGAAAAAAATATTTCGAGATTTTAACAGAATTCACGTTTTGAGATCCTAGCAATCGTTTAAGATCATTTTCTGACTGATGTTTGTATGTGTGTGTGTGTATGTGGTCAATTTTTCGCCTTCGATATCGTAAAAACGGAACAACATACGGCCATGACGATTGTTCTATTGTGTTTATCAGTCTTTAACTTAGATCTGATTAGATTTTGTGTCAAATCGGTTCAGTGGATCCTGAGATATTAAAAAAAACGTTCTCAATGTCACGTATTAACATAGGTAAAAAAAATATAAATTAATTCTAGATGTTATAATATGAAAAAAATGTAAATTTTTTTTCTCTAAAATGTACAGTTTTCGAGAAAAAAAATATTTTACTAAAAAAAATGAAAATTGTACGTAAATCAAGGTACCGTAAAATGGGGTGAGATTGACCGAAAAGTTCAAAAAAGTTAATTTTACATTTCTAGGTCAGCAGTCATGCATGAGAGGAAAACAAAAAAATTCTATCTTCAAACAAATGCCAAATGTGTCCACAGACTCAGCCTCAACATGGGGATCTCCGTTGTTATGGGAGATAGAGATTTGGTTAAATGAGACAAAATATGCAGAATCTTTAGTACTACTACCCTGCATAGTCAAACTTTCCATATTTTGCTTGGTTCGCGACCGACAGTTGAAAAACGAGATTTACCCATTTTCGTTTTTTGTTTATAACTCGCTTATTAAGTAAGTTAGAAAAAAAATATTTTCACTTTCTTAAGGCCCTTTTTTATGAAGATTTCAAATCTCTTTTCATATTTTTATTTACATTTATAGTTTTAGAGATACTTGTATTAACTTTGTTTTTTTAAATACACGTCAAAGATGGCCATGACATCATTCGAAAGAGATTTTTTCTGTTTAATTTGATATGAGGGTTGATAGATTTATTTTCAAAAATAACAGAGTTATACGTAAAACACTGATTTTTTATAGTAGGCTATGCTAAATTAATTGATAAAACAACAGAAGGCTTAGCAAACAGTTGAAATTCGCGTTGGCTTAGTAAACGGCTGTTTTGTTTTAGCTGTCAAAGTGTAGTTTGTTGCTAATTTGTCAGTTTACTAAGTGATTTATTAAATTTACTTTTGTTATCATGGAACCATTTTGTAACAATGAAAAATAAGCGATTTTCAACAATTGATCGTAAAACAGTAGTTTTGGCTTCTTCACTTATTCGCGTTGACTTAGTAAACGGCTTTTTAAATGATCCATAGTTTATTAAATTTACTCGTAAGTTTCTGTAAACAGACGAATGAGATTGTCTTCGTTCTGGATACTGATCGTAGTACATTTCTGCAGCTCTGGTCGAATTTTTGTGACATAGAACGTAACAAGATAACATATCAAATTTTTCATTGTTACAAAATGGTTCCATGATAACAAAAGTAAATTTAATAAATCACTTAGTAAACTGACAAATTAGCAACAAACTACACTTTGACAGCTAAAGCAAAACAGCCGTTTACTAAGCCAACGCGAATTTCAACTGTTTGCTAAGCCTTCTGTTGTTTCATCAATTAATTAGCATAGCCTACTATAAAAAGTCAGTGTTTTACGTATAACTCTGTTATTTTTGAAAATAAATCTATCAACCCTCATATCAAATTAAACAGAAAAAAAATCTCTTTCGAATGATGTCATGGCCATCTTTGACGTGTATTTAAAAAAACAAAGTTAATACAAGTATCTCTAAAACTATAAAAGTAAATAAAAATATGAAAAGAGATTTGAAATCTTCATAAAAAAGGGCCTTAAGAAAGTGAAAATATTTTTTTTCTAACTTACTTAATAAGCGAGTTATAAACAAAAAACGAAAATGGGTAAATCTCGTTTTTCAACTGTTGGTCGCGAACCAAGCAAAATATGGAAAGTTTGACTACGCAGGGTAGTAGTACTGGAGATTCTGCACATTTTGTCTCATTTAACCAAATCTCTATCTCCCATAACAACGGAGATCCCCATGTTGAGGATGAGTCTGTGGACACACTGTATTCGTAATAGAATACTACTTGTTGAGTAAAGAAATTGTATTCTGTAAAAAAAAAAATTCGACTGATGACCAGTCCTATACTTCCCACCTAGTAAATATTTGCAAAAAATAAACAATCTTTTTTTTTATTCTTTGACTCGGCCCAAATAACCTTAGCTGTTGGTGGTCTTTAAAACACAATTTAATTTTTATTCTTTGAAAAAAGCATGGCTCTCTTTTTTGTTTGGTGATCTACTGATGGCTAGCTTAATATAGCAAAAATCATGGTTACCTTGATTTACGTACAATTTTTATTTTTTTTAGTAAAATATTTTTTTTCTCGAAAACTATACATTTTAGAGAAAAAAAATATTTACATTTTTTTCATATTATAACATCTAGGATTCATTTATATTTTTTTTACCTATGTTAATACGTGACATTGAGAACGTTTTTTTGAATATCTCAGGTTCCACTGAACCGATTTGACTCAAAATCTAATCAGATCTAAGTTAAAGGCTGATAAACACAATAGAACCATCGGCATGCCCGTATGTTGTTCCGTTCTTAAGATATCGAAGGCGAAACATTGACCACACACACACACACACACACACACACACACACACACACATACAGACATCAGTCAGAAAATGATCTTAAACGATTGCTAGGGTCTCAAAACGTGAAATCTGTTAAAATCTCGAAATATTTTTTTCGGACTAAATCCATTACTTCCCTACCATAGTAGAGGTGGGAAGTAATAAAATGTCAAGTGTCAATTTATTAGCAAATTACATACCCTGCAAACTTCTACCTCTACAAACCTAACAAAATCAAGTTGACCTCTCTAATATTTTTACTTCCCACCTATACTATGGTAGGGAAGTAATGGATTTAGTCCGAAAAAAATATTTCGAGATTTTAACAGATTTCACGTTTTGAGACCCTAGTAATCGTTTAAGATCATTTTCTGACTGATGTCTGTATGTGTGTGTGTGTGTGTGTGTGTGTGTGTGTATGTGGTCAATTTTTCGCCTTCGATATCTTAAGAACGGAACAACATACGGGCATGCCGATTGTGTTATTGTTTTTATCAACCTTTAACTTAGATCTGATTAGATTTTGAGTCAAATCGGTTCAGTGGATCCTGAGATATTCAAAAAAACGTTCTCAATGTCACGTATTAACATAGGTAAAAAAAATATAAATGAATTCTAGATGTTATAATATGAAAAAAATGTAAATATTTTTTTTCTCTAAAATGTATAGTTTTCGAGAAAAAAAATTCGACTGATGACCAGTCCTATACTTCCCACCTAGTAAATATTTGCAAAAAATAAACATTCTTTTTTTTTTATTCTTTGACTAGGCCCAAATAACCTTAGCTGTTGGTGGTCTTTAAAACACAATTTAATTTTTATTCTTTGAAAAAAGCATGGCCCTCTTTTTTGTTTGGTGATCTACTGATGGCTAACTTAATATAGCAAAAATCATGGTTACCTTGATTTAGGTACAATTTTTATTTTTTTTAGTAAAATATTTTTTTTCTCGAAAACTATACATTTTAGAGAAAAAAAATATTTACGTTTTTTTCATGTTATAACATCTAGAATTCATTAATTATATTTTTTTTACTGATGTTAATACGTGACGTTTTCTTGAATATCTCAGGATCCACTGAACCGATTTGACTCAAAATCTAATCAGATCTAAGTTAAAGGCTGATAAACACAATAGAACAATCGGCATGCCCGTATGTTGTTCTGTTCTTAAGATATCGAAGGCGAAAAATTGACCACACACACACACACACATACACACACACATACACACACATACACACACACACACACACACACACACACACACACATACAGACATCAGTCAGAAAATGATCTTAAACGATTGCTAGGGTCTCAAAACGTGAAATCTGTTAAAATCTCGAAATATTTTTTTCGGACTAAATCCATTACTTCCCTACCATAGTAGAGGTGGGAAGTAAAAATATTTTACAAAAAAAAATAAAAATTGTACGTAAATCAAGGTAACCATGATTTTTGCTATATTAAGCTAGCCATCAGTACCAAACAAAAAAGAGGGCCATGCTTTTTTCAAAGAATAAAAATTAAATTGTGTTTTAAAGACCGCCAACAGCTAAGGTTATTTGGGCCTAGTCAAAGAATTAAAAAAAAGAGTGTTTATTTTTTGCAAATATTTACTAGGTGGGAAGTATAGGACTGGTCATCAGTCGAATTTTTTTTGTAGCAGAACATTGTCTTTTATAGCCTGTTATCGACTCACATTATTTATATTTATGACGTACTACTTTTTACATACATTTTTAGACAAAGATGCAGATTTCTGTAATTTTAGGGGTGAGATTGACCGGTGTCAAGAACACTAATTACTAATACTCACATACAGTTTACACATACCATGTATTTATTTACAGTAGGTAAACAATGAATTTCTATTAATGTAAGCTGTTTTACCTCAGAAGTGGAGGAACAGGTAAATGAGAACAATGTCTTTGCAGAATAGACAGTTGAAGAATTTACCACAGAAGATATTGTGGTTGGGTCCTGGTCAAATATGAAACCAAAAAAAGTCTAAAACATTTTATAGGCCAAGTATTATCACTGTCTGGTAATAAAATAAACATAAAGTTTTTGAAGAAAGCTTGTGTGGCCTACAGTGGAAGATACAGACACCATTAAATACAAATTATTATGTTGTCAAAGTACTTCCACCCAGTGGCGGCTCGTGGGGTAGTGCCACAGTGCCATGGCACTACCCCCAATTTTTCAATTTTCTCTAAAAATATTTTTTGCTAATATGTATCTATTTTTATTAATATTTTTTTTAATCAATCTATTAAATTATTGATTGTCTGGACAGTAGAGTTCAACCTAAATCGCACAAATTTCCTAAAACATTCACCACGCGATCAGCAACACTTATCCTGTGCCATTTAATAATAGACACAAGTGAAACAAAGCATACCTTACGGTCCTTATATGAGAGCAAGAGAGATGGAACTATGTACTCATGATTTCCGTATGCAGTAATGCTAAATCCAAACGAAATTTGTGCCAAGCACCTAAGTGGCGATATTCTGTATGGTCAATGTTGGAATTTACAGCACTGTAAAATTTCTGTCTCACTTTACCCTTATGTACTGTCAAATTTGTTAGAAAGTGACAAAAATTTACAGTTTATTATCATAAGTTCATAATAATTTGTAACAGATCTGATTACGCATTGCTCAGATTATTGTTTCGGTTAAATGTTATTGTTGATAACAAATTTGTTTTATTATTTAATCTTTTGCTTTGTCAACATTTTTTTTAGTTTGTGTTGCTTTGTAGTGTGTGACTACTGAATGTGTCGTCTTAATTTCATTTTAGCTTGTTTTGTATATCTATTGAAGGCAAATTATTGATAACTATATTCGCCGTTATGACCACAAAGTGAATTTTTTAAAAAACTTTTTAGTGCATTCTCTTTAGACTTTATGGAAAAAACTTAAATTTCAAATAAAAGAATAAGAAAAACTGAACGTTGTTTTTCAATGCTTAAAAGAATTAAACATTTTTAAGAAATACAGACTTAGCTATCGGCGGAAAAAATTTTGTTTATGGAATTGAAAATTTTAATAATAAAGTAATTAAAAAATTTACAAGCAAGAAGGAAAGAAGGATGGACTTTCAGTTATGTAACTTTCAGTTATGTAATATGTGTTCCGTAAAATATATTTTTTATTTTATTATTTTGCGAGAAATGTGTAGAGACCTTGAACTTTATTAAACTGTTTTTTACGAATTTCTATTGTTGCACTTTGTGCCCAGTGTGTACTTGTTTAGTAAGCTATTTTCTATGTTTTATTTCTTTTCTATTTTGGCCGTCGTTTTGGCACCACCTGTCTAAACAGGCACGAGCCGCCACTGCTTCCACCTCCCAGAATCGAACGACGTGGGCATCGTATTTTTCCAGACAGTGCTAGTATTTTATAAATTTATCTTACCATTATATATTTTTTTGAGCATTTACCTTATAATGAATAAAAACCTTTGTTGATTTCTTATATTTCTAAAAAATTAATTTTTTTTCATTTCTTGACATGTAAATTTTTTGTATGTAATTTTTCCGTAAAAAAGCAGTTTATTATATACTAAAATGTGGTTATTCTCAACTCAGTAAGCATTATATAAAAAATTACTAGAGTTTTAGGTAGGCGGTCAATCTCACCCCATATGTAGGGGTGAGATTGACCGGGATGTTTTTAATTTTTTAATTATCGTAAATAAAAAAAAATTTTTTTTGAGGGTACTAAAAGTTACATGGCTTATAGACTCATACGTATCAGTCATTTTAAATTTTTTTTTCTGGAACAATAAATAAATTATTAACTAAAGAACGCCAAAAGTGGTTAATCTCACCCCGTTTTACGGTAACTATGATTTTTGCTATATTAAGCTAGCCATCAGTAGATCACTAAACAAAAAAGGGGGCCATGCTTTTTTTCAAAGAATAAAAAAAGAGTGTTTATTTTTTGCAAATATTTACTAGGTGGGAAGTATAGGACTGGTCATCAGTCGAATTTTTTAAATTCTTGTTTGCAATTAAGAGGAAGGATATATTATAAGAACGAAATGTATGGTTTACATTCTTTGTTTATGTATAAGGAGTAATGTACACTGTTCAAAATTATCAAATTTTGTTGAGCGGGACAACCCCATTATTGTACAAGAAAGTGAGAGATTTTGATATATTTTTTGCCATACACACAACAAAATAACTACTTTAGATGTTTAGGTACAAATATGGTGCTGGGACCAGGATTAGAGGCAAATATACCGAGACTTGATTTATCGATAGATATTGTATATTATAGATGCTCGACTGCAGAGTTCATAAGCGACTTGAATTATCAAATACGCTAAATTTAAAATAGTGAGTCATGAACTCATACTTCACTATTTATATAAGCGGCACCGTTTTCGTATTTGGCTCACTATGCACACTCGCTTAGGCTCGTATGCGCTCGCCTACTACTCGTGCTGAAAACATCGCGCGTGACGCATAAATATGTATTTAGCACACTATAGTTACACAATATACCTACTATTATCTATTTATTTTAATTTATTTTATTACTTACCGGAAATAGAATCCAAAATCGAAATTTTATTTTCAACAGTGATAAAAATTTTATTTTGCATATTTGGACAAATAAACTTATTTTCAAGTATTTTATTCAAAAATTTGAACCGTTGTTCAATTTCATACAAAATCTGTATGAATTGAAACATTGTTAAAAGTAAAATATATCCAAACAGCCAATGAACAAACATTCTTTGCAACTCTTCCATTATGTATTTTTTATTAAAGTCTATAGCCATTTTCATTGCACAATAATAACCAGTTATCACAAATAATTGAATGAAAACTTTCGATTTTCGCGACTTGTAAAATTGATCTTTGTTAAATTTTAATGCTGTATCAACAGTTTCAATATTTTGACTAAGTGTAACCATTTTGGGGCTTTTAAAAATCGTGATCACAACTTGCGTAATTGTAACAAAGATGTTATAAAAATATATTATATGGTCAAATATTATAATGCCTTCTTCAAAACTGCCCCAAATAGCGACGAGGAAAATGCATAATATAAAAGCAATTTTATAAATCGTTTGTTTTCCAGATATTTTTTTTAGTTGGTTGTCATCTTTGTTAACAAATGACAGCCCCGTTACGTTGAAAAGTGTCTGAAAACTTCCGGAGAATATCAGAAAAGTCATCGTGAAAAATTGTCACTGTTTTTATTTATACAAAAACGAATGATTTAATTGTTGTTTATTTAAAAAACCGAATTAGTAATCACACTATACAATAAAATAGCAATAAATTTAATGAAAGTTTAATCATTGACACATATTTAATAAAAAAGAAATTTAATTGGGGGAAAAAGTTGTTAATGCCGCCAATTTAAATCTCCGAGTGGGATTTTTAAATAATCGTTTTAATCATTATTTTCCATTTTTTGTAATTTCCTGTGAAGACATACTTTTTTTTCTTAAATACAGTATTCATATTATATAACACTATTTTCCATTAAGTCACATTAACAGTTGATAAAAAATGCAAAAAGGAAAGTTTTAAAAAAAATCATTGCCAATATTAAAAAAAAGGTTTTTAATAGCGAAAAAATTTCTTAATTAACTTGCCGAATAAAATTTTTAAATAATCGTTCTATTGAACTTCATGTTTAAGGAAAGAACAAAAATGGCAAGGTATATTGTTTGGATATATTTTATTAAAATAATGATTACTTCTGTTGCCTACTAATAAAAAAACGACCATCGAAAATATCAATCTATTAAAAAAAACCAAACAAAAATTAATTATTTTAAGTGCTTTTATCTTGACAGAAAAAATAATATTATTTTTCATAATTAATTTGAGTATTAATTATTGAAAATACATTTCTGTCTTTTTTCATAATTAATTTGAGTATTAATTATTGAAAATACATTTCTGTCTTTTTTCTCTCTCGCTTTTAGGGTTCCGTACCTCCGAACGCAACCCTATTACTGAGCCTACGATGTCCGTCCGTCCGTCTGTCACAGGCCTCTATCTCACAAGCGGTAAGATATAACTAGTCGAAATTTCTATAGATTGTGTGTTGTTGTGGCATGAATCCTAACAAATAATAATTAGAATTAAATAATCGATTAATTTTAATAAATTAATGCTTTTTATTTTACGCTGTATGAGTCTATAAACTATAATATAGTACAGTATAGACTCATAGAGCGTCAAAAATCATCGTTCGTTTGGCTCAGTGGTAGACTGAAGATCTAAAGGTACCTGGTTCGGTCCCGGGTTCCGGATCGCAATATTTTTGTTTTTTTTTTATTCATAAAAGATTTTATTAATATATTTTTTTTATTTTAAAAATAAATTGAATTAAATTTGATGCGGAAAAATTTTTAAACACTAAAAAGAACAAAATAAAATATAAGTAAAAAAACTTTTAAAAATAAGTTTAAATAAATCTGTTAATTTTTTACTCTTATACCTAACTCCTTATTTTTTTATTATTATACGGAACTCTCGGTGCGCAATCTGACTCACACTTGGCCGGTTTTTATTTTCGCTCATTGAATTAATAATAAAGAATGAATGGGTACATTATTTACGAATGATGAAGGGCAAGGTTATAAAAAGACCAAATTTTTTAAGTGAGAATAAATTTTGACACTTAAAAAATTTGGTCTTTTTATCACCTTAATAATAATAATAATTTATTAAGAATCTGGTTGGGCTCGAGAATAGCCGAGAGTGTAGCGGCGCTGTTGTTTACATGGCGTTGCTATGGTTCCTCTATTACAAGTCCCCAGTTCCCGAGTTCTAGCCCGAGAGCTGGTAAAAGTGTCAATTGGATTTTCAATTTATTATTAAAAAAAAAATAATGAATTGAAAATATGAATTGGTGCTAGGCCCAAATAACCTTAGCTGTTGGTGGTCTTTAAAATACCATTACAAGAATCTGGTTAAGTCGTAACGTCATACTCATACGATGTACGTGTGCCTGGCCGTGGAAGCCGGACAGACGGTGTTTTTAATGTAACTACGTTTACTCCGCAAGTTTTTCTTGCAAGATTTTTTAAAAAAAGGTTATAGATTTTTTAAAAAGATAATAAATCTTTCTAAAAAGTAATAGATCTGTTACAATTGTAATAGACTGGCAACAAAAACCATATTAATTTGATCAATGATTAAACTTTTAAACACATCACTGATTAAAATTTATAGTTTTTCAAGTTTATCAAGTAAATACTTCGAACATTTTTTTTTCGAAAAATAAAAAGTATGTTTTTGAACAATAATATCTATACAATCGTAAGGTTTATACTGATATTGAAATGTGAAAAACAATTTATAATTCATTATTACTATATTTTAATTATCTAATTTTTAATTTTAATAATGGCTTAATATATTAAATATAGCAAAAATATCGATCAATATTTCGTATAGAAAACACAACATAAATTAATAATACAGGGTCCGGCAGAAAGGACTTTACACTTTGACTTCGCTATAACAATTTATTGAAAATGTTTAGAAAAAAAATAAAAATACATTAATAAACTACAAACTTAAGAAATTTATCGGCCAAAAATTGAATCTCGCAAATGCCCTCCTCGCTTTTCCACACATTCCTCTAAACGACCTACGAAATTATCCATTACCGACCGGAGCACAAGTGGGGAAATACTTAGCGCGAGTTTCAGTAGTAATGTTCACTTTAAGTTCTTCTATGTTCCTGGGCTTATTCTTGTAGACTTTGTCTTTCAAATAGCCCCAAAGAAAAAAGTCCGGGCGGCCACTTGCAATAATTGGTTGTCTGACTATCTCTTGGTTTTCTGCAAATTATTTACAGAACGTAGTATGCCTGGTGGTTTCTTATTGCAAAGTGACTCTTCATTTTTCCATTTCTTTATTCAGGAATAAATAGCAGGACGTGACGCACTATCTCTGGCGTTAAATTCCGCTCTGAACTGTCTTTGAACGACGGTAATCGAGTTTGTATTTATAAATAGTTCTACACAAAAGACACGTTGTGGTATTGTCCCCTGGATTCTTGAACAACTGTCAAATTCGACAATAAGATTTCAAAAGCCTCCTGTGTAATATGAAAAAAGAACCATCGCAATGTCTTATTTGGTTTCCTTGTAATTGAAAAAGAGAAGTGTAAAGACCTTTCTGCTGGACCCTGTACAAGATGCAACAAAAAAGACGACAAGCTTCGGAATCGAGCGAACATGAAAAAAATTGACTGTGTGCCTCACCTACATAAGCGCACGGTCGAAGTTATACTTCATACATTTTTCATTAGAACACGTTCCGTTGAACTTTTTGACATTTTTAAATTTAATTATTTACTTATTTTTATTTTTGACATATCATGATAATTTATCAAATTTCCCTTAAGCCATGGAAACATAAGTATCCAAAACCTGCTTACAGTATAACACCATTTTTAAATTTCAAAATATTGATTTTTAGGCGCGATCTTAGCGAAGCTAGAAGCGCTTATATACACTCGCTTTGTCTGTACGTCTGTGAATCTGTAACGGATTTTTTGTATCAGTCGTACAGCCCAAACGGGTTAACTGATTATTAAAAACTTTTTTTTGTTCGATGCCTCTCGGGGTCTATTTGATCCTAACGTCGCCCAATTTTTGAATTTTGGCCCCAGAGGGGAGCAAATTAGAAAAAAACGGTGTTTTTTTGCTTATAGTTCGCTTAATTCAAGTCAGATCGATTCGAAACCTGTCTTAAACGAAAGAGCAGAAAATTCTAGATAGATGTTATGTATAATATTGATTCAAAACAGTTTTTTTATACAGATTTATATGAAAATTAAAATTTATAAATGCGTTTTTATCTAATAAATCGCGAACTTGTTTCAGTCTTCCTTGTCTGTTGCACAGTGTGATATGGATATTGGAAGATAGCGTATGCTCTGACTTATATTATTATATTTTAATATTGGGATCCGTCAGATAGGTGGAGTTTAAAAAACATGGCGCAGAGGGGGGGAAATTTCATATACGGGGTATACTTTTGCGTGTAATTTTATGAATTATGAATTTATGAATTATCCGTTCAATGCTCCTTTAAGGCTGTGTTAGGTGAATAATGTAAACACATAACTGCAACATAATATGTTATATTGTAATAAGTAGGTAAGTTACTAACCTCAAAATATTTGTATACACATAATTAGTCCTAATTTTGTCAATATTCAGAGATTTAACTATTGTAGTACAGTATGATAATGAGTACATCTTATTATTAATATAAAATATTTTTCTAATTCATAAATACAGTTTTTCCACATTTAATTAAAAAAGAATTCGCTATAAAGTAAGTTTTACAAGGCAATAACTGATAGTGTTTAATGCTATGATATTAGAAAACGTCGCAAATTCCATTTTCGATAAACTTTTTGTTTATTTTACTTGTTTTATTCTTGTAATAACCAATTTCACGATAAATTTGCACTGTCAGCATGTAAAATTTTCCCCCGTTTTGATACAATTTTCTGCCACCAAATGTCATATGCTCATTTGACGGGTCCCAATAGTCATTCAATTTTTTGACTGGTGATGTTTGATTTTTGTGTTTAAAAACCATGGCCTACGGAGTTAAAATGACCTGTAACTAATTATTGACGTCGGTGGGATGGCGGGACCTAGGGATCGGACAAAAATTTCGCGATGTTTCATATCTTCCTGAACAATTTGGCTTTCTCTGTCTGTATGTCCGTTTGTACGTTTATAACTCGAGAACCACTGATCCGATTTACGTGAATTTTTTTTTAAGTGAATAACTTCTTATGCGACAGCTAGTTTTAAAATATTCTGGCATCACGCAAAAATACCGAACTGATTCTCGCACATTTCAGATGGGGACCTAAATCATAAAAAGTGAAACGTCACGTCACGAAAAAGTGTAACGTCACTTTTGAAAAAATTATCCGATCCTTTAGAAAATTAATATTTGAGAGTTTTATAGAACACAAAAAATAAAATGGCGTCAGATTTCAAAATGGCGGCCAAATTATGTACTTTTTTGAAAAAATTATCCGATTCTTTTGAAAATCGGTATTTGCAAGTTTCATAGAACACAAAAAAATAAAATGATGTCAGATTTCAAAATGGCGGCCGTATGTACTTTTTGGTAAAAATTATCCGATCCTTTTGAAAATGGATATTTGAGAGTTTCATAGAACACAAAAAAATAAAATGACGTCAGATTTCAAAATGGCGGCCATATGTACTTTTTTGTAAAAATTATCCGATCCTTTTGAAAATCGGTATTTGAAAGTTTCATAGGACACAAAAAAATTAAAATTACGTCAGATTTCAAAATGGCGGCCATATGCACTTTTTTTTAAAAATTATCCGATTCTTTTGAAAATGGATATTTAAGAGTTTTATAGGACACAAAAAAATAAAATGGCGTCAGATTTCAAAATGGCGGCCATAATATGTACTTTTTTGTAAAAATTATCCGATCCTTTTGAAAATTGATATATGCGAGTTTTATAGGACACAAAAATATAAAATGACGTCATATTTAAAAATGGCGGAAATATGTAGTACTCCTTTGTAAAAATTATCCGATCTTTTTGAAAATTGATATTTGAGAGTTTCATAGAACACAAAAAAATAAAATGACGTCAGATTTCAAAATGGCGGCCATATGTATTTTTTTGTAAAAATTATCCGATCCTTTTGAAAATCGGTATTTGAAAGTTTCATAGGACACAAAAAAATAAAATGATGACAGATTTCAAAATGGCGGCCGTATGTACTTTTCTGTAAAAATTATCCGATCCTTTTGAAAATTGATATTTGAGAGTTTCATAGAACACAAAAAAATAAAATGATGTTAGATTTCAAAATGGCGGCCATATGTACTTTTTTGCAAAAATGATCCGATCTTTTTAAAAATCGGTATTTGAGAGTTTCATAGGACACTAAAAAAAATAAAATGACGTCATATTTTAAAATGGCGGCCATATGTAGGTACTTTTTGCTAAAATTATCCGATACTTTTGAAAATTGATATTTGAGAGTTTTACAGGACACAAAAAAATAAAATTACTTCAGATTTCAAAATGGCGCCCGTATGCACTTTTTTGTAAAAATTATTCGATCTTTTTGAAAATTAATATTTGCGAGTTTTATAGGACGCAAAAAAATAAAATGACGTCATATTTCAAAATGGCGGTCATAGGTATATATTTCTTTGTAAAAATTATCCGATCCTTTTGAAAATTGATATGTAAGAATTTAATAACACAAAAAAATAAAATGGCGTCAGATTTCTAAATGGCGATCATATAATAACTTTTTAATTGTATTATTTATATCTTTGATAAATCTCGTTTTATATACAATGCGTAAGAAGCATAGCTTCTGTCGGGTGTCTTACGACAGATCATAACTTTTTTTATTTAGCGGGTTCCGGGTTACGCTTAATAGTCAACCGTTGCTATGGAAAATTGTTTAAAAAATTCACTGTATTATTTTTTCTCTGTAATCCAATACATATTTATATTAGATCTTATGGCTCATAGCCTACTACAAAATTCTTCTCAGTGTTATTTTCCCTATATTCGATAAAACCGTTTATACACAGTACCTACATGAATATCGCGCCTTGTAATTCTTGAATTACTTGTATGCTCCAACATTTTTAAAATTATAAAATCTATAAAAAATGAATTTTTCTGGGATGAGACCTAGCCAGATCGATTTTTTGTCCCCCAAAACCCTTTTTCAGTAATTTTCATTCAAATCGTTGGCGTTTCATTAATTTTTTAGTCGGTAATTTTTATGCCGGTATTTTTGGATTCGAGGTCATTCCAATTCACTACCCTCGCTAAAGAAGTATATCTTCAAATGTTTTTTAATGCAACTCACCATCTGACAGTAAACATTTATAGGCAAAAGAAATTTTTAAATTTATGTGAGATAAAAATTGCAGGTTTATTTCAAAAATTAACTTTTGACATATTATGTTGTGATGTAATCTGATTCGAACAGGTTCAGCTAACAGCGGTGTTATGACGTCATCGCGGTAAAACATAAACTAATAATTTTTACATTTAAAAGTTTTAATTCCATTGCAAAAACACAATAAGATAAGTTGTGACAATGGATAAAATCGACAAAACTAAACCCAAATGAATTCTGAAAAATCCACAAGCTGAAATATTGACGTCTCTGTGAACAACTTGGTCTGAAAACAGCTTCAGGTATTCTCTGGTGGTTTTGTCGTAACTCGCTGGCAATTCATATAACAGTTTATCTGCTATTTTTGAGGTTAGATTCGCTTCTGTGATCAGAGAATGACAGCTCAAGGATAGATAATACAATTTCATCTGGAAAAAAATATTTATCTGCTTAGCATATTGGGTCTGTCAAAATCAATTTTAATGAGCCATTTTCCTGAGAATAGTTCTTTCAATTATCCACGAGAGGCAGCACTTGTGGTAGGGACAAACATTATTTATTTCCCATTAGTGTCGTGTCATTTTAGCGATATAACTTAATTATTTAATTAATTTATAATAATAATAATTTAATATTTAAGTTACACCACTAAAATGACACGACACTAATGGAGAATAAGTAATGTTTGTCCCTACCACAAGTGCTACCTCTCGTGGATAATTGAAATGACTACTCTCAGGAAAATGGCTCATTAATAGGCCATTTTCCTGAGAGTTTTTACTTAATTACTAAAACTAGAAATTTTTTTAATTAAATACTAATTAAAAATTACACTTACTAACAAAGAGAGGGCCCAAAAAATTCCGATCATTGGAAGAAACATTTGTTTTATATAAGTCACTGATGATTTGTGTTTCGCATACATCAATATCCAATAAATTTGTACCAACACAAATGCTAGTACTTGTATAATGATAAGCAATAAGTCGAGGTCAAATATCGAGTTCACCAAGTGGATGCTGTCGCAGAGTTGGTTATGTGATCTCATTAATACTGAAAGTGTAAAAAACAGTTTTTCAAAATAAAAAAAAATAAAAGAATTGACCGTGTACCACACCCACATAAGCGCACGATCGAAGTTATACTTCATATATTTCTCATTAGAACACGTTCCGTTGAAGTTTTTTGGCATTTTTAATTTTATCTATTTACTTCTCAACAAACATTTTCTTTCCGGCCGCCTTCAGGTCAATAGACATCGATCCGGCACCCGAGTGCCGGGTCAGTATTTGCTAGTTGCTGGCAGTACAGGCCGAAATATGTCAATCCGGCCGGCAGCCGGCCGAAGGCGGTGTCCAGTCAATGTGCCACAATGGCTCACCCGATTAGAAATTTTTAAGTAAGTCCTATTGGGTCCCAACTGGGATGTAACGCAAATCATACTTGGGTCCCAACCGGGCAATCCCAGTCAGGACCCTATTGGGAAATCCCAATTAGATTCCATCAAAGAAATCCTAGTCTGGTTTCTCCTGCATTTGTAGACTAATTTTAATGATTAGTTGTTTTATTCAATGGGACATACCTTCGGATTAATCCCATATAAATTTTACTTAAATCGGTTTAGTAGTTCGATTGATTTTTTTTATTGTGCATTTTTTATGTACTTATGTTATGTATGCATGTCACCTCATATTTCTTGCATTTGTGAACCGATTTTGATGATTCTTGTTTTCTTTAATAGGGAATACCTTCAGGGTGTTTCCACATAATTTTTACTAAAATCAGTTCAGTGGGTTTTTTTTTATATTAAGTTTAGTAATCAAATATTAAGAGAATAAGCGCCTATAATAACGTCTAAGAGCGAATTTTTCGTTTTCATAATTTTTTGACCGTTTTTCAATTTTTTCAGGTTGGGTTATCCACACCTGACGACCTGACCGACGAAATAGGAAGTGACAGATTTTGATATCGGAAGAACTTACCGGAAATAGAATTATATTCCAAATTCGGGATCTTATTGCTTACAGTAATAAAAATTTTATTTGCAATTATTTTCGTATAAATAAATTTTTTTTCAAGTATTTTATTTATTAATTTGAAGCGTTGTTCAATTTCATGCAAAATTTGTATAAACTGAAAAATCGTTAATATTGAAATGTATAAAAGCAGCCATTGAACAAATAAAATTTTCGATATCATTTCCTCCATTAAATAATTAAAGAGGTTCATTGTTGTTGCCATTACGGAATAATAACACGTCATCATAAATAATTGAATTAAAACTTTCGATTTACGTGTTATAAAAAATTCGTCTTTGTTAAATTTTAAAGCTCTGTCAACTATTTCGACATTTTGACTAACTGTGGCCATTTTGGAGCTGTTAAAAATCGTGATCACAACTTCCGAAATTGAAACAAATGCTGTATAAGAAAGTAATATCTTGTCAAATATTGAACCCGTGTCTTCAAAACTTGCCCAAATGGTGACAAGAAAAATACATAATATAAAAGTGATTTTATAAATCGCTTGTTTTCCAGATTTTTTTTTTAGTTTGTTGTCATTTTCTTGAAAAAATGACAGTCCCACTACGTTGAACAGTGTTTGAAAACTATCGGACAATATGAGAAAAGTCATCGTGAAAAATTATTTAAATTGTTTTTATTTACACAAAAAACAATTGTTTGTAACTAGCGTTTATTAAGAGAGTAACTTGTCGAGCGTCTATAATTTACAATATCTATCTAAGAACGTAACTTGCAATAATTCAAATTATACTTTTGATTTTTAATTGTACAAATTTTTAGATCACAGTTTTTTGCTTCTATTAATTATATAATTTTAAACACACATTTAAAACATGGAAATAAAAAATGTCATACGCTAACGACCCCGGTATATAATCTACAAGAGCTAAATTAATTTTGAATTTATTTTTTCAACAAACCACTGTTTTTAGCGACACATCAGCTTTTTGTTATACACACCTACTCTACACCAAACAACTTTTTCAAAAAATGAAAAGTGGATACGTTTTTTGAAAATAAATATCTATATACGGCTGTAAGTTTTATACTGATACAAAAAATGTGCAATTCAAAGACATTTAATAATAATGCATTTATTATTTTATTGATTCAATATTATTATCTAGTCATACAATAGGGTCGTCCCGCGTATCAAAATTTGATAATTTTGAACAGTGTATGTTATTCCTCATACATAAATAAATACTAATGTAAACCAACTTTTTTGTTCTTATATCCTTCCTCTTAATTGCAAACAAGAATTTAAAAAATGTGTTCATTTCAAACGGCTGAGCTTAGCCGCCATATGATAACGTCAAAGCCCGAGCAATGAAGCCAGACATACGTCCACGCATAGATAAAGAGAGGTATGTCTGTGAAAAGAGAGAAATACTTCGTCGTCAGTCGCAACTCGTGAGAACCAAAAATAAGTTTTAACTGCTGGTCCGTCAACTGTACATAAACAAATCAGTGTACTATATTTTCTCTTTACCTGCGGATCAGTGGGCGTCATTCAACTACAGCAGCCAATCAGAGAAAGCTCGATGTGAATGACGTATTCCGTGACGGCATAATTCTATGTTTGAAATTACATTTAAAAATAACCACTTTTTAAAATTTTTTTCTTGTAGAAAAAGCTTCCGAATAATTCTCTATGAAATTGTTTTATTATCTATTTTTTACGTAGATTCTAACCCTAAAATAAATGTGAGACGACCCCATTATTAATAAATTAATTATTAATGGCATATACAATAATTAAATGTGATAAAAATATTGATTAATAGCTTTTATGGAAAACACTCCAAAGGCAATATTATTTCATAATAGGTACAAAGTTCTAAATTAATACTAAAATAAGGGGACAAACTTTGGGAGCGAGCTCCACACACACAAGTATAAAAAAATGGGTGTGTGCTTATGACCACACGACAGAAGTGAAAACTTTTGATTTTCTAATTTTAAAATATATGTTGTAACAGGTTAAAATCCCTTGGTAAATCATATGGCTAGACGCTGGTACCGCTAGTACGAATTTAAAAACATTTAGTGAGATATATTTATTATTGCATTAATTTTTGACAACGCATTGGTGTGACGGAGAGAACACTATCCCTTAAGATCCTTTAGACTAGCATGAGACGGGTAGTACGGTCGGTCGGACGTTGAATAGACTGTGTACAACGTACGGCTCATTTCGCACCAAACCAGTCCAGTTTAGTAGCGTCCAGTCAAGTCGGACGCTACTGGATTGGACATATTAACCTTTCGTTGAAATAAAGACAATGTGTAAATCTGGTTTCATACTAAATGCGTCACGTCTAGTCCGATCGCGTCAAGACTTGTCAAGACTGATTGCGACTCAGCCGGTTGAATTTTTAATGCCAGTCTGCCCAGTCTTGACACTCAGAATGGACGTAGAAACCTTAATTTTATTATTGCAAGCAAAAGAGGGTCATTTAGTAAGTCCTGGTATGGTATGGTAGTAAGTCCTGGTATGTATGGGATAAACCCAAAACAGATTTCTTCGTTTCTTCATCCTTCTTCTTCTGTGTAGCCGACTGTGTAGCGACTGGACTGGACTGGTTTGGTGCGAAATGAGCCTAAGACAAACAGCGAGCCTGTCACTGGCGACCTGGCGTAATGAGTGCGAGACGATGAGAACGATTTTTATTGCAAGTGGAACAGAGATGCTAAAGTAAAAGACTGAATATTTTGATTTTGATTTGTAGATTTTGGTCGCGCAATCCGTCGAGGCCGGGCCTCCGGCCCAAAAAGATGCCAGCTGTGCTGCTAATCAAAATGATAGATTTTGAAATGGATAACAATGACAATTATTAGCTACGATTGTTGACTGCCGATGCTCTGGTGACTGATTGTTGGTTGCGTCAAGGATTCTGGATTCTGGTTATTGTTGATTGTTGGAGATTATAAATTTTTCGCTAGGGATTAAGATTTTCGTGTGCCCCTATAAATTACCTGGATTTAGGAGTTCTTGTTGGATTAGGGATTAGAATTCCGTGAGCCCAAACATAATTTCTTAGTAGACATTTTTGTGGATTTTCCCGAATAGCGGATTCCTGGTTTTTCTGGAATAACGTTGACAATTGCGAACAAATATCATTTTAACTAGAGTTTGTGGTGGCCGTCGAATTTTTTGATTGGATTAGTTTAACCAGATTATCCCAGTGGGATTTTCTGCGAGTACCTTGCGATCCCGGTTTACCTGTGGGATAACATTCGACGTGCTAAACTAACGCTAAAGACAAAATAGCGCCTTCAGTTGATTGAGCGATTACGTAAATTTATGACTCGTGTATGACGTCACTGCGAATGAGGCAGTGCCGATTTGGAGATGTATTTATATGACGTCACAAGCTGATGAGGCTGTGCGAGTTTGTGCCGATGTGCAGCTGTTGACATTTTAGATGTCGGTTTGAGTATTGCGGTTTTTGGCAGTTTTTTTTTTTTTGAAAAGTATTTGAGATTTTTCGGGAATAAGAATAGTCCGGGTTATTATCGAAGATTATGTTTGATGATATTGTTTAAGATTGAAGTTACTGGCTATCGTCCTCGACTATTTGTCTTATTTTAATGTGTTTGTCGTTGAATACAGTTCGTGAATTTCGGATTTAGGATGTTCTGGTCGTTTTCGTGTACCATTTTTTTGTGGTACTGCATGTTTTGAGTTAACCCTTAATAGTTTGGATTGTGTTTCTGGATTTTTTTTCTGGAAGATTTTTTCCTCTCTTGACTGGTTAACGATATTTCACTTGTTGTTATCCCTCTGACTGTGTCACCTGCTCTGTACCTCCAGGTTCGGATGACCTGTGAGTCTCGTTAGTGTCCGGCCTTCGGCCTTCGGTCGGTTATTGTCTGGACACTGTTATACTATTTGACAACGAGCAAAATACTGTCAGTTTGGAGTGAACGGTCCGGTTTAGAGTTTTTGCTATTGAGTAAGGTTTTTGGTTTTTGTCGGTACGGTTTTACCGTTTGTTTTAGATGATAATATTTTAAGTGGTTGGGTTTATCGTTTAGGTTGTTCCTGACATTTTTGCTAATGAATTTTTAAGTGGTTGGTAGGTCGGATTTTGTAGCTTAATTTTGGGCATTTTCTTTTGCACAATTTATTTTGATGTTTGAACCCACTTTCTAGCGCCGCACGAGAATAGCCGCGCACCAGTTTTAACCACTGGGAAGAACAACGGTTATAATATATATAAGTTTTTAATCACACAGTTTAATCATAAATATATTAAAATCGGTCTATACATTTCAATTAAATTTAATGACTATAATACCTTAATGATAATAATGTTTAACGTTTGAATTGGATTTTGACAGCTGCGCTGTTCAACTAAAATAAATGAAGGATTCGATAATTTTATATTCACTTTAAATATTACACTGATCATATTTCAATAACATACCGCGTATTAAGTTTAGTCTAGAAACTAATTCCACCTTTCACACTTACAACAAAGAATAAGGATTGCTTAGCCTTGCCGCTGCACAGACTAAATACAGTATAAAATAGCTATAATTATCTAGCAATAAAACTTTTTAATAAGCTTCCTAGACATATGCAAAGCTTGCCTATAGTCCAGTCACGAGAGCTTAAAAAAGTAGGTCCACCTTGCGTTTTGTGCAGCAAATGATTTTATTTTTTTGTGTCCTCAAGCATGTTTAGGAGATGTCAAATCCAAGTTTGCGACCTCTAAAACTGGGTGGGGGAGTTTTGGTGGGCTAAAAACCATGATTTTTTTGCTCTTTTTTCGGTTTTTTGCTTATAACATAAAAACGGCTGGTCCTATCGAAAAAATGTTCCTGTTCAAAATTAAAGGGCACAAAATTTTCTTCAAAATCCACTAGTTAAATATATGTTTGTTCCGATTTTTACCGACTCTGCAGAACTTAGAAAAACAAAAAAAAAAAATAAACTCTTTTTTTGTTTGAAGGCGCTAATCTCAGGAACTACTAGTCTGTAGAAGAAGCAAAGTAGTAATCATTGAGACCCTATACGAGTTTTTTAAGAATTCAATCCCAAAGGGTGAAAACAGAAGTGTAGGATTTATTGTAATAACAAGAAATCCTACACCCACGTGTTACCCCCTTTGAGATTGAATTAAAAAAAATAATCGAATAGCCTATAACCTTCCTTAATAAACGGGCTATCTAACAAACAAATTTTTTTCAAATCGGACTGGTAATTCCTGAGATTAGCGCGTTCAAACAAAAAAAAAATAAACTCTTTTTTTGTTTGAACGCGCTAATCTCAAGAACTACAAGCCCCATTAAAAAAAAATTTTTTTTGTTAGATAGCCCGTTTATAGAGGAAGATTATAGGATATACGAGTTTTATTTAAATTTAACCCCAAAGGGGGTAAAACGGGGGTGTAAGATTTTTTGTAATAACAAATAATCTTAATTTTTTTTTACATCGGATTTGTAGTTCCTGAAATCAGCGCGTTCAAACAAAAAAAGAGTTTATTTTTTTTTGTTTGAACGCGCTAATCTCAGAAACTACCAAGCCGATTTGAAAAATTTTTTTTTCTTAGATAGCCCGTTTATTAAGGAAGGTTATTCGAGTTTTTTAATAGTTAAAAGCCTGAAAAAATGCTTTTTTTTCATTTCGGTAAATGTTGGCGATTTTCTAAGTTCTGGAGAGCCGGTAAAAATGGGAACATAAACATATTTGACTAGTGAATTTTGAAGTAAATTTTGTGCCCTTTAATTTTTAATAGGACCATTTTTTCGTTAAGGCTAGCCGTTTCCATGTTATAAGCAAGAAACCGAAAAAAGTGCAAAAAAATCGTTGTTTTTAGCCCACCAAAATTCCCCCGCCCTATTTTAGAGGTCGCAAACTTGGATTTGACATCTCCTAAACATGCTTGAGGACACAAAAAAATAAAATCATTTGCTGCACAAAACGCAAGGTGGACTTCCTCTCGTGACTGGACTACTATGGAAAAATTAAAAAAAAAACTGAAAATGTTTTTAACCTGTAATTGTTTTTATGACACAGAGGAATTTTTTAAATTTGTTTTTTAAATCTAATTGATAATTTTTTTAGTCATAACTTGTATAGTAATTTTGTATGACGTCACTTTATCTATCTAGTGTCATCTATTAGCGCACTTATCAACTATAAATTAATATATATTATAACTTTTACTTTCTTTATGTTGAGTTAGTTACTGGTAAACTAATTATTAAATTCTGAATTTAATCAGTGCGCGACTAGCTCATACGGCGCTGGGACGTAGGTTCCTAATATAACCAGTTAGCTTAATAATAGCAGAATGAAAATGCCCAAGTTAGGGTTAAAAAATCCGACCACCGACCACTAAAAAATATGTTGTATTTTCTAAAAAATTCACTCGACACATAAACAAACACAAAAAAATTACGAAAATTTAAAGATAAACGTACTCTAGAAAGCACGAGCAGTATTCCGGTAAACCCACCAATCAAAACGATACTCTAAAGACGATACGGGGAAATTACATACAACCTTTGGGTTACTAAAATCACTTGGTAACGATTGTCAGTATCCAGATTAAAACCGACTAAAAGGTTGAATAGGGCACCAGGACAACTGGACACACACGCACTCTGTGGGTCGTCCGAACCTGTGGAATAAAGCAATAAAATATCCAAAAGGCTTAAAAGCCGTTGACTACTGGGACTAGTAGTATTTTCAAGAATCAAAAATCCAGAAACAATATTCTGGGGGTAAACACAGCCAGAACCAGCAGTCCAAAATTACACAAGGAAACATACACGACAAAAAAAACATACAACGTAGATCGATCACGGAACGCTAAAACGAAAACACATGCGGCAATACAAAAATCAATACGTTCGCTCAAAAAGAACGGTATTGCTAAAAAGAGAAAAAACTCTAAAATCGGGAAGGGACGACACTTCAATATAGCCGACAATCGCAATCGGGCGTTATGCGATATCGCAATTAATTCATACTTAATAATAAAAGATAAAAAGTTTGAGAACCAGAGATCTCATAACTAAAGTTTCGCAAAACGAAACCAATAGACAATCTCTTATTATTTGAGTTGACGCCACCAAGTCGATACGGTAATTTTCGAAACGTTAAACGCTAAATAGGTACGCTAAATTTCGAAACGTTAAACGCTAAATCGATACGTTAGAGTTCGAGACGTTAAATTATAGCCTCGACAAAACCAGAATTCGAGACGGTTACGTGTCACGTCAGAAATTTGCCACGTGTACTTTTTGTTTGCCGGTCTCAGTCAGTTAGATTGGGCCGTGACGTGTTCAACTTTACTTATATCTTCCATACATGGGGCATTGGTAGGGGTTTCTCTTAAGAAGCAAAACAAAGAAAAGAAAAGAACACTTCGGTAAAATTTCAATATTTTGACATATTAAGTAGTGAAAGAAAATTATTTACAATTATAAACTTTTATACAATATACAGTTTACAAACAGGAATATGATCCATCAAATAGAAACAGACGTTATTTACAAACCTGACCCCTGAACGTGCTAAAGCTACAATGCCCGCCACGTCCAGAAATCACCACATTGTACCATAATACTGATAATTTAAAAAAAAACTTTATTATTCATAACGGACATCTGCGGAATATACCCTCTTAAAACAAAACATAGCCAGGGTCGATCTGTGTCACGGGAAACCAAAAGTTAAACTACAAAAACAAGAAGTTAACTCATTCATAAAAAAAAGGAAGGGGAATGCGGGTCTGCTTCCCTGATTCCGACAGCCCGTGAACTGGGTTCCGGTCATCACCCGTATGCCAGTACACGGTGTCGAAATCAAAGCGTCGGGATGTTCTGGAGACAGCGTCCGGTCAACACTCGTAAGCCGTCACCAGCACAGGGAAGGATTTTCTCTGGAATTTGGTTCCGGTCAACACCTCGTATGCAAGTCCTGAGAAGGGAAGGGAGAAGGTCCTTGAAGTTTGTGTCCGGTCAGCACCCGTATCCAAGTTCAAGTGGAGAGTTCAAATGAGCTGAGACTACTCAATGATTTTAGCGCGGAGCACCCTTTTTATAGTCACAAGTAATGCTGCTAAAAGCGACGTCGGGGCACTAGTCAATCACGTGAACCAATCACAAGAAAGTAATATAACGGGATCCGGCTGCAGAATTAGTACGTTCATAACGTAGTGTAACGAACCCCAGATGTTACGCCACTGTCTCGGAAAGAACATTCCAGATAAGGCGATTGTTTATTCGTTATAAAATCTAGCACCGGCACGAACGTTCTCGAAAACGCTGGAAGCTCTGTGCTGGGCCGCGCGGCTCTATATAAGCAGCGCTATCGACTGTAGCGGGGAGTCAGTCACCAACAGACAGGCAAACACAACAGTCAATGTACAGTTAAATAAATATAAGAGCAGTCAACGGGAGTCAGTTGCCAACAGAGGTCAGACGCCAACAGGCAGTCACCACAGACACATGCAGCAGTACAGTGAAACAACCATAAGATAGTCCATGTACAGTGCAACAAATATAAGACCGTCAGTGTATTGCGGAGAACGCGGTCCATGGTGGAGGCGTGCAATCAAGACAGTCAGTGTATTGTGGAAAGCGCAGTCCATGGTGAGACGTGCAATCGGGACAGTCAGTGTATTGCGAAGAACGCGGTCCATGGTGAGGCATGCAATCGGGACGGTCAGTGTATTGCGGAGAACGCGGTCCATGGTGGAGGCGAATTATATGACATGTTTCATATGACGATGTGCACAAGTGACATAAGACACTTTCTCACACAATTGTTTCTCATAGTTAACTTTGCTGAACATAGCACATTTTACAGTACAAAGTCCATTTCGGGCAAACTGTGATTTTTACTAAATATTAATAATTATTTAGATTCAATCTCACTTTCATCAAGAAAGGTTGTTGGGCCAAGCTCATTAAATTCTATGTGCAAAATAGAAGCAATCTCAAATAATAATAATTATACAAAGATTTATTCTTAACTTTAAAATATAACAGTTGTGGGGCAAAGTCCATTAAATTCTGTATGCAAAATAGAAGCAACATTAAATATTAAATAATTAATTATAGTCCAGTCACGAGAGGAAGTCCACCTTGCGTTTTGTGCAGCAAATGATTTTATTTTTTTGTGTCCTCAAGCATGTTTAGGAGATGTCAAATCCAAGTTTGCGACCTCTAAAATAGGGCGGGGGAATTTTGGTGGGCTAAAAACCACGATTTTTTTGAACTTTTTTCGGTTTCTTGCTTATAACATGGACACGGCTAGTCCTAACGAAAAAATGGTCCTATTAAAAATTAAAGAGCACAAAATTTACTTCAAAATGCGCTAGTCAAATATGTTTATGTTCCCATTTTTACCGGCTCTCCAGAACTTAGAAAATCGCCAACATTTACCAAAATGAAAAAAAAGCATTTTTTCAAGCTTTTAACTACTAAAAAATTCGAATAGCCTATAACCTTTCTTAATAAACGGGCTATCTAAGAAAAAAAATTTTTCAAATCGGCTTGGTAGTTCCTGAGATTAGCGCGTTCAAACAAAAAAAATAAACTCTTTTTTTGTTTGAACGCGCTGATTTCAGGAACTACAAGTCCGATTTAAAAAAAAAATTTTTTGCTAGATAACCCGTTTATTAAGGAAGGTTATAGGCTATTCGAGTTTTTTTTAAATTCAATCCCAAAGGGGGTAAAACGGGGGTGTAAGATTTTTTGTTTTTACAAAAAATCTTACATCCCCGTTTTACCCCCTTTGGTGTTAAATTTAAATAAAACTCGTATATCCTATAATCTTCCTCAATAAACGAGCTATCTAACAAAAAAAAATTTTTTTAAATGGGACTTGTAGTTCTTGAGATTAGCGCGTTCAAACAAAAAAAGAGTTTATTTTTTTTTTGTTTGAACGCGCTAATCTCAGGAACTACCAGTCCGATTTGAAAAAAAATTTTTTGTTAGATAGCCCGTTTATTAAGGAAGGTTATAGGCTATTCGATTTTTTTTTAAAATTCAATCTCAAAGGGAGTAAAACGTGGATGTAGGATTTCTTGTTATTACAATAAATCTTACACTCCCGTTTTCACCCTTTGGGATTGACTTTTTAAAAAACTCGTATAGGGTCTCAATGTTTACTACTTTGCTTCTTCTACAGACTAGTAAGTTCGAGATTAGCGCCTTCAAATAAAAAAAGAGTTTATTTTTTTTTTGTTTTTCTAAGTTCTGTAGAGTCGGTAAAAATCGGAACTAAAACATATTTAACGAGTGGATTTTGAAGTAAATTTTGTGCCCTTTAATTTTGAACAGGACCATTTTTTCGATAGGACCAGCCGTTTTTATGTTATAAGCAAAAAACCGAAAAAAGAGCAAAAAAATCATGGTTTTTTGCCCACCAAAACTCCCCCACCCTGTTTTAGAGGTCGCAAACTTGGATTTGACATCTCATAAACATGCTTGAGGACACAAAAAAATAAAATCATTTGCTGCACAAAACGCAAGGTGGACCTACTTTTTTAAGCTCTCGTGACTGGACTATTAAACAATATTACTTATATAAACATTGTAACTATTTTATAATTTTAAATAAATAAAAAATATTTTTTTTTAAAGACAAATAGAAATTTGTCATTTAATTGGCGTGCAATCAAGACAGTCAGCGTATTGTGGAAACCGCAGTCCATGGTGAGGCGTGCAATCGGGACAGTCAGTGTATTGCGGAGAACGCGGTCCATGGTGAGGCGTGCAATCGGGACGGTCAGTGTATTGTGAAGAACGCGGTCCATAGTGAGGCGTGCAATCAGGACAGTCAGTGCATTGCGGAGGGCGCGGTCCATGGTGAGGCGTGCAATCAAGACAGTCAGAGTATTGCGGTCAACGCAGTCCATGGTGAGGCGTGCAATCAAGTCAATCTACGGTGACTCACGGAAGTAATCAAGTGCGTCGGAAATAAATATAGGACAGTCGACGGTGTCAATGGATATAAATGTTAATCAGTCAGTACGGTGATATGAATAGTACCGAGGTAACTAGGCAAATGACTGACCGAAATAAATAGTGAAATAAATGCAGTGTTGTAAATAGTCCTTATATACAGGGTGTCCAAGTTGACGTTGGCTAAAATAAGTATTCCGCCCAACTTGAAAAAAAAAGAATACAGTTTTGTTACAGTAGGTAATCAAACTCTAATTTTTACACATATTTATGAATAGAATAAGACACTTTTCACAAGGTGTCGATCAAAAAGTGCCCGCAACTAATTTTAATTAAAATAGCGTTTATTGATTTTTCACAAAAAATTTCGTTCACTTGTTAGTCAAATAAATTATCATCCATTTCACAGCAATGTATGTAAAGAGTTTGAAAAGTTATGGGTGCCGTTACCTGCTCGGCCGCAACCTAATCGCAGCCAGATGTAAACAGGTATGATTTAGTTATATTTATACGTTCATGACGTATATTCATTTCTTTTATACCACATTAAAGCTAATTTTTTTCTGATCATGAACGTACTAATTCTGCAGCCCGATCTTAGTCTATAAATACCACTACATAATCCACTCTGGCTATGTATCCAGTCATACGCAAAGAGTGGGGGGGTCAGAAGTACGGCGCGCAGCTTGTACATAGACAGAGACTAAAGGTGGGGGGGGTGAAATACGCATTACTGCTACGTACAGCTAGGCGGAGTCTGTCACACCGTCTATGTACAAGAGCAGTGTTTTATATACCAAAGGCGGGGTAGTCACCTTGTAAACAGAGATTATGTATTAATTGTTATTAAATTGATTAATGACGTAAATACACTGCAATCGATTTCCATAATCCTGGCGTATAACTAGATTGGAGATAATATCATCAATTCTTTATGAATACACAAAAGTATAACTATTACAGCCTTTTACAAAAAAATCAGGTACTTTATACAGTTTCTTAGAAAACAAAATATCACAGTACGAAATATCACATTAATTATTTAGCCACATTTTGAACCGTGACAACTCCCCCTTTCCTTAGAGAAAAAAACAGACAAAAAAAAAGACGAACAAGTCGATTAAAAATAAAAATTAAAGCAATCCGGCAACGCCGTTTTCTTAAGGTTACTCTCAACAAACAAAAAAAAAATATCGCTCATTAGTTTAGTCTCTAAGGAAAACATATAATTCGCAAACAAATAATTATTATGCCTCGTATCCGGTGGGGATACCAACAATAAAAGAAAAATTGTCCTCGCAAAACAAAAAAATCAGGTACATTTTATCACTGTCCTAGGACATAATATCACAGTACAAAAAAATATCACAGATCATTAAAAAAAAAGATTGTACTTTTCACATCACTTACACAGATAACCAGTATCGACTTCGGGATATTACCGCGCACATCACTGATGTTGGTGATTCTGGTACAGATCACGTACACCTTCGGCGATAATGTCTCCATTAGGCGTCATGCGTAATCGAATGGTGGTCCCTGACGAAGTCCGCAGGCGAAATCGTTTTCGCTTGTTCCCACTTTGCCACTTGATGGCCACCTTAGAGGGCAAAGGGGGTGGGGGACAGTTGTCGGCCGGTGTTACCGACGGCGGTGACGGCTGATCGGACGACGTCGAAGGCGGCGTAGATGGCAGAGGCGACGTCGGCTTCCCAAATATTTCGTTTTGCCGGATGCGGCGCCTTTCGATATCTGGCAGGAGGGGACCCAACCGCGCCAGAGATATGGAACATAGCACCTCTTCTCGCCGTCCCTCGAACCAGTTGGCTGGCAGAGATGCATAGTCCGGACTGGATCCCGGGCTATCAGGTGGTGTCTCCGGTATCGGGCTCAGCATTGGTGGTAGCAAGGCCGAGACATTGCTTCGTTGAAATCAGGATAATCATCAATGAGCAGAATGTCGTCCATCTTATGACTGTCGACGCCGTGAACTGAAGCGTAACTGAAACCAAAATCAAGCAAACCACAAGGGCAAGGAGAGGAAAACTGACTAGGGTGACAGAAAGGTCAGAGGCTCGCCTATATCCCCACTCTTTAGTTACGTAACTTTTAAAGACCAAAAGAACTTCCCTCTTAAAAATTAAATCAAAACAGAAATCGGTCGCAAAAAACGAGCAATCCGGCAACGCCGTTTCATGAGGTTACTCTCAACAATTAAAACAAAATAAAATCGTGCCAATCAATTTCAATCCGGTTAAACCGCAAAAATTTATCTCATAAATTATATTGACCGCACATACACATTACATCCGATTCAAATCGAAACTCTACACTTCAGGATACTTCCCAAGTCCCAACACGTTAAACAACGACCAGAGTAACCTCGTAAATTTGAAGATTGCCTTATCTGAGAAATTTCCCAAATTTCTCATATCTCAATGGTTTTCTTCAATCCATCCTTTTTCGACCATACTTTACAAATTCTGATTTATTCTCTATTATCGTCATCATCATCAGTGAATGCCAGTTTCAAGTCCTGAACATGCCATTTCCCACAAATTCGTCCTGCTTCATCTTGAAGTTCGTAGGTGACAGTTCCGATTTTGCGTTGAATTATGAACGGTCCGACATATTTTGGTCCGAATTTGGCGTTGTAATAGTTAGCCGCATCTGATAAAGATTTGTTGCGTCGCCACACATGTTGACCAATCATCAATTCAACGGGTCTTCTACGTAAATTATACGTTTTTCGATTACGTTCATGGGCATTTTTCAACTTTTCTCGGATTTCAGCAAACAGCCTTCGGTAACCTGCTTGTCTACGTTGGATATCCTCATCGACGTTCACTTGTTCCCTGGCATCAGGCATACGCTGCATAAAGTCTCCCACGAAAACATAACACAATTCATTGCCACGGAGACCTGTTTTCTGGGGATTTTGAGTTCGCTCTGTTTCCCCGATTCAGCTATCCTCATTTCACGCCTTCTCACGGAACTTAACCAGATCCTGAAATAAGGCAACAACACAACACATCAAAGGAAAAAACGAAAACAGAACACAATTCATTGCCACGGAGACCTGTTTTCTGGGGATTTTGAGTTCGCTCTGTTTCCCCGATTCAGCTATCCTCATTTCACGCCTTCTCACGGAACTTAACCAGATCCTGAAATAAGGAAACAACACAACACATCAAAGGAAAAAACGAAAACAGAACACAATTTATTGCCACGGAGACCTGTTTTCTGGGGATTTTGAGGTCGCTCTGTTTCCCCGATTCAGTTATCCATTTTCACGCCTTTTCACGGAACCTAACAGGACCCTGAAGCTGGCACACAGCATTAATTACTTACCACACTTCAAATTTACACTTACAAATTTAAAGAGAGATATTTTGACAACATATAATAAATAGCAGTCGATCACAAGGCCGTGGGACCTCATCGACAGGGTGAGTTCAAAATCACCGAGCGGCTATATTCCCATACCTGTTCGCAACTCTCGAGGGTGAGTTTTTATTTCCGAAGCTAATTAATTTATCTAATTCTGTGGAATCAGATCAATCGACGGATAGCGAAAAGGAAATATCGAGAGAGTTTGTTTTTTCACCCCTTAATGAGAAGGAAACGCGGTTGGAGAAAAAGCAGACCGGCGACAGTGGCTCGTCTGTGGGCCTGAACACAATATTTTTGTTACAAAAAAAATTGTTAGAATAATAACATCATCTAATTATTTGGCTCACTGTAGACCTTTGTTTAAAAATAATAATATTGTCACAGTACCTTCCCTCTTTATTCAAGCGTGTGTATTATTTATCAGAGAACATCAGAACATATTTCTTAGAAACAGTGATATTCATGAGCGTAATACCAGACATGGTTCAAATTTAAGAATATCCAAACATAGACTTACTTTGTTTGGTAATAGTGTTTACAACAACTGCATAAAATTTTACAATAAATTACCCAAAATTATAAAGGAAACAAAAAATTCTAAAAAGTTCAAACACCTCTTAAACAATTTCCTAAAAGCAAATGCGTTTTATAGTACTGAAGAGTATATGTGTTTTTAATTTAATTTAATTTATACATTTTACTCTCTTAAATTATTTCTTTCGTTTTAAAATTTTAAGATTTAGCATTTTTAATTTATATTAATTGTTAATGTTATTTTGTTGCAATAATTATGTAATTTGACAAATTCTCCTGTTTACACATGTTATATAGAGTAATAAAATTATTATTATTATTATTATAAATTTCGTCGGGTACATGACACGTTCAGCATAAACCTACAGTATGTTATAGAGATTTTACTGGATTTAATCACGAGTTATTTGCTTCTGACGCTGTCAATATTGATTGGGAAGGCATCAATGGAAAGCTGTCTATTGATGATAAGGTTTCTTATTTAAATAAAAATATTACCTGCCTCTTGGATACACATGCGCCTTTTAAAACACGGACTGTATCAACTAAAAAACAACCATGGTTTCATCGTGATTTGCAGTTACTTGTGCGTCATAAAAATAATGCATGGTTAAAGTTTCAGAGGACAAAAAGTCAAGAGGATTGGTTTTATTTTCGTCAGTGTCGTACTGAAGCCAGACGGGCTATAAGAGAGGCCAAAAATAATTGGTTTAATCTGCGCATAAACCAAAACGTGAATAATTCAAGTAAACTTTGGAAAGAACTCAAAAGTCTTGATGTTCATAGCGCTGACACTAATAGCAATAGTTACTTACCAGATTATTTGCGTAACGTTGAAGAAATCAATAAATCATTTAATATTTGCACTACTAACGCGCCTAGTTCACTAACAATTCATGAAATAAACCGAACACTAGCAACTCAGTCAAGAAACGTTTTCGATTTAAAGTGCGTTGGCGATACTGATATTATGGAAGCAATTCTTTCTATTAAAAGCAAAGCTCAAGGTAGTGACGACTTAAGTATTGATCATATATTGCTGTGTTTACCTTTTTGCTTACGTTCAATAACGTTTATAATAAACTTTTCAATTACGTCGGGCACTTTACCGTTACTATGGAAGGAGGCGATTATCACTCCTCTGAATAAGTGTAAGAATCCTACTTCTTATAAAGACTTGCGACCAATTAGCATTTTATCAGTGCTTTCAAAAGTGTTAGAAATTATTGTGTTCAATCAAGTGTCTGACTATATTACTACTCATAGTATTCTATCTATCAGTCTGGTTTTCGTAAGCGGCACAGTACTTGTACCACACTTTTAGCTGTAACAGGTGAACTTAAAAAGTGTTTGGATGTTGGCCATCTTGGGGTGCTTGTGCTTCTTGATTACAGCAAAGCATTTGACTTAATAAATCATGATCTTCTGTTAGCTAAATTTAGTGCCTATGGTTTCTCTGTCTCAACTATTAGATGGTTTGCAGCATATTTAACAAATAGAACACACAAAACTAAAATTATGTATCAAGGACAACAGTATTTTTCAGATTTGTTGACCATCAACAGCGGCGTTCCACAAGGAAGCATATTGGGACCCTTGTTATTTAATTTATATGTAGCAAATTTAAGTTCAATAATTAAAAACTGCTCAGTACACCAATATGCTGATGATACTCAAATCTTCCTAACATTCCCTAAAACGAATTTACACGCAGGCATACGCAAGGTTAATGATAATTTAAAATCATTACAAGTCTGGTCTGAGTCTCACTGTTTAAAAATCAACCCTACAAAAACTGTTGCTCTAGCTATTGGTTCACAACATAATATTGAACTTTTTTCCTCTGCGCCGCCTGTAGTGGTATGCGGCACATCAATTGGTTATGTAAACACTGCGAAAAACTTAGGAATGATTATTGATAGTGCGATCAAATGGGAAAGCCATATAAATAGTTTATGTCAGAAGGATTATTTTAAATTAAAGTGTTTGTATCGTTTTGTGAACATATTAAGTGAATCTGTTAAATTAAAATTAGTCAACTCCTTAATTTTGTCAGTGTTTGCATACTGTGACGTAGTTTACCATGGTATAGCTTGTCAACTAAATTATAAAATACAAAAAGTGCAGAATTCTTGCATGCGTTTTGCTTTAAAATTAAACAAACGTGAGCATATACAGCCCCATTTAAGAAGCTTCGGTATTCTTAATATGGAGCAAACGAGGATAGTACATATGTTGACCCTTGTACATAACATACTGTTATCTTCAGAACCCTCCTATTTACATCATAATATTAAATACACTCAGCAGTATCACAATTACCAAACTAGACATAATGACTTAGAGATACCGTTATGTAAAACACCTATAGGAGCTACCTCGTTTTTTATCACTGGGCCACGTTTGTGGAACGAGTTACCTGTGAATGCACGTTTGGTGTATAGCACCAGTGCATTCAAAAGAGAATGCAAGAAATATATTCTGTCTCGTACAGGTTAAAAGAGATTATTATGTTTTACTATGTCATTTTTACTAAGTACTATTTTAATATGTTGTTTTATCCGTATTGGTGTTTTTAATATGTTAATTTTAAAAAGTTTTAAGCTAATATTTTAAAATGTTTTTTAAAATGATATTTTTTATTATATTAATCGCTATCTGTATACTTGTATTATTTTTTTATTATTGTCAATTGTTAGTAGAGGGCGGACGAGATAGCCACTTTGGCTTGTCCGAACCCTAATAAAGGAATTTATTATTATTATTATTTAGGGTGATCGGTCACCCCTTTAATACTGACCAATCGATCTGCAAATATAATAATGGCATTATTGGGTTACCGACAAGTTATGCAAACAATTTCAGCCTTGAAGCAATAATAATTGTGATAGCGGTCTGCATCCCTCCCATACCGCTATCTAGCAAAATCCCTTACTCAGGGCACTTTAATATGCCTCCCTCAACATCTTCACAAAAATAAGGCCTTGAATAAATAACACCAAAAAATGGTCACTAGCTCTCGGTCTATTAAACTATCTCCGATACTCCCCTTCTCTTCAAATTTTTTTACTACGCTGCGATTTTTCCGCTCAGTAGGACGATTAAATTGGCCATAATCTTTCCGTAAATTTCTATACAGTGTTCTTTCAGAATTGTTATTTCTGTAGAACAATTGAACACTTTTAACTCATTGAGCGCTGGTTAAGCGATTCATTTCGTAAATGTGTTGTTGCAAACTAATATTTGACACTTTGAAAAGAAGTTGTTACTGACAGTTGTTTGATTTATAGACTGCTGCGAACATAAGAAACTCAAATTGGATCACCTTAAAGAATGAAAAAGGGTGGTCAAATAAATAATTATATGTCTGAAGAACTTACCGGGAATAGAATGATTTTCCGAATTCGGAAAGTTCCTGCCCACAGTAATAAAAATTCTACTTTTAGTTTTTGGATAAGTAAACTTGTTTTCAAGTCTTTTGTTTAATAATTTGAAGCGTTGTTCAATTTCATACAAAATCTGTATGAACTGAAAAATCGTTAATATTGAAAGATACTGAATCAAATAAGCGATAAGGTCGATAAATGATAGAAATTTGTATTGTATGTAAATTAAGTAGACAATTGATAATGCCATTAGAGAAAAGAAACCAGTTATCACAAATAATTGAATAAAAACTTTCGATTTCCGTGTCTTGTTAAATTCTTCGTTGCAAAGTGGACAGGAGAATATAAGAAGACTTAGGGAAAGCAAATGACAGGAAAGAATGAAAAAGTGTAGTCAAAAAAATAAATATATATGTGAAGAACTTACCTCGAATAGAATTATTTTCCAAATTTGGAAAGTTACTGCCCACAGTAATAAAAATTCTACTTTTAGTTTTTGGATAAGTAAACTTGTTTTCAAGTCTTTTGTTTAAGAATTTGAAGTGTTGTTCAATTTCATACAAAATCTGTATTGAACTGAAAAATCGTTAATATTGAAATATCCTGAATCAAATAACCAATAAGGTAGATGAATGACATAAATTTGTATTGTATGTAAATTAAGTAGACGAGTGATAGTGCCATTAGAGAAAAGAAACCAGTTATCACAAATAATTGAACAAAAACTTTCGATTTCCGTGTCTTGTTAAATTCTTCTTTATTAAATTTTATTACTATATCAACTAATTCAATATTTTGAATAGCTGTAACCATTTTAGAGCTCTTAGAAATCGAGGTCACAACTTCCAAAATTGCAACTAAGGCTTTATAATAATATTGTACCTTGATCATAGATTCACGATATTCAAAATTTTACCCAAAAACAGCTAAAGACAATACATAATATCAACGTAATTTTATAAATCCTTTGTTTTTTAGATATTATTTTTAGTTTGCTGCCGTTTTTGTTAAAAAATGACAGTGCTAATATATTGAACAGTGCTTGAAAAAAATCGGAAAATATAAGAAGAGACATTGCGGAAAACTTTAATTAAACAAGGTAGGTACCCAAAATTTTTTTTTAAGAATTTAACTTTCAGTAACAAATTACACTTCTGATTTTTATCTTTTTGTTTCTATTTTATTTTATTTTTATTTTATTTATATTTTATCTTTATTTTATTTATTTATTATCTTTATTTTATTTATTTATTATCTTTATTTTATTTATTTTTTATTTTTTTATTTTAATTTTATTTGTATATAGACGACATTCTTCTTAGTTTCTATTTACATATTTTTAAAATACATTTTACATGAGAACTAGGGCCGTATTAATTTGATTTAGGTTTATACTCTGCCTAATAATATTACACTCTAAACAGAAATAGAGACAAACTGTAGATTAAAGACGTTCGACAAATTAGATCATTAGCGATTAAGTTTAATAATAACGTTGTTTCACTGACGTTTCGTATTATTTTAATTCATCTTCAAAATAAAATAAAAAATATATTTAAAAAAAAGTGTGTGTCAGCTCCGACGCACGACTGGAGTTTACTCCTTAAGTACGATTGTTTTTGAGTATGCAGTAGGCAGACATACATACTTACATGCGTCAGCTGTCGCGCAGCATAACCAGTACACGTCGGTTGTATTAATACAAGTATACACATACATTGAAACGTGCGCAAGGTACGTAGCTCAGAAAAACGTAACGCTTTTTAGTTAACGCCTGTATAAATTTTACTCCTCATAAAATTTCCATACCGGGGGCCTTATATGAAAATCGATTGTTAAGGAGTAAACTCCAAAAATATTTAACACAAAATATTATGGAAGTTTCAGTTTTGTACAATAATGGCGTGTTTTTTGACTTTAACATTTCAATAGCATATTCATAGCTTAAATAAAATCCATCTTTTTATGTATTTACGTCGTAATTAAATAAAATTGTCAGCGGAATATTTATTTATTTAAATCACCACAAAAGATATTATAATTGCGATTAGTTTTCCCGCCCGAATTTAAATAATTGAATATCTTTAGAAATTTTTATATCTTTATTTATAACAAAAGTTACCGCTGCGTTAGCTTTCATTCGTATTTATTATTAAGAATCTAGATAAATGAATAATTTCTAAATGTTTCTATTTTTTTTATTTTGTAATTTTCAATATTGTGTTCTGTTGTTATTGTTGTGACTTCTTATATCAATATTGATGCCTACTCCATCTTGTCACGCACTTCAAATTGTTCTTTAGTGTGAAACCTTCAACTATTTAAAGAGTAGGTTCAATAAAATAATTACCTATGTCAATTATCTACTAATTGAGGAGATTCATTTTAAAAACAGTTTTGCCTATGTGAACAAAAACTACGTTTAACCAAACTTCGATCATCAGCGAGTTCTAACTACCGGTCTATCAACTGTACATCAACAAATCAGTGTACCATATTCTCCCTTTATCTATGAATCAGTGGGCGTCATTCAACTACAGCAGTCAATCAGAGAAAGCTGGATGTGAATGACGTATTCCGTGACGGTATAATTCTATGTTTAAAATTACATTTAAAAATAACCACATTTGGGAATTTTTTTCTTGTAAAAAAAGCTTCCGAAAAATTCTCAACGAAATTGTTTTATTATCAATTTGTTATGTAGATTCTAACCCTAAAATAAATGTGAGACGACCCGGCATTATTAATTAATTATTAATGGAATGTACAATATAAAAATATTGATTAATAGCTTTTATTGAAAACACTCCAAAGCCAATATAATTTCATAATAGGTATACAGTTCTAAATTAATATTAAAACAAGCCGTGAGGTGGGTCGTTTATTAGGACTAAAGTGCGACCCTTGAGGTCCACACGACGAACTTCCCAGTTTGATAAATATTTAATAATAATAATTAAATTAGATATTACACAGAAAAGTAATCATTTTAATCATCAAAACATCAATAATTAAAAACAAGCCGTGAGGTGGGTCGTTTATTAGGACTAAAGTGCGACCCTTGAGGTCCACACGACGAACTTCCCAGTTTGATAAATATTTAATAATAACAAGCCGTGAGGTGGGTCGTTTATTAGGACTAAAGTGCGACCCTTGAGGTCCACACGACGAACTTCCCAGTTTGATAAATATTTAATAATAATAATTAAATTAGATATTACACAGAAAAGTAATCATTTTAATCATTAAAACATCAATACTTAAAAAAAAAAAAAAAAAAAAAACGGCTGAACCGATTTTTATAAAATTTATGTTGGATCAAAATGACGTTAACACGCCTCGATTGACACCCTTACGAAGTCGATATAATTTTTTATTCGCGAGATATTGTGTAAAATCTACTTTTTTTGAAGTTATTTGGTTAAGAAAAAAGAACGGCTGAACCGATTTAAAAAAAATTCCTTTCAGATCATATTTACGTTAATACGCGTCGATTGGCACCCCAACGTAGTCGATATCATTTTTCGTTCTCGAGATTTCGTCTCAGAAAGAAATGGACACATACGTACGTACGTACGTACGTACGTACACACACACACACACACACACACACACACAGACATCTTTCTAAAAGTAGTGTAAAAATAGTGTAGTGACCTTGAAACATAAAAATTTTTTTTCCTTTTTGATTTCGATTTTCGGACCCATTACAATAACTTCCAGTGGGAAGTTAAAAAAAAAAAAAAAAAAAACGGCTGAACCGATTTTTATAAAATTTATGTCGAATCAAAATGACGTTAACACGCCTCGATTGACACCGTTACGAAGTCGATATAATTTTTTGTTCGCGAGATATTGTGTAAAATCTACTTTTTTGGAGGTTATTTGGTTAAGAAAAAAGAACGGCTGAACCGATTTTAAAAAAATTCCTTTCAGATCATATATACGTTAATACGCGTCGATTGGCACCCCAACGTAGTCGATATCATTTTTCGTTCTCGAGATTTCGTCTTAGAAAGAAATTGACACATACATACGTACGTACGTACGTACCTACGTACGTACGTACGTACGTACGTACATACGTACACACACACACACACACACACACACACACACAGACATCTTTCTAAAAGTAGTGTAAAAATAGTGTAGTGACCTTGAAACATAAAAATTTTTTTTCCTTTTTAATTTCGATTTTCGGACCCATTACAATAACTTCCAATGGGAAGTTAATAAGAGGACAAACTTCGGGAGCGAGCTTCACGCACACAAATATAAAAAAGGGGGTAGGTAGTGTCGGAGTCAATACCGCTTAGGTTTTTGCCGGAAAGCGTCTTACCTAATAAGATAAAAATTGCCAATATTGTTTAGATGGTTAATTATTACTTTAATAATAGATTGTATATCTAGTGACGTAATGAGGTATATTACTGACGACTAGTGACAGTATGTTAAAACGAGCGATTTAGCGAGTTTTAACAGTCACACGAGTCATAATATCATTACGCACCAGATATAATTATATGGAATTTTTTGCTGTACCCACTATAAAATATCTACTTTTCACTTCATTTTTAGTATTTTCAAAAAAAATTTGACAGTTCATTTGCGTCGCCAATTTCACATTTATAGCAGGCCATGAGTAGGTATTAGCGGGCGGATTAGAGCGAATAAACATAAATCAATATGGAAACTGTTAACTTATCACACTAGTGTGTTTTGAAAACACTTTCAACACACCTGTCTATTAACTGACCCATTCCATGCATACATACACGCATGTAAAGTAGCAATTTTATAGTGAATATGACAAAAAAACATTTACAAATGTGATTTTATTTTTATAATTTGACGCAATTTTTCCATAAAGGATGAGGGGGTTCTCTTAATTATGCCATTTTTAACCCTTTAGATTCCACTGCAACAACACAATAAGATAATTTGTGGCAGTTGATAAAATCGATAAAACTAAATCCAACTGAATTCTGAAAAATCCACAAGCTGAAATATTCACGTCTCCGTGAACAACTTGGTCTGAAAACAGCTTCAGGTATTCTCTGGTCGTTGCATCGAAACTCGGTGGCAATTCATATAAATGTTTTTCTGCAATTATTGAGGTTAGATTAGCTGCACTGATCAGAGAATGACAGCTCTTGGACATTAAATAAATTTCCGTCTAGAAAAAAGCAATAATAAACGTAACTTAATTTAGAATAGCACACACGGTTTTTCGAGTACTATTAGATGTATTCTATGCGCTAGACCACCGTTTCTCAACATTTTTGAAGTCGTATTGCGACCTAATTGTTTATTTTATAATTTAAAAAAAAGTTAGTATATCGTCAGCATGATAATGTATGTACTCGGATACTTATCAATGGACAATAACTTATAATTAAAAAATATTTTTTTTAATTTAACCTCTTTTGCTAATTTTCAAAGTGTTTTCTCTTCAAAAGATAATTATATTTTTACATCGGTATTTTATCAGTTCCTTCCCGACCCATTAAAAATTTAACGAGACTCAACAGATTAAGAAACGCTGCGCTAAACTGTTGTGTATTAAAATTTAAGAAGCGCATAGTTCGTAACAAGGTTAATAGAGCATTATACGCGTCCCATGCCTAAGAACTGTTCCGCTTATATAGCGAAGTATAAATGCATCACTCACTCCTTAAATGTTGATCTAAGTGGCAGCGACGGATTTTATTAAGTGTCTACGTAAGGCAAAATAATCTCAACAATCCCTGTATAATTTAGAATAAAAAAAGTGTTGCACTATTAGATATACCTATACTTATAATTAAAAATTACACTTACTAAGAGGGCAGTATAGCCTAGATGGTAGCGTGCTTGGCGCCGCAACCTCTAGACTGGACTGCCGTGGGTTCGAATCCCACCTGCGCTCATGGATGTTTTGTGATGTTATTTAGTTTTAAGTTAGTTGTTATTTAGTGTAGTTGAAAGACGCTAATGACCTTAGATGTCGACGCGTCTATAATCTACAATAAATAAATAAATAAATACACTTACTAAATGTGATAGTGCCCACACAATTCCTAAAATTGGTAAAAGTGGCAGTTTTACAGCAGTTCCTGATGAATGGTACCTCATGTAGATCACGGGCCAAATGATTACTGACAAGACGGTGAAAAATACTTGTATAATGATAAGCAACAAGTCGAGACCAAATGTCGAGTTCACCAAGTGGATGCTGTCACAGAGTACGCTATGTGCTCTCATCAATACTGAAAATGTAAAAACATTTTTTCTAATTAAAACATGGGTATGTCTGAATCGCGGGTACAGATGAGGTGACTACCGTTAATCACAAATAATTGTATCCGTTGTCATGGAAAGAAATACACATCCACTTCTATTTATCTTATAAAATCAAATGTTCGTAAAATATAAAAAATATTAAATTGTTATTCAATACGTACCTATATTATATTTTCATTATTAAAATAATATAAGTAGGTATATATTAAAATCCTTCGGGATTCGAACCTGGGATTGGCGTTTGTACCTGTCGGTAGACTCGTACTTTTCCACACGGCCACCTGGCTTACTGTATATGAGACCTTAACATACCTACGTATACATCCCGTGTTTTCTTTCAAATGTCAACCACAATCGACTATTTCCGTTTTATCTAATATTTCTAAAACGCAACCCCAGTATCTTTTTTGTCGATCGAACTTGGGCGGTGGGTCAAAGGATTATGTTATGCCATAAGAAGAGGAAGGCGGAGAAGGAGAAAACAGAAGAAGACAAAAAAAAGTGGTTGCAAAGTGGACAGGAGAATATAAGAAAACTTAGGGAAAGCAAATGACAGGAAGGAATGAAAAAGTGTAGTCAAAAAAATAAATATATATGTGAAGAACTTACCTCGAATAGAATGATTTTCCAAATTCGGAAAGCTACTGCCCACAGTAATAAAAATTTTACTTTTAGTTTTTGGGTAAGTAAACTTGTTTTCAAGTATTTTGTTTAATAATTTGAAGCGTTGTTCAATTTCATACAAAATCTGTATGAACTGAAAGATCGTTAATATTGAAAGATACTGAATCAAATAAGCGATAAGGTCGATGAATGATAGAAACTTGTATTGTATGTAAATTAAGTAGACAATTGATAATGCCATTAGAGAAAAGAAACCAGTTATCACAAATAATTGAATAAAAACTTTCGATTTCCGTGTCTTGTTAAATTCTTCGTTATTAAATTTTATTACTCTACCAACTAATTCAATATTTTGAATAGCTGTAACCATTTTCGAGCTCTTAGAAATTGTGGTCATAACTTCCAAAATTGAAACCAAGGCTTGATAACAAAATTGTACCTTGATCATAGATTCATGATATTCAAAATTTGCCCAAAAACAGCTAAAGACAATACATAATATCAACGTAATTTTATAAATCGTTTGTTTTTTAGATATTTTTTTTATATTGTTGCCGTATTTGTTAAAAAATGACAGTCCCAATATATTGAACAGTGCTTGAAAAAAATCGGAGAATATAAGAAAAGACATTGCGAAAAACAATTAAGTAAGGTATCCAAAAAATGTTTTAAACTGTTGTTTATTTTTAAGAATTTAGCTTTCAGCAACAAATTACACTTCTGATTTTTATCTTTTTTGTTTCTATTTTATTTTTATATTATTTTTATTTTATTTATTTTTATCTTTATTTTATTAATTTTTTATTCTATTTATTTTTATCTTTATTTTATTTGTATTTAGACGACATTCTTCTTCGTTTCTATTTACATATTTTGAAAATTCATTTTACATGAGAACTTCAAGGGCCGTATTAATCTGATTTAGGTTTATACTCTGTCAAATAATATTACACTCGAAACAGAAAGAGAGACAACCTGTAGATTAAAGACGTTCGACAACTTAGATCATTAGCGATTAATTTTAATTTTAACGTTGTTTCATTGACGTTTCGTCTTCAAAATAAAATAAAAAGTATATTTAAAAAATATTTAACACAAAATATTATATAAGTTTTAGTTTTGTACAATAATGGCGTGTTTTTGATTTTAACATTTCAATAGCATATTCATTGCTGAAATAAAATCCATCTTTTTATATATTTACGTCGTAATTAAATAGAATTGTCAGCACATAATCTATTTATTTAAATCACAACAAAAGATATAATTGCGATTAGTTTTCCCGCCAGAATTTAAATAATTGCATATCTTTATAAATTTTTATATCTTTATTTACTACAAAAGTTTCCGCTGCGTTAGCTTTCATTCATAGTACCGTATTTATAATCTAGAATGTAGATAAATAAATAATTTTTAAATTTTATTATTTTTATTTATTTTGTAATTTTCAATATTATGTTATAGCCCAAGAGCCCGTGACAGCCAGACCTTCGTCATTTTATAAAAGCTGAAAGTTTCTCTGCGCATGTACCCAACACAGGTAAGAACGATCATCGACTTATGAAGTTTAAATGGTGGTTACTTTGGCAGGTAGAGGGTAGCAAAGGTTCATAAAATAGTACCTCAAATTCGTTAAAGTATAAAGCTCAGTTTTTTTTATATTTTTTCGGAATAATATTAGAAATCACGTCGTCCATTGCCAGACACTTAGTATGGTTTCAACCCGCTGCCAGACACCCCTAAACTTCAATAAATTATGATAGATTGAGATAGATTGTGACAGGATGAAATTTTCAGGGAAGGTAGTATTTAGTATGACAAAGAATAAGCGCTAGGGTTGCCTCGTCAAATCCTGGTGCGACGGCCGGGAGGAGCTCACTTCTGGTGCAAAATACACATATTTCATTAGCTCATAATTATCTTTCGTCATTATATGACAGCATACAATTGACGCCATATTGTAGATCTCGAAGAGCTGTGTTGAAATACATAGGGTTGCCTAAGGAAATTTTGGTTAACACATTGAAAACTTATAAATTATATTTGTTTTTTTGACATTTTTAAAGCTGTCAATTAAAATTATGTATATATGTATATGTATATATTGTAACCGTTCTGAAATGAGTTATCGGCCTTGTGTTTGGCAAACGTTCATACGCATGTCTAATTATGACGTATAACTTTATGTTTTCAACGCATTTGGTTTCTAACTCATATCCGTAGAATAACGCAGGAATTGCCTGAATCTGGTATTGACAATTCTTCCAAGAATTTATATATTTTAGTGTAGCAATTTTTTATTTTTATTTTCTAACGTAATTCAACGTGCACCTCTTATATAAATTAGTATACTTATTTGATGGTCGTAGTAACCTGTAATAAATGTATACTATATTTTGGGATATTGTTCCAAAAAGAGAAAAAAGGTTGATTTTTGTTTGTGATTTTAAATTTGGTTTGACGCTAAATATTAATTGAAGCATTTGACTTTACTGAACCTCGATTAATATTTTTTCTTAAAATTCAATTTAATCAAAATTATTAGAATTAGAAATATTATGTATGAAGGAAATCGATTCTCGGGAACAATAGACTTTGTAATGCAGTGTATTTGTTTAATACATTTTATTTGCCAAAGTTTTGACTTAAATCAAGTCTTTATCAAGGCTCTGTAACAATTAATAAATTTGTTTTTTAACCTAAATTAATCTAAAATTATATGATTTTTAGATTATTTTAGTTTAAAAAACAAATTTATTAATTGTTACAGAGCCTTGATAAAGACTTGATTTAAGTCGAAACGTTGGCAAATAAAATGTATTAAACAAATACACTGCATTACAAAGTACCCGACAATCGATTTCCTACATTTGAAATTTATAGACAGATCACTTAAGCATTATGTATGAAGTTTTAACGAAAAACAATGTACCTATTGAACATTAGTTTATTAATTTTAAATAAACGCAGGTATACAAAAATATTGTTATTTATTATAAAGCTAACTAAGCGAATATAAAACCAAAATAACTATAATGATAAATGGAAAATAATAATAATTTACTATAATAAAAGAAAAAACCGGTTGATTTGTGAGTCAGAACTGTCAATATTTACTATGGCAACTTTTCAGCAACTATTTTGTTGCCTTCTTCAGGCCTAAAATTACATTATTAGAATTATGTAATTTTAGGCCTGAAGAAGGCAACAAAATGGTTGTTGAAACATTGCCATAATAAAGATTGACAATTCTGATTCACAAATCAACCGGTTTTTTAATTTTATTATATTACATACGTGAGTGATCAACATTAGTTTTAATATAATTTACTGTAGGTACATAAAACTATTCAAAAATGTATTCGAACAAAGGCAATAACATTTTATGAATTATTATTAAATTACTTATTCTAAGTATACTTATATTAACGTGCTATTAAAATATTTTTTTTACAATAATATGTAAACATATTTAAACAAAAGGTAGTTTAAAGTAATTGCTTTGAAAAAAAGTCAAGAAAAATCATGAAATAAAAATTATATACCTATATATATTTAATAAAGATATCTCTTTATGCCAGTTAAATTAGAAAATAATTTACATCATTGAATGCGAGATATTTTTTGTTGGAAATTGAATTTTTAACATTTTTAATATAGGTAAGGTTCTAAAAAATATCACATTCATAATTTTTCAATAAGAAAAAAAACAATACATAATTATCCATCTGTTTTTTTTAATAAAAAAAACGGCATGATACATTACGCGATGATAATGTTAGTAAAAAACTATAATATTATTGACCACGTAGTTTCAAAATGCAATAACAAATAACATTTGGCGAAGTTCCATTCAAATGATTTTACACCCGTACCTAAAGATGTTTCACATCAAAAATTTAAATTTTTGAATATACTGATACTACTTTACAAAATGTATTACTTTTATTTTTCATGATACAGGATTTAACTATTATATTTTATCCAATTTTGAGCAGTTATTGAAAATTTATAATTTTTTCGAAATGCCATTTTCTTAAAAACTATGGTTACCATGTTGGACTAAGGGCCACTTAGTAATTTTGAGCTGTTTCAATTTATACATTTATACATATACATATAAAAATTGACATTTTGCACCGGAAGTGGCTTATCGTACCTTTGGTACCCTCTACCTGCCAAAGTAACCACCATCCAAACTTCTTAAGTCGATTATCGTTCTTACCTGTGTTGGGTACATGCGCAGAGAAACTTTCAGCTTTTATAAAATGACGAAGGTCTGGCTGTCGCGGGCTCTTCCTCTATTATGTTGTTATTGTTGTGACTTCTTATTTCAAAATTGATACCTACTACATCTTGTCACGCAATTCAAATTGTCCTTTAGTGTGAAAAGTTCAGCTTTTTAAAGAATAGGTTCATTAAAATAATTATGTCAATTATCTACTAATTGAGGAGATTCATTTTAAAAACAGTTTTGTCTATGGTAACAAGCCCTTAAACACCACACCTCGATCATCAGCTATTCCTCACAATGTTTTGTTATTCATAGTTAGTTTAAAGGGACTTTTTGCACTCTTCAAAAAAGATTTTATACGGCTGTTTTGCAATTGAAAATTTTTATTGGAAGAGCAGCCAATTATATAATTGATTCCTACAAATATCGGAAAAAATCATTTTGACAAAATTATATAGGTACTTATAACATTTTTTTTTAATAATATACAGTTTTTGACCTTTGTTGCACAGTGAGCCAGAGATATTAAATTATTAAATACATAATAGTATATTGTGCAACAATAGTGTACTAAATACATCTTTATGCGTCATGTGCGATCTTTTCAGCACGAGTAGTAGGTGAGTGCGCATTTGCGAGTCGTATACGAGTGCTGAAAACATCTCGTCTGAAACATAAAGATTTAGCACACGCGTTGCACACTATACTTTATTCAACACATGCATGGTTTTAGAGCTTTATTTAATTAACGTCAAACACCGTAGATTCACTGACAGCACCAAAAACATTGGTCTTCATACAATATTTTTTTACTTCGTTACCATAGTAACCATATTTCATTATAGCATCGAAAAGAGATACATAATGGTTCATTATGTAACGGGTTTTTCAAGTGTTTTTCATTATAGCATCGAAAAACGTTTCATAATGGATCATGACGTCACCAGTCAATAAACAGCCATTTAAATAGATAGAATCGTAGATTAACGCTCTACAGCTGAGGTCATCTGAAATCAAAATATGATTTGCTCGAAAAAGTTTTTTTTCAACAGTCAGTCAATAATTTTTAGATGTTTATTTTTTTGTGAATAACTTTAGTTTGATCGGACATAACAGTTTTTGATAGTAATCTCCTTATTTCTAATTTAAACATTGAACCATTATCCATATATTATGTACATATGTGATAAGTTGTAAATATTAACTAAATTTAAGCTATACAGGGTGTTCAAAACTAAATGGATACAGTTTACAATATTTGTCAAAGGCGTTAAGAAGAAATTAAATACTTTTTTATTAAGTTTCTTATTTTTTAACAAAACAATTTTTAAAAATCGTGTCTGTTAATTTCTAATTGCTCATTAAAACTTATACTTAATGATGTTTCATCTAAATTCACACTCGTTCTGGTATAAATGCAACATTACCTTAGACTCGTATCGCCACATCGCGACTGTCATATTATAATCCGTCACTTTAGACACTTGTTGCATAAACTACAATTAAACATTTTGTTTCCATTGTAATAACACAATAAGATAGGTTGTAACAGTGGATAAAATCGACAACACTAAAATCAAATGAATTCTGAAAAATCCACAAGCTGAAATATTGACGTCTCTGTGAACAACTTGGTCTGAAAACAGCTTCAGGTATTCTCTGGTCGTTTTGTCGTAACTCGCTGGCAATTCATATAACAGTTTATCTGCTATTTTTGAGGCTAGATTCGCTTCTGTGATTAGAGAATTGCAGCTCTTGGATAGGATATACAATTTCATCTGGTAAAAAAATTGATTATTTAATTCTAATTATTATTTGCCAGGATTCATGCCACAACAACGCAAAATCTGTGAATCTAGCTACCTCTTGCCGTTTGTGAGATAGATTCTTGAGACGGACGCACGAACAGACATCGTAGGGTTAGCAGTAGGGTTCCGTTCGGAAGTACGGAACCCCAAAAATATTCACAAACTAAATATATTGCGGTTATGATTCATAATGACCTTGCTTTTTCTTAGTTACTACTAAAACTGGATAAAAAATATTTTTGTGATTTTGACTCTTCAAAAAGGTGCAGACACATCAGCTTTATAACTATTCCAAATTTTAAGTTAAGTTTACTGAGAAAATCGACTGTCAACAAAGTCTCACCATAAAGTTTCCGTTTTTTACCATTTTTGTACGGAACCTTGAAAATACAATTATATAATCACAATGTAAGGTCATGTCCAACTAAATTTTCTGACAATGTGCTTTGCTTTAAAATAGGATGGGCACGAAATGCACAATTTACTTTAAGGTGCGGTCGCTCGACGCTCGTTTAGAGCGTCAAATTAAGTCACATGATGCAATTTTAAATCTCCTAATACATGAAAAAGTGTAGCGACAAAATCCACCTGGTGCGGCCTCATGCGGACGCTTGACGCTCGTTTAAAGCGTCAAATTAAGTCACGTGGTGCAATTTTAAATTTTCCGCGACATGAAAAAGTGTAGCGTCAAATTGCAGCTTCAACATGGCTGCTTGCATAAATAAACGTCAAAATAAATCGATATTTATATTGCTTGCCCCTAACCTCATTTAGTAGGTAGTATATACACTTGCGTGCATAGAAATCGGCCCACAGTAAACTTTTGACTTGAACTGTAATTTTTTTAGAAACTATTCATCAGATCAAAAAAAGCTATGTGCTGTTTGAAAGACAATTTAATATTCTTTGATATGAGTTTAAATTTATCAAGATTGCTTATCGTTTATATCCCTTGCAGCCGGAAAACAAATAAAGCGTATTTATGTGGAGGTATTAAAATAATAACAGACTTGTCAAAGATTGAAATTATTGCCTTTGCGTTTGAAATTTGCACATTATTTGTTTTTCATAATTTGATTAGTTTTCAAGTGTCTTAGTTTAATGCATACTACGCCGCAAGAAGCCGCCCAAGTAATTGCTTTAATCGGAAATGGACTTAGCCAGCGAACTGTTGTTCGACAACTGGATATGACACGCTCAGCAGTTCGAAGAGTGTGCCAACGTTACGAGGAGACTGGATTCTTTCATAGGCGACCTGGAACAGGCAGAAAACGATTTACAACGGATCGTGATGACCGCTTTATTGTGTCAACAACATTAAGAAATCGTCGCCTTAATGCGGTTCAAGTACAACGACAGCTCCGTGAAATACGAGGAGTGGCTATTAGTCAGTGGACAATAAGACGAAGACTGAAGGAAAGTAACCTGACCCCTAAAACACCTGCAATTGGTCCAAAACTTACCCCAGCTCATCGTCAAGCACGCCTGCATTTTGCAGGGGATCATCTGAATTGGACATTGGAACAGTGGGGGTCTGTTCTGTTCTCAGATGAGACCAGGATATGCCTCTATGGTAGCGACCGAAGAAAAAAAGTGTACCGGAGACCAAGGGAGCGATTTGAAGAATGCTGCATTGAAGAGCGGATTGCTTATGGAGATGGTTCCTGCATGATCTGGTGTACAATTTCTACGGAAGCACGAACCGATTCTGTTTTCATCCGTAGGGTCGACCGTGGTCATGGGAGAGGAGGTTTGACGGGTGCTAGGTACATCGAGGAGATTTTAGCAGCTCATGTGCTGCCTTATGTCGACTACATTGGAGACGAATTTAGTTTTATGCATGACAATGCGAGACCGCACACCGCAAGAATCGTGCAAGAATACATTAGAGAAGTCGATTTTCGGGTTATAGAGGGGCCAGCATGCAGTCCTGACCTAAACCCAATTGAACATTTATGGGATGAATTGAAACGAAGAATTCGTACTAGACTTAGTGCCCCAACCTCGATCCCAGACCTTATTCTTGCAGTTGAAGAAGAGTGGTTTAACATCCCACAAGAAACAATATCAAACTTGATTCGATCTATGCCTAATCGTATGAGGGATGTTATTAGGGCAAGAGGGGGTCATACTCATTATTAAAAATTAAGTGTTAATTAAGATAATTTTCAATAAACCATACTTTTTTCAGTTATAAAAAAAATTAATATGTTTCATGCGTTAATTTCACAATCATAAGCATAAAACCCGAAATAAATTTTAATAAATTTAAACTCATATTAAAGAATATTAAATTGTCTTTTTGATCTGATGAATGGTTTCTAAAAAAAATACAGTTCAAGTCAAAAGTTTACTGTGGGCCGATTTCTATGCACGCAAGTGTATAATAATACACAAACAGAAATATAAAATCGTTGTAAAGCTGTTATAATAAATAATTACATATTAATAATTTATACCGAAATTTCCTATAAACTACGTTTTGAAGAAAAATCGTAATAGAAAATAATTTCATATTGTTTAATTTATTATACATAGGTTATCAACATAATAGAGCGATGTCTGATATCAATAAATATCTATCAAATGTGGGTTTATTATTATTATTTATTACTATTATTAATGAAATTTTTCGGCAATCAAATGAAAAAAAGCGTAATAAAAACGTTTTTGGATTCATCCATTATTAAAATTGCGAGGAACTCATCGGCTTTTTGAAGCAGCTTCCAAGCGTCAGAACTACACTAGAATCGCGCTGCAAAACTAAACTGTGTTTAGTTTTGTCGCTACAATTTTTCATGTGGTGGGAGATTTAAAATTGCACCACGTGACTTAATTTGACGCTCTAAACGAGCATCGAGCGACTGCATGAGGCCGCACCTTTATGACTTGGCGACCTTTTCAGGTAAATATTAATTCCATATCTTTCAGGTAAAGGCTTTTGTAGTAAAATAAAATAAATTTACATTTTCGATCGATGCGCATCGGTCGAATCTTTGGTAAACGTGCTTTAGAATCAAAATATTTGACAATATGTCCAAGGTGTATGGTATAAAGTAAATTTGTACCTGAAGCTACTATTCTATCGAATGAATTGCTTGGTAAATTGAAAGTTAATTTTATTCTATGGAATAAATTTATTCTAAGATTAGTAACTTCTATCTTTAACAATGTTTGGTGAATACGGGCCTAACTGAAACAAGAAATTTATAATTAAAATTAAACTTACTAATAAGGACAGGGCCCATAAAATTCCTATCAATGGAAATAGTAGCTGATTTGTACTGGTCACTGCTGACTGATCCTTTGCATACATCACTGGCCAATAGATATCTGACAAGACAGTTATCAATACTTGTACAATGATAAGCAACAAGTTGATGCCAAATGTCGTGTTCACCAAGTTGATGCTGTCACAGAGTTGGTTATGTGCTCTCATTAACACCATTAACACTGAAAGTGTAAAAACGACCTGATAATGTTTAATACTACATTAAAAAACACTGATAAGTCCAAAATCTCGTCGTACAAAAAGGTACCCCATGGCCACAGAACACCTCAAATTTAAAAGGGCTTGAGAATAGCCGAGCGTGTTGCAGTGCTGTTGTTTACATGGCGTTGCTATGGTTCCTCTATTACAAGTCCTCAGTTCCCGGGTTCTAGCCCGAGAGCTGGTAAAAGTGTCAGTTGGATTTTCAATTTATTATTAAAAAAAAATAATGAATTGAAAATATGAATTGGTGCTGGGCCCAAATAACCTTAGCTGTTGGTGGTCTTTAAAACACAATCAAATTTAAAAGTTGAAAATGGTTGGATAACATGCAAAAATATAAGATAAATTAATAAAATTATACGGCTAAATTGCAATTGAAAATTTTTGTTGGAAAGCAGCCAATTATACAGGGTGTTTCATAATATATGCGCATGACTTTAGGATGTGATAGCTCGTCCAAAAATATGAAAAAAAGTTTCTATTAACTTACCCTCTAAAATGCACCATTTTAGAGATACAGGGTGTTGAAATTGAAAAAAAATTTCGTTTTCTGCGAATATCTCCGGAACCGTTTATCATACAGAAAACAGCTTTTGTAAGCATTTTCTACTCATAATAAGCTATTTTGTCCGGAATTTTTTTTTTAGTCATAATTTAACGTTTGGTTTTGTTACTTGTTCTAACGTTTAAATAAATTTTGTTTAATTAGTAAGAAAAAAAAACGATCGACTTTAGAGCTTATGACCAAGAGTACCTTTTTTGTGTAGAAAACATTTGCCGTTCAAATGGGCGTCTCAAAATCGTACTTTTTCCGGTAGCGTAGAAGTTGGGGAGAAAAACATCCACTACCCCTTCAAAACCTTCACCAATTATGACTTAAAAAAAAAAAATTCGCACAAAACATAGCTTATTATGAGTAGAAAATGCTTACAAAAGCTGTTTTCTGTACGATAAACGGTTCCGGAGATATTCGCAAAAAACGAAATTTTTTTTTCAATTTCAACACCCTGTATCTCTAAAATGGTGCATTTTAGAGGGTAAGTTAATAGAAACTTTTTTCATATTTTTGGACGAGCTATCACATCCTAAAGTCCTGCGCATATATTATGAAACACCCTGTATAATTGATTCCAAACATATCGGAAAAAATCAGTTAACCATAGTTACAGTCAGGATTCTAACCTGAACCTTTCCACTTTCGCGGCTGAATGAGCTTACAATTACTCAACCGTGACATGATTACTAATCTAACATTCTCCTTATATGCTTCGGAATCAATTTATTTTCACTACATGCGAGTGTTAATTCATTATAGCTATAGGTTGTAGATGTGAATCTTCGTACTAGCGAGAGCTCATCATGAAAGTGTAAATTATTTCATGCAAAAATATATTATGCCCACCAGACAAGTAAAAATGTTTTAATTAATTGCTATTTTTAATGAATTTTTGAAATTAGCTAAAAAAAAAATTAACTTTTTGAAACACCTACTTGAAATTTACACAATTTATGGTAAAAAAATTTGTTTGGTTGGCAATTTTTGTTAATTAACTCGGGGTCATGGGGGTTGAAAAGTGTTACACGGACGTTGGGGTGGGTCTCACAGATCCGTTCATTAGATATCAATTATTCCAATACTTTATAAATAATAAAGTTATTATTTATTCGTGTTTAGTTTTTTAGGTATTTATGTAAATAAATGAAACACAAATATCATATTATATTATGTTTTAATCATATTTATTAGAGCTTTAAAAAAAACGACCAATATCAACAAAATCTTGTAAAAACGATCGTTATGCCTCTTCTCGATCCATTTTTTACTAAGTACCTACAAAAAACACAAATAAAATACATTGAACTATATATCAGCAGCTTAAATTGTAAAAAAAAACAAATATAAAAGGATATACAATATGGCGCGAAATTGTTACACTAACTGCGGGGATGGGTCTCACATACCTTATTCAGTTTTGTGCACCTGTAACTCCCACTGCAACTGTCGCACGACAGTTGTGTTAACTTCGACGCATAGAACAACTCAACAGCTCCAGCTATTGAGAAGAACGGCAACGTCGCACGCATAGTAACCGAACTAGAAGCGAAATAAAGTGTGACGGGTCTCACAGACCCAACCCCCATGACGCCGGGTTAACGACAGACCTTTTGTTATGAATGATGTTTTTTATGAAAGTACTCTTCGTAACACCTTGGTTTTTGTTTTAAAATGAAATTTGAGATCTCCCCTATCTATTATAACTTGTCTGACAGGAAATTTTTGTTAATTATCTTGTCAGACTTAATTATGAAAGCGCAACCTCCATGCATCATAAAAAACATTTTTTCGACAAAAAACCAAAAAAAGATTTTGATATAAGATCTGGACTACCTACTTACCAGAAATAGAATCATATTCCAAATTCAGAATCTTATTGCCTACAGTGATTATTTTATTTTCCATTTTCGGATATGTGAACTTATTTTCAAGTATTTTATTTAATAATTTGAAGCGTTGTTCAATTTCATACAAAATTTGTATGAACTGAAAAATCGTTATTATTGAAGTGTACTGAAGCAACCACATTACAAGCTCAGTTGTTATTATGATGCCTTGAATTGAATAGAAAGTAAAGTGGGCAGTTATTCCTACTATAGAATAATAACCTGTTATCACAATTAATTGAATGAAAACTTTCGATTTTCTCATCTTGTAAAATTCTTTTTTGTTAAATGTTATTGCTCTGTCAATTGTTTCAATATTTTGACTAAGTGCGACCATTTTGGAGCTGTTATAAATCGTGGTCGCAATTTCCGTAATTGTAGTAAAGGTTGTATAAAAAAATATTATCTTTTCAAATATAGAAGTTACATCTTCAAAACTTGCCCAAATGGCGACAAGAAAAATAAATAATATAAAAGTGATTTTATAAACAGTTTGTTTTTTTGATATTTTTTTAAGGTTCTTGTCGTTTTTATTAAAGAATGACAGTCCCATTATGTTGAACAATGTGTGAAAACTACCGGACAATATAAGAAAAGACATTTCGGATTTTTTTTTTTAATTACACTGAAACAATGTTTTTAACTGTAATATATTTTTTAAGAACTTTTAACAACAATTAATTTACACTGCTTTATTTATTCTTCTTTTTTTACATTTTATTATTATCTATTATATTTTTAAATGGATATTTAGGATTAAATTTTTCAACACATTTAATGATATTTTCTTTAGCTTTTATATTTTTGATAATTTTTTTTTCATAGCATGTAAGTCGAAATAAATTAAAAATACTTTTTATTAATATATATATCGTAGTGAAAACTTTGTGAAATCAAACTTGAAGGCTAAATAAATAAGTATGCATGTTATAAATTTCTTAAAACTACTATTTAAGTTATATTTAACGTGGTATTAAAAAAAAGCTGTTATATTGTATTATTGTGTTATATTGTAGTTATCAAATAAAGAATAATAATTCGTGTACCATTTTATAGTATAGTAGTTAGAGTTATTATTAATAACGGTAATTTTAAGGCGGTGTCAGACGATTAACTATTATAATGGACTATTATGTACGTGTGATACACTTTTATAATAGTTCAACTGCTACACCAGCAACTATTAAGTCGACGTCAACGCAGCAGTTAAAACTTGAACAGTAACGCATGCGGGAGTTGTTTAGAATAAAATTGAGAACTCAACCAGCGCCAAACTGGGAGTTTCGGGTTAGAATCCTGACGGTGACATGTGTATACCACTGTAACGTTACAGCAACTATATTATTATGTTATAGTAATTCACTATTTACATTAATGAATTCGTAATGCAGGGTGTTTGGTAAACATACTGCGAAAATTCAAGGCACGATTTAAGAATATTCTGTACTTTCATGATTTTCGGAAAGCCGCTTTTTAACTTCCCGCTTTTGAAAATTGAAGATTTTCAAAAATTCGAGAAGTATTTGGTTTCAGTCCGATTTTCGAAAATCGAGTTTTCAACAGATCTCGACGTTTCGAGGTCCTAGGAAGTTATTCTGATCATTTTGGGATGGACGTCTGTGCCTGTGTCTGTGACCGTGTCCGTGTGTGTGTGTGTCCGTATGGGAGTGTGTATGTATGTATGGGAGTGTGTATGTATATATTGTCATGATGCACTAGGTACCTCTGACAATTTTCCCATATAATATTCTTATTCATATTAATTATTATTATTATTTTTGTATAATTATTTTTGGTTCCGCTTAAATACATATAATAAGATCTGGCTCGCTGGCTAACGACTGTGTTACCCTAGTGACAAGTGTTATTTTATAAGTTTATGTTAAGAATGAATGTGCTGTGAATATTTTTCCAAAACATTATCCAGCGTTAATAATTGTCAAACAATGAAATTTCCTGGCAACGGAAAAATATAAACATAATTTTTCACATTCGAGTCTGAACCACGTTTGAGGACGGATGTCGTAGCTGAGACTCCATGGACCGTTTTCGGATTCAATCTACTTTCCAATTCCTCAAGAACGTCTGAGTTTCCGCAGACTACAAGTCAACATGAATCAAAAATATTTACCTTAATTCGTTTCCACTATATTATTTAATATTATTCTTTCATTTTTCAACCGGGATTCGGTAATGCATAGTAGGTACTTAAGTTTCCTTTTCTTTTCTAATCTATTACGGGTGAGTCCCAATCTCATCATTATGAGCTCGAAGAGCTCAAAAAAATATTTTTTTACGTTTCTTTTTATTTATTTAATAATAAAACAAATTAGATTCATAACTAATATTTTTTGAGCTCAAAAATATATAAATAATAATAAGAATAAATACAGTCGTAATAAATTTCTACGTATAATAAATAATAACGTTTTCGTGCTCTTTTAGCTCGAAAATAGCGGGAAGTTTTCGGGTTGGCCCGCAAAATCAGCTGGTTTCCACATTTTTTTTATGTAGATTTGAAAAATCGGACAGTTGATGGATGTAATGCAATAAGAAACAACCCTTGTGTTTTTGAAAGAGTTCGACAAACAATGAGGAGAAGATTGAATTCATGAATCCAAGAGCTGGTGCTAGTCATTTCAGCAGTTTTATTGCCCTGTATCTTCGAAACAAAGAGGCTTTCGGAAAATTATCGAAGGACAAAATATTCTTAAATTAACCCAGGGAATAAGCCGTTGAATTTTTTCCGTGTGTTTACCAAACACCCTGTATATCAAAATATTAATGTTATTTTCACATGTTTGACTCTTTCTATAAAATTATGGTTATTATATTTCTAACGGTAGCATACAAGTTCTTAGGTTAAGAACATTTATAACAATTTTATATGACAACTTAATTTTTTTCAATATAACATTTCGTTGAAGTAATTGCCGCAAATATCCATCAATTGAGAAGGTTCGTTTCAAAAACTGTTTTGTCCATGGGAATCCTTAAGGATGTATGGCACCTATTTCAAATCAAGTCTTTATCAAGGCTCTGTAACAATTAATAAATTTTTTTTAACCTAAAATAATCTAAAATTATATGATTTTTAGATTATTTTAGGTTAAAAAACAAATTTATTAATTGTTACAGAGCCTTGATAAAGACTTGATTTAAGTCGAAACGTTGGCAAATAAAATGTATTAAACAAATACACTGCATTACAAAGTCTATTGTTCCCGAGAATCGATTTCCTACATTTGAAATTTATTGACAGATCACTCAAGCATTATGTATGAAGTATTAATAAAAAACAATGTACCTATTGAACATTAGTTTATTAATTTTAAATAAACGCAGGTATACAAAAATATTGTTATTTATTATAAAGTTAACTAAGCGAATATAAAACCAAAATAACTATAATGATAAATGGAAAATAATAATAATTTACTATAATAAAAGAAAAAACCGGTTGATTTGTGAGTCAGAACTAGTGTTGCCAGGTCCAGTTTGCCAAATTTCGGGACAGAAGGTTAAAAAATCGGGATTTTGGTTCTAAAATCGGGACAACTAAAAAAAACAGGGTGTTTATAAATCAACGTTTATTTTTATTATTACCTAAGTGGTAAAAAAAAGTCATCAAAATAATGTTATCATAATCTTTGGATCTTACGCGGCGGCAGAAAAGAATGGGACAACATAATACCTCTATCGCGCTATTCGCAGTCACAAAATAATACGTGCGAAGTTTGAACCTTTTATAACTACCAATTGGCCCTAAATCGGGACATTCGGCGTCCCGATCAAGGGTGAATCGGGACGTGTCCACAGACCCCTGAAAATCGGGACGTCCCGCGCAAATCGGGACACCTGGCAACACTAGTCAGAACTGTCAATCTTTACTATGGCAACTTTTCAGCAACTATTTTGTTGCCTTCTTCAGGCCTAAAATTACATTATTAGAATTATGTAATTTTAGGCCTGAAGAAGGCAACAAAATGGTTGTTGAAACATTGCCATGATAAAGATTGACAATTCTGATTCACAAATCAACCGGTTTTTTAATTTTATTATATTACATACGTGAGTGATCAACATGAGTTTCAATATAATTTACTGTAGGTACATAAAACTATTCAAAAATGTATCCGAACAAAGGCAATAACATTTTATGAATTATTATTAAATTACTTATTCTAAGTATACTTATATTAACGTGCTATTAAAATATTTATTTTTTTTTTTTTACAATAATATGTAAACATATTTAAACAAAAGGTAGTTTAAAGTAGTTGCTTTGAAAAAAAGTCAAGAAAATCATGAAATAAAAATTATATACCTATATTATTTTAATAAAGATATCTCTTTATGCCAGTTAAAATAGAAAATAATTTACATCATCGAATGCGAGATATTTTTTGTTGGAAATTGAATTTTTAACATTTTTAATATAGGTAAGGTTCTAAAAAATATCTCATTCATAATTTTTCAATAAGAAAAAAAACAATACATAATTATCCATCTGTTTTTTTTTAATAAAAAAAAAACGGCATGATACATTACGCGCTGATAATGTTAGTAAAAAAACTATAATATTATTGACCACGTAGTTTCAAAATGCAATAACAAATAACATTTGGCGAAGTTCCATTCAAATGATTTTACACCCGTACCTAAAAATGTTTCACATCAAAAATTTAAATTTTTGAATATACTGATACTACTTTACAAAATGTATTACTTTTATTTTTCATGATACAGGATTTAACTATTATATTTTATCCAATTTTGAGCAGTTATTAAAAATTTATAATTTTTTCGAAATGTCATTTTCTTAACAACTATGGTTACCATGTTGGACTAAGGGTCACCTAGTAATTTTGAGCTGTTTCAATTTATACATATACATATAAAAATTGACATTTTGCACCGGAAGTGGCTTATCTTACCTTTGCTACCCTCTACCTGCCAAAGTAACCACCATCCAAACTTCATAAGTCGATGATCGTTCTTACCTGTGTTGGGTACATGCGCAGAGAAACTTTCAACTTTTATAAAATGACGAAGGTCTGGCTGTCGCGGGCTCTTGCTCTAATAGCTACGTTCATGAAAATAACTGAAAAAATATTAATTGTTATTAATTAGAAAATAATAATTAAACTCGAAGTTTAATGTGTGGATCAATAAGTGAAATGTAAAAATAAGTCAATAGGGTATTTGACTACATTTTTACTTCCCATCTCTACTATGGTGGGGAAGTAATGGATTTAGTCCGAAAAAAATATTTCGAGATTTTAACAGATTTCACGTTTTGAGACCCTAGCAATCGTTTAAGATCATTTTCTGACTGATGTCTGTATGTATGTGTGTGTATGTGTGTGTGTGTGTGCGTGTGTGTGTATGTGGTCAATTTTTCGCCTTCGATATCTTAAGAACGGAACAACATACGGGCATGCCGATTATTCTATTGTGTTTATCAGCCTTTAACTTAGATCTGATTAGATTTTGAGTCAAATCGGTTCAGTGGATCCTGAGATATTCAAAAAAACGTTCTCAATGTCACGTATTAACATAGGTAAAAAAAAATATAAATGAATTCTAGATGTTATAATATGAAAAAAATATAAATATTTTTTTTCTCTAAAATGTATAGTTTTCGAGAAAAAAAATATTTTACTAAAAAAAACAAAAATTGTACGTAAATCAAGGTAACCATGATTTTTGCTATATTAAGCTAGCCATCAGTAGATCACCAAACAAAAAAGAGGGCCATGCTTTTTTCAAAGAATAAAAATTAAATTGTGTTTTAAAGACCACCAACAGCTAAGGTTATTTGGGCCTAGTCAAAGAATAATAAAAAAAAGAGTGTTTATTTTTTGCAAATATTTACTAGGTGCAGGGAAGTGTAGGACTGGTCATCAGTCGAATTTTTTTTTTGTTATATTAATAGAGCTGTAAATTCTGAACAAAATGACATCATTTCGTTCTGATTTCAAATTAGTTCAAAAACAATTTTTTAAATATTTATGTTAGCCCTGCCTGCTAATAATCGTTTTGCTCTACGAACCTATGACGTCATATTTTTATGAATGTACGTTTATATCTACTAACTCGATGCTAATTATATCAGGAAGATAGTGTTGAAAAATACCGTTTTTTATACCTATGTGAACATGATGTAAACAATCTAAGCTCCGTTGCTATGGATTTACTTAAAATTAACGTCACACGTTCTCACACTGTGTTTGAAGTCACGTGCAAATAACCCTAGTTGGTGGTGGCCTTACAAAAACTAAACTTATATGTTCCGTGTGTGTGCGGAATGCGGATAGTGTAAATCTACCTTTAATCGTTCTTCATACGGATCGATTACTTAATTTAAAACTGTTAATTTGTTAGAACTATAATCTAACAATACCATATAATCATTTAGTTTTAGTTTGATGAATTGTTATTCATTTTTTCCATGGTTGGATAAACATTAGTTGACATAAATATGTTTTTGCTATATCCACTATAAAATAGCTGTCTTACATGCATATAAAGTGACTTTTGACAGGCCGGTGTGGGGGAACGTATCCTTCCCCCACTAGTGTGCGAAAGCAAACAATTTCTATAGTGATTTATGTTTATTCGCCCTGATCCGCCCTCCATTGCCTACTGACAGGTACTGTCGGTCTACTATAGACGTGAAGTTGGCGACACAATTTTTTTGGAAATACTGAAAACTAAATGGAAAGCAGCTATTTTATAGTGGGTATGAAAAAAATAGCATAAATATATCTCGTGCGTAATGACATTATGACTTGTGTGCCTGTTAAAAACTCGCTATATATGCTCGTTTTAACATAATATCATTTACTCGTCAGTAATATACCTCATTACGCCACTAGATATACAATCTACTAAAAATTATCAATTAATAGCGGATTGTTCTTTATTGTTAAGACAGGCGGTAAATATTTAAAACTAGCATTTGCCCGCGGGTTCACTCGTATTAAAGTATGTTTTTCAATTTTTTGCGTTACAATCGACGAACAGTATAATTTTTTGTCCTTGTCGAATGTCGACTGCATTTAAACTCCATATAGTATATTTTATTAGTCACTAGCGGTCCCGCCCGGTTTCGCCCGGGTGCTAAGAATTTATATAATAATTATAATAAAGATTAAATACCCGTCCCACCGCCATATATACATGTACTTCCACCATGCATGTTAATCTAGCGGTGTCGTCTGGCTTCGCCCGGGTGCTAAGAATTTATGAATCTACAGAAACCTTCCCGATAGTGAAGTACAATAACTGACCAAAGTTACATCGCAATTGGATGAATGGTATAGGAACGTAGACGGGACAAACAAACAAACATTCATTTTTATATATTATAATATAGATTACGTAATCAGTATTTTGTACGATATTATAGTGTTGATCGAATGTCTATCAGTGAGAGAGCCCTCATAAATTCTGCAAATATCTAAAAACTTACAATTACGTGATTACTATTTTATAATAATGATTTTAACCATATTTAAATATTGATAAGGCTGAAGTTAAAATAAGAAATCAATGTTCTGTCCAAATATTGCATCAGCTATAAGTGATACATTTTTTAAATATTACAACAGTTCTAAAACTGACTTGACTAGCCTCTCGAGGCTTCTCTTGCATTTGTCGGAGGTGAAAAGTATAGGACTGACTCCCCAGTCGAGTTTTCTAATAAGTGATAAAAAGTTCTGTGGAAACATTTCCAAAAATTTTCTTTAAGGAAAGGTTCAAAACCATTCAACAACCATGTAGTTTTGACACCCCTGATTGATTACGTAAGGTGACACTTCGAAACGACATGATCGATGTTCGTGTTTACATAGCCTTATTGAGTTAATTGTAGTAAATGTTGTCGTTAAAAAGTTTTAAGCTTTCTGTTAATGGAGTTTAAATAACAATTTTATAATATTATTTTTAAAGTGGTGGATCAGACGCTAATAACCTCAGTTGTCGAGCGTCTACAATCTACAATCTCTCTTTTAAAGTTACAGTGCTTCAGTTTATAGGAAGTTTTACAAAACTATTACTATTTCTATAACCTCTAGTGAGCAACTAGATTAAATTAAAGAAATAATTGTAAATTCAATAGTAATTTAATGTTTTTTATTTTATTATTTTTAATACTTAATAAAGAAAAAATCTATTAAAAAATATTAAATTAAAATTAATATGAATTGGTGCTAGGCCCAAATAACCTTAGCTGTTGGTGGCCTTAAAAATAAGAAAAATTGAAATATTTCATATTCCTGTGGGCGCCTACCCTGATATACCTCGTGGAGTTCGTATTATGGCTTGACGCCTTTAACCGGTTACTCACTGTCTTGTTACAGGCAGCTTAGAAGTCACTATACCTGGCTAATGCTAGCGATGACTATTTCCTATGAGACCAACTTCATACTGTCATTTTTTAACCGACTTCAAAAAAGGAGAAGGTTCTCAATTCGGTTGTATTTTTTTTATGTTTGTTAGGTACCTCAGAACTCCGTCATTTATAAACCGATTTGGAATTTTTTTTTTATTAAATAGGGTATACCTTGAAGTTGGTCCCATATAAATTTTACTTAAATCGGTTCAGTAGTTCGGCTGATTTTAATAAAAGTGAGTAACAACGTGTGATTCCTTTAACTAAAAAGTAAAAAATAAAAAAAATTTTAACAAAAAAAAAACCTCCTTCAAAAAGCCAATAAAAAGAGGAAAATAATAAAACTTTGAGGTCTGCGCCATTTTAATAAAATATGAAGTCGGTTAAAAAGTAGATATTAATTAAATTGGCACTTTTTAACCGACTTCATATTTTATTAAAATGGCGCAGACCTCAACGTTTTATTATTTTCCTCTTTTTTGTGGCTTTTTGAAGGAGGTTTTTTTTTGTTAAAAAGTTTTTTTTCTGTTTCCGTTACAGCTAAAATTTCTCTCTCAACGTGCTAAAAGGAGTATAACTTCAAAAAGTATAATATTTTAATGTCAGGATTTTTTTAAGGTTAGAAATTATGCGAAGATATAGTCCATCCCGTAATTGTAGATTTTAAAAAAAATGAATAACGCCTGATGTTTTGATATTGTGATAAAGGTTTTAAAAAGTGTTTTATTTTATTTATTGTAGATTATAGACGCGTTGACAACTCAGGTCATTAGCGTCTTCAACACAACAAAATATAATATATTTGTGTATTAAAATCCGCCAGCCGACACACAAACCGACTGGTACGAGCTCGGGTCCCTGAGAGCGCTAATTCCCAAAGAATATTGGAATGCAATTGCTTTAAAAAGTGTGTACTGTAGTTTTACTTAAATAACTAAATAAATGTCATCTAATATTCAAGATATCATAATTTCAAAACGTCAAAATTTGTTAAAATTGTCAGAATGTGTTGTTTCATTATATTTTATTAACTGAATTTTAAAAGTTTGTCATAAAAAATTAATGTTTTATAGCTGATTGATTTGGTTTATGAAGTTTGAATAAATTATTATCAAATTGACATTACAATTTTTATCAATCTTTCTGTGCGTGCATTATACTTGTATCATTGCAATTTTAAATTTATAGTTTTATTTAAAAACATTGAATTATAAATTACGAAATTATACAATAAAAAGAAAAATAATTCATAAAAAATATAGCAAATACATAATATTTGTTCTATTTTTGCGCCTCTTGTTCAACGAAAAATTTACATTAGGTATTACCATAGTATTTAATATAAAGATACATAACTGTAAAATGTAGTTAATTATTTATTAAGAATGTTACATTTGTATATTATTATTTTAAAATTTACATGATACATGTTCACTTTTCCAAATATTTCTTTCCTATAAACGGTCATGAAGGAATGACGATTTTTGTGAAATATATTAGGACATCACAACACGAGCTGCAGTATTATTTCGTAGAAATGTATCTGAACATTAGAACTGTTCACTGAAGCTATTTTTCTTCTTTTTTTAAAGAACTAGTAGAGTTGAGCCGCGCGCTACGCGCGCGCCAAAAACAATAATGTATTGCGTGATATTATCATATTAAATTTTCTATCAATTCCTTTTTTTTATGAGAGATAATCCGATAATTATATTTCAAAATTTTATTGAATATTTGAATATTGAAAATAAAGTAATTTTTTTATTTTAATCGTTTTTTAATTGTAACAGTTCATTTTTATTCCAGAATACGAGTATTTAATAGTGAACAGTTAATTATTAAGGTACATATGAGCTTTAGTTAATAAATATTGAGATATTTACAAATTAAATAGCAAATTTAATTTGTCAATTCGGTTTTTTTATGAATTGAATTCAAGCCAAGAAGGCCGGTGAGTAATATCATGGCTATCTGCTATGCCATAATTTATCTAATTATCGTTCATTTTGGCTGTTATTTAATTTCTAAATATCTCAATATTTATTAACTTTAACTAATATTTACCTCAATAATTTACTGCTCACTATTAAATACTATATCGTATTCTGGAATAAAAATGAACTGTTACAAATAAAAAATCGAAGCTGACCTTCGCCTGACCTTCACAGCACTACCTATGTTAAATCTGATATCACAGTCTTCTGTCCCCCTTGACACTATAACTTTTGTATAAAACATTTCTTTATGGTTTGTACCGTTTACGAGATATTTCACTGCATTGTTTAAGATGTGCCACCCTGTATAAAATTTATATTAGTATTAATATTATAAGTAATAACAAACATCAATTTTTATGAAATTATCTATTTTGAAAATAGAACTTATATAAATAAACAAAAAATACTCATTTTATTTGTGCAACAGGTACGATTCGTCAATTTTCTATTTTATATTACTTAATTTGTACTATCATAAATAATCATAAATACTTAATTGTTGTATGTTAGATGACTCAAGTCAAAAGATTTAAAATGCCAAATAGATACGTTGGGGTCTACTTTTTTAATACTAAATTGATTACCGTTTCATACATCACATTGCAAATTTTATTAAAAAAAAATTGCGTTTCGTACTTAACTTATCCCCAATAATTGGCATTAAATTTTTTTTTCATTGTATCTAATAGCTTAATATTTGGAAAATCAGCAGATACTTAGGTTTAGGTCATTCTCAATATATACAGATGAGTCAGACCATCCGTATCAGTCGTTTTTTGTCGAAAACGGTTAGTCGTAGAGAGTTGTGTCAAAAATTTGTATTATAAAAACCCAAATAAAGAATCGAATAGTGATAATTCTTTTTCGGGAAGATCGGCTTCCCTATTAGTTTGCTCCAGAATGTCCAGATCTCCGGAATTATAAATGTAATGATGGTCAAAAGTGGTGTTGTTGAAAAGATCTTTAAATAATAAGCTAGTTTTGTAGGGATTTTTTTTATGCTACCACCACTACAAAACTTGCCTATAAGAGCTTTTCAACAGCACCACTTTCAACCTATCGTGCTATCTGAAATTCCGGAGTTTTGTAAATATAATAATTTTTATTTATACTTATAGAATGTACATAGGTGGCAGTAATAAAAAAAAATTTCCTACAAAACTTGCTTATTTTTTTAAAGATCTTTTCAACAATACCACTTTCGATCTATCGTTACATTTATAATTCCGGAGCTCTGGACATTCTGGAGCAAACTAATAGGGAAGCCGACTTTCTCGGAAAAAAAATTTATCACCATTCGATTCTTTATTAGGGCTTTTATAATACAAATTTTTAACACAACTCTCTACGACTAACCGTTTACGAAAAAAACGACTGCCTGTATATAATATATATATATATTATTTTTTTTGACTTATATTATAATTATTATATAATAATTAGTTCTATGATAAATAATAATCGAAAAAATGTTTGTACGGTCATTATGTTGAAGTTATTTAGATGACTTCTAAGCTCTAATATAATCTAATTTCGTCATTTCTCAATATATATACAGGGTGCTGAATCGTTTGGCGGGTAATAGGGATTTAACCCGTAAAATCAAACTTTTGCGATTTCCTGTTCCCCTAATTATTTTAGGAAAAATATCTTCGAATAAAAGTTTTAGAACATAAAATTTTGCATCTAAATCATTAAACAAAATTAATTTTGCATGCTTTGTAACGGCAGAAATTTGATATGAAAATGTCAAAATTACCTCAAAAACAGATAGCGATAGCTATGGAACTTACAAAATGATGACATTTTAGCTGTTAGAATAATTTCTAATCACATTGTTCAAATTCCATGGCTATCGTTTTTGAGGTAATTTTGAAATTTTCATATCAAATTTTTAGAAGCCGTTACAAACCATGCAAAATTAATTTTGTTTCATGATTTAGATGCAAAATTTTATGTTCTAAAACTTTTATTCGAAGATTTCCTAAAATATAGGAGAGCAGAAAATCGCAAAAGTTTGATTTTACGGCTTAAATCCGTATTACCCACAAAACGATTCAGCTCCCTGTATATACAGGTGTCTTCAAAGACACTTAATACACTTCTACCACATGTTTCTGAGACCAAAATAAGCCGATTTAAGCAAACTTACCTTCTTACAAAATTGCTTAGTTTGGGCGCTATACGGCCCTGAAACCACAATTTTAAAATCGTTTTTTTGTTATAAATTTAAAACGGCTTGTGCGATTTTGCTAAAATTTGGCATGTTCACATAGTTTTATGGAACAAAAAAACCCATATCAAATTTATAATTAATATTGATCCCTAGGCGTAAAACTCGGGTTTTTTAATGTTTGAACTTTTCAAATTTCTACGCCAATGGAAGAAAAGGGGTTTAAGTATAAAATTTATATTCAGTAACTTATTTGCTATAAAAAAGCTACTCTTAATAAGGCTCGATTACTCTCATGGTTTTTGAGAAATTTGTATTTTAATAATAAATTGATCAATAAACAATTAATAAGATGGCCATGCTTTTTTCTAAGAATAAAACTGGAGATAATGAAGAAGTTATGCAAAGAGTAAATTAATTTTCTTCGTCGTATAAATCTTTGTATGCGTGAAAATGGTGGACACTTTGACTACTTTTTATGACATATTTATTTATTTCTATTCATGTTTTAGTAGCTTTACTTCATTTTGTAAAAATTACTGCGAATTATTAAAATACAAATTTCTCAAAAACCATGAGAGTAATCGAGTTTTATTAAGAGTAGCGTTTTTGTAGCAAATAAGTTACTGAATCTAAATTTTATACTTAAACCCCTTTTCTTCCATTGGCGTAGAAATTTTGAAACGTTCAAATATTAAAAAACCTGAGTTCTACGTCTATGGATTAATATTGCATAATTTTGATATGGGGTTTTTGGTTCCATAAAACTATGTCAACGTGCCAAATTTTAGCAAAATTAATCAAGCCGTTTTAAATTTATAACAAAAAAACGTTTTCAAAATTGCAACTTCAAGGTCGTATAGCGCCTAAGCTAAGCAATTTTGTAAGATGGTAAGTTTGCTTAAATCGGCTTATTTTGGTCTCAGAAACATGTGGTAGGAGTGTATTAAGTGGCTTTGTAGACACCCTGTATAATGATTTGCTCATTAGTCATTGAAGCTCCGTCAATCAGAGAAATTGATGTGAATTTCTTGCAAACAATTTGTATGATATGCGTGTTGTCTGAAAAAACATCACTTGCGTAAAAAATTTGTATTTGAAAAAAAAACTTAGTCTTTCTTAAGATATATATTTTTTGAAATTATTTTTTTCAATTGTCAAAAAAAAAGTATTTAGTGATCGTTATGGTGCGTTCACACGCTTCCGTTCAACACGACATTCAACGGGCACAAGCGTGTAAATGGGCTGATTGCTGTTTCGGCTCGTGCTTGCCGCCGATCCGGACGTGTGTCGATTTTTCGACACAGTTCAAAGGATGAATGTGATTGTGCTCGTGTACCTGTTTACACGCGCGCATCGATTTCTATGAATTTTTATCATCCACCACCTTCTCTGAACACTTCTTCTCCTTTCGATTCTACGTCGATCAATTTGTTTTTTTTTTTCAATAAAAATATGTCAAACCAAACGCAATAGCCGCCACGAGATCGTCCGCGGTGTCCGCACTTACTGGCCTGCTCCCGTGCGTGTGAATAGCTTGCTTGGCCCGCCGGCGCACGTCGGACTGCGTACCGGGTTGCTTGCCAGGCTGCGTGGCACGCGTCTGAACGCACCATTAGATTTAATTTTCAGAAAAAAATGAATCTTGAATTTTTTCTTTTTTATTATATGGTCTTTTTTTAACTGATTTTTTTGGGTACGTGATCGAGAAATTTTAAGTAAATGTTTTTAAATTTACCCACTAACGTTGCTATACCGCATACTGATACTCTACGTCCCTTTGTTAAGTGATCATAAGTGAATCGATGAATTCTAAAACCCCACATGTTACATTTTTTTCAGAATTGAGTTAGTACCGGTATTATAATATATAGACGTCGATCTATCGATTCGTGCAAAAAACTCACATGTAACACTACTCTAAATGTGAAAAATCTTGTTCCGAAACTAAAAGTCATTTCAAAAACACCACAAGTGCAATAACATGTGGTGTTTCTGAACGCAACTGTCATTTATTTTATTTTCCTGTAGGCGGCCATATTTTACTGTGACTTTCTGAAGTATTCCTATCGATTCGTGCAAAAAACTCACATGTAACACTACTGTAAATGTGAAAAAACTCATTCCGAAATATACTCATTTCAAAAACACCACAAGTGGGATAGCATGTGGTATTTCTGAACGCAACTGTCATCTGTTTTGTTTTCGATTAAGCGGCATATTTTACTTTGACTTCGACGTTTATTCGCTTTGTTAATGAAAAATAATATTAATTTGCTGTGATTGTGGTTTAAGTATAATGTCTTCTAATGAAAGTGAAAGTGAAAACTCAGAACCAGTGGTCCGACCGAAAAAAAGGTTGAGGAATGTGGAAAACTACAAAAAAAACAAAATCAAAAAGGCTCGTATCCAAAATAAATCCTATTATAACCATCGAGGCCGATATGTGCAGGCGAATTCGCACGGTGTTGATTGTCGGTAAGTTAATTTCATATTATTTTAGTAAGTATTTATCTACTTATATTTACATTGTGTAGCAGATATTTAATCGTATATTTATCTTATTACTTTCAGATGCAGACAAAAATGTTTCCAGAAAGTTTCTGAAGAGGATCGCACAGAGATTTATTCTAAATTCATTTCATTTACAACAAAGAATGAACAGGATGCTTATCTTCAAAGCCTTATTGGAATACAACCCTTTAAAAGACAGCGGAAGAGATCTGCAGACTTTATTCCCAAAAAAAATAAAGTATCGTCGTTTATCTATCAAGTTTCCACGTCCTCCAGTGTTACAACCGTGTGCAAAAATGCCTTTATAAGCTTACATGGAATCACATCAGACCGAATTCGGCGTCTAAATAAACTAACTCTATTGGGAAAAGGACCTCGGGATATGAGAGGAGCTGGCCCATCAGGAAATGCTATTCCAGGAGCTACTGTATATGCTATAAAACAACACATTTCAGAATTCCCTGTTAAGGAAAGTCACTATTGCTCACGGCAATACAGATACTTAGATGAGAAATTGAATGTGAAATTGATGTGGAAAGCATTTTTAGAAAAGCATCCAAATATCCAGGTACAGTATGCTTTTTACCTCAAAGTTTTCAATGAAAATTTTAATCTTTCATTTGGAAGACCGCAAGTGGATACATGCTGCCAGTGCGAGGAACTCAAGTTGAAGCTTAAAAATCCAAGTTTGAATGATGCTGCCAAACGCACTGCTGCAGCTGAAATGATGATACACAAGCGACGAGCAAAAAAGTTTTTCTCTAAGATGACAGAAGTCATAGAACAATGTAAGGCCAACCCGGAAGTTTCAGGAATTTGTATGGATTATATGCAAAACTTGCAGCTACCTGCTATTCCTATTCAGGAAACATTCTATTTGCGTCAGCTAACTGTCAATGTCTTCAATATCCATGACTTGTTAAGTGGAAAATCACTGTTTTATGTCTATCATGAAGGTGAAGCCAAAAAGGGTCCTAATGAGGTGTGCTCCTTTATAAAGAAATACATAGATGAAAATATCCCAAGCACAGTAAAGCATTTATATGTATTTTCCGATGGATGTGGCGGGCAGAATAAAAACAACACCGTCTCTAGGTTTCTGTTGGCATTGGTTGATTCTGGTAGATTTATCTCAATAAATCAATACTTTCCCATCAGGGGACACTCTTTTCTTCCCTGCGACCGAAATTTTAGTGATGCTAAACGCAGACTCCGTGTGATGGATCGTTTGTATTCAATGGCAGAAATCTGCAAAGTTATTGAAGAATCTTCATCTAAAAAAAATTTTACTGTCGTTCTCATTCAAAGTGGTGACATTATAAATTTCAAAGATTGGTGGAGTGAATTTTACAAAAAAAATATTATATCTGTGGAGTCTCATGGTAGACATGTCAAAAAAGAAGCAAAAGAGAATTTTAATATATCAACTTATATGCACTTGTTTTATCAAGAAAGGGGAACAATCATTGCACGGAGATACATTGACAGTGATATGAATAAACACACGTTCAAATTTGGATGTAGAACTGATGTGCATCTGCCATCTACAAAGGCTTACAGTGAGGGCTATATACCCATCAATATAAAAAAGATTAACGATTTAAAAAAACTTTTCCCTTATGTTCCAGAAGAATACAAAAACTTTTATTTAGATATTTTTGCTAAACCAACTTGTGATAATGAAATATCAGAAGTCTTAGACTAAGATTGACTTTGAATATATATATTTTTTTATACAGATAATGTTTCGTGTGTTTTTCCATTTATTTTATTTTCATATTTACTAGAAATACATTTTTTTCTTAACCAAAATTGTGTTTTTTTCGAAAACCCCACATGTGATGCAATTTCATCTTGTACTCATACTATTTAAATCATTTTATATTACGTAATATATCTTTATATACTTTGCTAAGCTCTATATTTTCCAAATGAACTAAAAAAAAATATACTAAATAGTCACTGCATTAATAATAATCAGTTTTTATTGTCTCCTGAAAAATTAGGTCTGTGTAACATGTGGGGTTTTAGAAATCACCGATTCATTATCAAAGTAATCTGTTACTCTAACATTGATTTTGTATCTTCCATCCGTTATGGAACCAATGGCCCAGTTAGCTTTCTAGTTGTTTGTGGATTTTACCACAAATTGTTGCTTGATGTAGCCATCAATGACTAAATGAATTGTATGATTAGTAGAATGTTCTAAAAGTTTACATAAAATATGTATCTTACCAATTAAGCCATCATGTTCGTGGTACTGTAGTGGCTTGATCAGGATTGTCAACTTCTGCTTGTATTTCTGTATGAAACGTTACGGTCATTAACTTACTTTAATTTGAGAAGCAATTCAGATTTCTAGTGTCGATCCTTTTTATACATATTTTAGAAAAAAAATTGTCTAAAATAAAAAATTGACGAAACGTACCTGTTGGATTCAGAGCATATAGTGCCCAAATAACCATTTCAACTTTTTCAAGTGTTTAATAAGACATTATTTGAAAATTAGAAATAATTTTTAATTAAAAATAAAAATTTATTTCTGACAGTTTATAATATTTTACACAAACAATTTTTTTTTTCAAAATAAACAACTTGACCGTTGTCATGATTTTACATTATAAATGGATTTTACACGTGTTATATATCGACCAATCACATCGCCGGAATCTGATGTTACTTTGAGTTTTTTATAGTAGGATTTAGCATGATTAATTTCTGTTTACTTTTTAAAAACTCAAATCTAATATTTTGTTATTTAAAAATGACATTATTTTATTTTCCGTTTCCTTGGTTAATTTCTATTTTTATTTAGTAAAACAGTAAACCTGAAAAATATAAATAATCTAATCTAAAATTTTGAAATTTTTTACATGTTGCCAACTTAAAACAAACGTTATTCATTTTTTTAAAATCTACAATTATGGGATAGACTTTACTGTGAGAATTTTTAATCTTTGTGAAATTTTGTTAAATGTTTGTGAAATAAATGTATGTACCGGGTGATCTATAAATTGAAAACTACACTACTTTTTGAAAATTGTATCTCACTTTGGGAGAACTTCAGCTGAATTTTGAACCTGAAAGCTGCAACTTAAGTTAACAAAAAAATTAAAAAAAACTAATTGGCTCTAGTCAACGTTCATGATGATGTTTTTCGAAGCAATTCGATTACTTTACGAATTATCTAAATTTATCGGTATAAGTTTTGGAAGTGTCACTGAAAAAAAAACTCAATAAGCAGAGCCGTACTCAAAAAATCTACAGTTGTTGTATTATAATTATTATAACATTGTTAACCATCGTATCTGTGAACCAACGTTGGGATACAAATTAACAAATTTTATCACTAATGAGTTATATTTTCGATCTCTGTAACGCTGTTCTTGGTACATTATCATGTATTGTTCAAATAATATGTTCGATTGTCAACAAAAAATATATTATATTTGTTTTAAAACAATTCGAAGAAGTCGACAAATCAATAATTTTAAAGAAAAAAATATATTACAAAAATATGAAACAAAAAGTATTGATCCGAATTTTATTTTTGAATACGATATTAATTATTTTCATCGCGACTAAATTTTGGCTATGGTGTGTCGATTTTGGATTGATGTCAACAATAAATTATTCATTTACGAATTTGCTTTTGTATTTCCAAAATCTTGTCGTTTTGCAAATTGTTACCTTGATTGATGAAGCAAAAACAAGAATGTCAATATTGAACGGTTTACTCACCAAAGATAAGGCCTGGTGTGGAATTTTCAAAATAGATTTGAGTAACCGAAATGATTTTACAAGTAGGTATTCAGTGATTTTAAAGCATGATTTACATATACCCAACTTGCACAGGCCCGCTGAGGACAGTTTGGTTCAGTGGTTAGCGTCGTGACCCCTGGATCAAACTGTCGTGAGTTCGAATTCCACCTCCGCTCATAGATATTTTGTGGTGTCATTTAGTTTTAAGTGAGTTGTTATTTAATGTAATCAAGACGCCAATGACCTAAGTTGTCGACGCGTCTACAATTTGCAGGAGGACAGGGTGGTCCAGTGGTTAGCTCCCGGGTGGTATGAATTTATCATTTATTAATACATTACTCACTCGCTCCGCTCGTTCGCTCCCGGGTGGTATGAATTTATGATTTATTAATATATTAGTCACTCGCTTCACTTGCTCGCTCCAGTTATTATAAGCTGTTCGTTAGTCTCGCTAAAACTCAAAAATGGCTTGACCGATTTTAATTTTTTTTTGTTTTTAAACCACCCCTGTATTAGAGCGAACAAAACAAACAAAAATTATTCAAATCGGTCAAGCCATTTTTGAGTTTTAGCGAGACTAACGAACAGCAATTCATTTTTATATACATAGGGTGAGTCAGACCACCCGTATCAGTCGTCTTTTTCGTAAACGGTTAGTCGTAGAGAGTTGTGTTAAAAATTTGTATTATAAAAGCCCTAGGTAATAAAAAATCTAATGGTGATAATTTTTTTTTCCGGGAAGGTCGGCTTCCCTATTAGTTTGCTCCAGAATGTCCAGAACTCCGGAATTATAAATATCACGATAAGTCGAAAGTGGTATTGTTGAAAAGATCTTTAAAAAATAAGCAAGTTTTGTAGGAAAATTTTATTATTACTGTCACCCCTGTAAATTTCTATAAGTATAAATATAAATTATTGTATGTTCAGAACTCCGGAATTTAAGATAGCACGATAGGTTAAAAGTGGTGCTGTTGAAAAGCTCTTTAAAAATAGTCAAGTTTTGTAGGAAAAAATATTTAATTACTGCCACCCCTGTTAAGTAATATTCGTTTGAAATTATTAAATTAAAATTTCATAATAACGAACGAAGTCGGCATTCAAAATCTAGCAACCTTAGACAATGTCACAAGTGTTCAAACTGTCTTCCATTTACTCTTTAATACATACTACTGAGCTCATCTGGTTATACTGTGAGTGTCTCTAAGTAGGTACTTATTCATTGTTTAATGATCGATAGATAGGTAGGTAACTAGTTTTTAAATGCCAACTTTTAAAATTAAGTTCGTTATTATGACATTTTAATTTAGTAATTCCAAACAAATATTACTTAACAGGGGTGACAGACATAAAAAAAAATTCCCTACAAAATTTGCTTATTTTTTAAAGATCTTTTCAACAATACCACTTTCGACCGGATACGTGGAAATCGTTCAAAATTGACTTGCAAGTTTTGACCTAAACACACACACAAACTAATATACACTGCAAGTTAAATAAAAGCTTGTAAAAAAAGAGCTAGGCCCCCACAAAGCGAATCGGAATGTAGCTAGGGATCCGGACATGACAGGAAGGCCGGCGCGGCGTCCGGGCGTATAACTGCCAATCTTTTTTAGCGATCACCGGTGCTGCGTCTGCCGCTACTTATGAACCGAACGAGTGCCTAGTGTGCGGTGCGCTCATTGAAACCCATTGAAGATATAAGCGCAGCTGAATCTGTCAACAGTGGCTGAGCTGTGATCCCCGTTTGGTGGCAACGTGTGCGATCGCACATAAGGTCTATAAGGTATTGACTTTAAATACCGTCGGGGGCTCACCATAAATTTTGGTCAGGGTTTCAGAATGGGGGGGCCCTGCGTGTCCATCCATAGGTTCTGCTAACCTTGGAGTAGTTTTAAAACAAAACGATATTATAGCTTTATTTGATATCTTTTTCTGGAATTGTGAACGTAAAAAATTGAAAATGAACTGTACCTAAAAATTACTACTGAATCTCATACACAGAATTTTAATATTTTTTAATTTTGTGATTTTTGTGCAAATTTGTGATCTTTTTTTAGTAAATAATCTCCTAATGCACAGGTTTTAAACGGTCTTATTTTACTGTAACAAAACTGTTTTCTTACGTGGGTGGAATAAATTATTTATTTACAACAATTAAAAATGTAACAAAAATAGATAACAATAAGATGTAACAATTATATCTCTATATATATAATAATAACACGAACAGTAATTCTTAAACGAACTGAAACAATTTATATGCTGTATTTATTTCAAATCGACACTGTCACAAGATTCTCGTTGTTCTTGTTTTTTCTCCGGCGATTGCTCTTGCTTATATAGAGCTAGCAGCTTGACCCCCAATCCTGCTGGCGCGCTTTCCAGAACATTCTTGAGTCTTCGATATCATGCCATGCCTCATCATTGTTACTTGTTCTCGATGATTCTATCGTCGCCAGTGGCGTAACATCTGGGGTTCTGCTACATTACTGTCTTTTTTAGAAAAGATGGGTATTTTTTCAACTTATGATATTTTTGTAGGGCACTTCGATTTAGTTTCCTCGAGACTTGAATTCTTTTGTATTAAAATAATTAATTATTTTCTATTATTAACCGACATCAAACAAGGAGGAGGTTCTCAATTCGATGCGTATTTTTTACATCTATCACTTTGTGTGCAGCTTGTACACACCTAGTCGGAATGTTTTGCTGTTTCTCTGTATCAGATGTGTATGTAACATATTATTGATGAAAAATATGTACTGAATATTTCCAAACATAGACAGTACAGTGTTAGATATTATGCCAAGAAAATTACATTTACATGCAGATTATAGCTATACTGAAATACTTCGTATCAACTAATGCAATAATAACACTCGAAATATTCACTATATGATGCAAAAAACGAGACTATATTATACAGTGTTATAGCAAACTCGTTTGTTATAATAACACGCGTTCCCGATATAGTCCAGTCACGAGAGGAAGTCCACCTTGCGTTTGGTGCAGCAAATGATTTTATTTTTTTGTGTCCTCAAGCATGTTTAGGAGATGTCAAATCCAAGTTTGCGACCTCTAAAACAGGGCGGGGGAGTTTTGGTGGGCTAAAAACCACGATTTTTTTGCACTTTTTTCGATTTCTTGTTTATAATATGGAAATGGCTGGTCCTATCGAAAAAATGGTCCTATTCAAAATTAAAGGGCATAAAATTTACTTCAAAATGCACTACTCAAATATGTTTATGTTTGCATTTTTACCGGCTCTACAGAACTTAGAAAATCGCCAAAATTTACCAAAATGAAAAAAAAAGCATTTTTTCAAGCTTTTAACTACTGAAAAACTCGAATAGCCTATAACCTTCCTTAATAAAGGGGCTATCTAACAAAAAAAAATTTTTCAAATCGGACTAGTAGTTCCTGAGATTAGCGCGTTCAAACAAAAAAAAAATTATTTTTTTGTTTGAACGCGCTAAACTCAGGAACTACAAGTCCGATTAAAAAAAAATTTTTTTTGTTAGATAACCCGTTTATTAAGTAAGGTTTAAGGCAATTCGAGTTTTTTTAAATTCAATCCCAAAGGGGGTAAAACGGGGGTGTAAGATTTTTTGTTATTACAAAAAATCTTATCCCCACGTTTTACCCCCTTCGGGGTTAAATTTAAGATAAACTCCTATATCCTATAACCTTCCTCAATAAACGGGATATTTAACAAAAAAATTTTTTTTTTAAATCGGACTTGTAGTTCCTGAGATTAGAGCGCGTTCAAACAAAAAAAGAGTTTATTTTTTTTTGTTTGAACGCGCTAATCTCAGGAACTACCAGTCCGATTTGAAAAAATTTTTGTTAGATAGCCCGTTTATTAAGGAAGGTTATAGGCTAGTCGATTATTTTTTTTAATTCAATCCCACAGAGAGTAAAACGTGGATATAGGATTTTTTGTTATTACAATAAATCCTACACTCCCGTTTTCACTCTTTGGGATTGAATTTTTAAAAAACTCGTATAGGGTCTCATTGATTAGTACTTTGCTTATTTTACAGACTGGTAGTTCCTGAGATTAGCGCCTTCAAACAAAAAAAGAGTTTATTTTTTTTTTGTTTTTCTGTAGAGTCGGTAAAATTGGAACAAAAACATATTTAACTAGTGCATTTTGAAGTAAATTTTGCGCTCTTTAATTTTGAATAGGACCATTTTTTCGATAGGATAAGCCGTTTTTATGTTATAAGCAAAAAACCAAAAAAGTGCAAAAAAATCATGGTTTTTAGCCCACCAAAACTCCCCCGCTCTGTTTTAGAGGTCGCAAACTTGGATTTGACATCTCCTAAACATGCTTGAGGACACAAAAAAATTAAATCATTTGCTGCGCAAAACGCAAGGTGTACCTACCTTTTTAAGCTCTCGTGACTGGACTAATATGAATTTGTCAAAATTATATTTTCTTAGTTACGCTAAAAAATTGAAGTTTGTTTTGATAACAACAAAAAAATTGATTTAGAATTAATCAACATTTAATATTGAGAACACTTATTTCATTGAGATTTTGTTCAACTGAATTTATTGTGTTTTATTATTTTATTAAAGTAAGAACATAAATTTGTACTTACAATTGGTGACCCCTACTGAAAGGAACACAATTTTTATATTTAAGATAAGTAATTTTTTTATAATTTATCAACATGACAAATAATATTAAACTACCAGAATTTAGTTTAATAGATCCAGAGTTGTATTTTATACAAGTTGAGAGACTTTTCTCTCTTAATAATATTAAGAATTCTTTAAAACAGTATGACCTATTGGTTTCTTCTTTACCAATATCTATTGCCACACTCGTCAGTAATTTAATTTTTAATATCCCAGAAAACGAATGTGTGTGAAGTTAGCTCCGCCATTTTTTTTTTTAGAAAAAAAAATGTTGTGCTGCAATGTGCCCAAGATGTGCTATTATGTGCCGTAAAGGAAAAAAATTAATCTCAAAAATTGCGATTTTTATAAGCACCATCATTTTTTGGCGTGAAGTTAGCTCCGCCATTTTTTTTTTTTTAAAGGAAGGGTGTGTTGTAATGTGCCCAGGATGTGCTATTATGTGCCGTAAAGGAAAAAAAATAATCTCCAAAATTTCGACTTTTTTGTCAAAAAATTTTTTTTTCAAAAAGTCACCCCCGCTTTTTTAATTGTGCTATAATGTGCCCGATGTGTGCTACGATGTGCCGAAATAAAAAAAAATTTCTTTAAAAATGTAATTTTTATAAGCAAAAATATATTTTTGGCGTGAAGTTAGCTCCGCCATTTTTTTTTTTAAAAAGGAAGGGTGTGCTGGAATGTGCCTAAGATGTGCTATTATGTGCCGTAAAGGAAAAAAAATAATCTCAAAAATTTCGACTTTTTTGAGTCAAAAAATTTTTTTTTCAAAAAGTCAGTATCGCTTTTTTTATTGTGCTATAATGTGCCCGATGTGTGCTACGATGTGCCGAAATAAAAAAAAAATTTCTTTAAAAATGTAATTTTTATAAGCAAAAATATATTTTTGGCGTGAAGTTAGCTCCGCCATTTTTTTTTTTTTAAAGGAAGGGTGTGCTGTAATGTGCCCAAGATGTGCTATTATGTGCCGTAAAAGAAAAAAAATAATCTCAAAAATTTCGATTTTTTTGAGTCAAAACTTTTTTTTTTCAAAAAGTCAGTCCCGATTTTTTAATTGTGCTATAATGTGCCCGATATGTGCTACGATGTGCCGAAATAAAAAAAAAATTTCTTAAAAAATGTAGTTTTTATAAGCAAAAATATATTTTTGGCGTGAAGTTAGCTCCGCCATTTTTTTTTTTTTAAAGGAAGGGTGTGCTGTAATGTGCTCAAGATGTGCTATTATGTGCCGTAAAGGAAAAAAATAGGTATATTGTACTATTTTTATATTAAAAATTTGTTATTGCTTGTAAAAATTACATTTTTAAAGGATTTTTTTGCTTATAAAAATTACATTTTTAAAGAATTTTTTTTTATTTCGGCACATCGTAGCACACATCGGGCACATTATAGCACAATTAAAAAGGCGGGACTGACTTTTTGAAAAAAAAAATGTTTGACTCAAAAAAATTGAAATTTTTTGAGATTATTTTTTTTTTCTTTACGGCACATAATAGCACATCTTGGGCACATTACAGCACACCCTTCCTTTAAAAAAAAAAATGGCGGAGCTAACTTCACGCCAAAAATATATTTTTGCTTATAAAAATTACATTTTTAAAGAAATTTTTTTTTTATTTCGGCACATCGTAGCACACATCGGGCACATTATAGCACAATTAAAAAAACGGGACTGACTTTTTGAAAAAAAAATTTTTTGCCTCAAAAAAATCGAAATTTTTGAGATTATTTTTTTTCCTTTACGGCACATAATAGCACATCTTGGGCACATTACAGCACACCCTTCCTTTAAAAAAAAATGGCGGAGCTAACTTCACGCCAAAAATATATTTTTGCTTATAAAAATTACATTTTTAAAGAAATTTTTTTTTATTTCGGCACATCGTAGCACACATCGGGCACATTATAGCACAATTAAAAAAGCGGGGGTGACTTTTTGAAAAAAAAATTTTTTGACTCAAAAAAGTCGAAATTTTTGAGATTATTTTTTTTCCTTTACGGCACATAATAGCACATCCTGGGCACATTACAGCACACCCTTCCTTTTTAAAAAAAAAAAAATGGCGGAGCTAACTTCACGCCAAAAAATGATGTTGCTTATAAAAATCGCAATTTTTGAGATTAATTTTTTTCCTTTACGGCACATAATAGCACATCTTGGGCACATTACAGCACAACATTTTTTTTTCTAAGAAAAAAAAATGGCGGAGCTAACTTCACACACATAGAAAACGATCATTACAAAATTTTAAAAAAAGAAATTTTACTTAAATTTAATATTGACCAAAATAATAATTTAAAAAAACTTTTTTCAATTGACGATTCTAATAATATTAAGAAACCATCTTCTATTCTTAACAATATTCAACGTTATTCTAGAAATTTAAATTTACCAGAAGAAGCTCTTAAACAAATTTTTATCAATAAAGTTCATAATAATATACAAATTTCCCTTATTTCAAATTTAAATCAAAATTTAAATTCCCTTGCTAATATTGCCGACAACATTTTTTTAATAAATCAAAACGAATCATGCAATTCACTTAAATTTTCTTCTGAATCTAGCTTTCTTAAACAACTTACCGATTCTATCGATAAAATTAATAATCGTATCAGTTCTATTGAATCATCTTCTTCTAATTATAATTATAATAAACGTTTTTCGAATAAAAATTCTCACCAAGTTTCTTACAATAATGAACCTTTTATGTGTTTTTATCACAAAAATTTTGGCCGTCGTGCAAACAAATGTGTCCCTCAATGTATTTTTTACGAGAAATCGGAAAATCTAAATTTGTTCAGAATTGGATTGGTTTCTGAACATTCAAACACGCAAATCCAATCCCCTCAACTATTATTTTCTCTTGACAAAATTAATAATATAAAATTTTTAGTAGATACAGGCTCAACTAACAGTTTTATACCAAGTTCAATATCTAATAATTTTAAACAAGATATGAATTTTATTACTAAATTTTTTACTGCTGCAAACGGTTCTTATATCAAAGCCACTAGTAAAGTAAACTTAAAATTAGATTTTAACCTAGGTAGACTATTCTACTGGAATTTTTTTGCAGCCCCAGTTTAATTTCCAATCCTTGGACTAGATTTTTTAACACATTTTAATATTTCCATCGACTTATCTTCTAGGCAACTTTCACTTGCAAATAGCTATGTGTCAAATATTTCCCTTACTAACCCCTATTTAAAATTACTTGACAAATACCCTGATTTAACTAATTTTGACCTTAAGAAAAAAATTAATCATAATTTTTTTCACAGGATTTTTACTGATGGTAAACCAATTTTTTTTGCACCTAGAAGACTTAATCCTGAACAATACGATATTGCCAAATCTGAATTTAATAGACTACTTGAGTCAGGAATTGTTAGACGTTCTAATAGCCCCTGGTCAAGCCCTCTTCACATGGTCAAAAAAGTAGACGGATCTTATAGTGCCTGTGGAGATTATCGTAGACTTAATGCTATTACTATTCCTGACAGATATCCCATTCCTTTTTTATAAGATTTTACATACAAGATTTCAAACAAAAAAATATTTTCTAAAATAGATTTAAAACAAGCGTATTTCCAAATCCCAATACATCCCGAAGATATTCCCAAAACTACTATTATTACCCCATTTGGTTCTTTTGAATATTTGCAGATGAATTTCGGTCTGAGAAATGCTGGTCAAACTTTTTCAAGATTTATGTCTACAGTTATTTCTGGTTTTAATTTTGTATTTGTATATTTAGATGACATTTTAGTTTTTAGCGATGATGAAGAACAACATCTTAATCATATAAATTTACTTTTCAAAAGATTAAATGATTTTGGCTGAACAATTAATTCAAAAAAATGTATTTTTGCAGTGAAAGAACTCACTTTCTTATGACACCTTGTCACAACTAACGGAATTAGTCCACTACCAGAAAAAGTCAAAGTTATTCAAGATTATCCTATTCCTGATTCTCAACGAAAGTTACGTAACTTTTTAGGATTAATTAATTTTTATAATAGATTTATTTATAATTGTGGATCAATTTTAGCTCCTTTAAATAAATTTATAATTCCTGGTAAAGCTACAGATAAACCTGTATCTCTTGATGTTCCAGCTTTGGAATCATTTAAGTACGCGAAGAACGCATTAGCACAATGTGCGCTTCTTTCGCATCCTGTTCGAGGAGCACCATTGTCTATCAGCACCGATGCTTCAGATATTGGAATTGGTGCAGTTCTTCAGCAGAAAATTAATAATGAATTCAAGCCACTTGCTTTTTTCTCCAGGAAGTTAACAAAAACCGAAACAGAGTACAGTGTATTTTCACGAGAACTTCTTGCAATTTATTGCTCAATTAAGAAGTTCAGACATTATATTGAAGGTCGTCATTTTACGATTTTTACTGATCATCGTCCAATTACTTTGGCGTTGAAATCTAAATCGGATAATTATCTACCAAGAGAACTCCGACAACTTTTATTTATTCAACAATTTACGTCAGACGTTTGTCACATTAAAGGCAAAGAAAACATCCCTGCTGATGTTCTTTCAAGAATAAATATTATTAATTTTAAAACAAATAAAAAACGTATTAATCAAGTTTATTGCCCTGATGGCATTTTAATAGATTTCAATGACATTTTTATTGCACAAAATAACAATCAAGAACTTTTAAAATTAATTTCAAAACCGAGATTTAATTTTAAACAATTTAAATTAAAAAACGGAAAAATGATTTGGTGTGAGTTTTCAACAAAGAAACCTCGTCCTTATATACCAGATGATTTTCGACGAAATATTTTTGATTCTGTTCATAGTCTTGGTCATCCTGGTGTACGTTCAACGCAAAATCAATTGGTCAGCAGATTTTTTTGGCCAGGTATGAATAAACAAGTGAGAGAATGGACACGGCATTGTTTAAATTGCCAGCAGAATAAGATAACGACTCATGTGAAACTACCAATTTTTCCTATTAAGGAACCTGATAACAGATTTGATCATATACATTTAGATATTGTATCTTTACCCTTTTGTAATGGATTCAAGTATCTACTGACCATTGTTGACCGTTTTTCACGTTGGCCGGAAGCTTTACCGTTAACAGACATTTCAACTGAAAATATAATCAATGTTTTCATTTCTGCCTGGATTTCCCGTTTTGGTTGTCCAGGAAAAATTACTACTGCAATTTCAGTCAATCATGTGGAAACATTTTCTTAAAGAAATAGGTACTGAACATATAATGACGACGAGTTATCATCCCCAATCTAATGGTCTCGTCGAAAGATTCCATAGACGTTTAAAAGAATCTTTGAAATGTTCTTCTCAGCAAAACTGGACTGATGTTTTACCTTGGACTTTACTCTCTATTCGTTCTTCAATAAAGAAAGAAGTGAATGCCAGTCCTGCTGAGATATTATATGGATCTTCCCTTAGACTTCCTGCAGAATTTTTTGAACAAAAACTAGTAAATCCTACTGATAGTGATTTTATTAATCGTTTAAAAACAAATTTGCAGAAGTACTATTTTGATAAGGAGATTCCTAAGTTTTCAAATCCATTAATTAATGCAGATTTTGTGTTTGTGCGAAACATTAACGCTTTCTCTAGTTTAAAACCATCATACAGTGGACCTTTTCGTGTAATTTCAAAAAGTGATAAATACTTTATTTTAGACATTAATAGTCGTCAAGATAGTGTTTCTTGTGATCGTTTAAAAACTGCAAACATTGAAAATTGATTTTTTTTAGTGTATATTATTTAATGATTTGTACATTATTTATTTATATTTAATATATTATCTGATAGCTCATTTTATTTCCTGCGCGTGGTGTTTTGCAGTTGGTTTGGAAGTTCGAATCTTCCATTTCATTCCATTTTTTTCCACGCGTAGGGGGGGGGGTGCTATTATAGCAAACTCGTTTGTTATAATAATACGCGTTCTCGATATGAATTTGTCAAAATTATATTTTCTTAGTTACGCTAAAAAATTGAAGTTTGTTTTGATAACAACAAAAAAATTGATTTAGAATTAATCAACATTTAATATTGAGAACACTTATTTCATTGACATTTTGTTCAACTGAATTTATTGTGTTTTATTATTTTAGTAAAGTAAGAACATAAATTTGTTCTTACAATGTTAATTAACAATAGTATAAGGAATATAAAACAAAATTGTTTTCGACTCATTTTTAATGGCTCAAAAGTTATCAAAATCGTGATTTTTCGAACTTTAAAAAATGTATATCTCTGAAAATATTGACTTTATCTTAAAAAGTCATAAGACATTTTATGTTCGTATTTAGTCAAATAATACGAGAAAAATGTGCCCCGTTCAAAAGTTTCATTTTCTTGCAATTGTTTTAATAATATTGCGTTTAAACAATACGGTACAAGTTGCCCCATGGCAACATGAATTTTTACAATCAATACTACATAATAAACGGAATCACGCAAACATATTTTGGCCGAATAGTTTTTGGAACTCATGCGCCACTACTTGCTAGACTAAAAAAACCCGCGTTATTTTTATCCCGAAAATTAAAATTTTTTTTTTATTTAACACAACAACATGTGCATCGGCATTTGCCACTAGCACTACAAATTATAGTGATATATTATAGTTAAGGTATACAAAGATAACTTAGATTTTGGAAATTTATACATTTGTAAATTAAGGTAAGTATGTTAGGAAGGTATTGGTAAGTATATATTCTATATTATATTATCTGGTTTGATTAATTTATTTTATTTTCAATTATTTGTTTATTAAATTGTTGGTTTTTTTTTTAGATGGCGACTTTCAAATTTGATATGGTAATAAATTTTATTAGTGTTTGTATATTCTGAAGATCATTACTTAATATTTCTTTTTTTGTTTTAGCAAGCCCGACTGCTGATTTTTGTGCCTTAAGTTTTTCGCAGTTTAAAAGAATGTGGTCTACGGTGGTTCAAAATTAAATTTAGTCTCTGCTAAATGTCATTTTAAATGACTTCGAATGTTAGAAAATGAGATTACCAATGTATAAACTTTCAGTAGGTACAGTAAATTGTGTTGTGAACATGCTTCGTAGAATTAGTATTGTTCTGTTGGGTTTTGAGTATTTCAGTTGAAAAAGTTTTAATAATAAAACGAAACGTAGCATTTTCAACAAGAGTTAAATTGTTTTGTTGTCCACATACCCATTAACCTTTATATTAATAATTAATGTTTTATAACCAAAATAAATTTAAATTTTTAGATGTATTGATATTACTTTACAAAATTTATAATTTTTCTTTTTCATAATACAGGATTTAATATTAAATTTTATCCAATTTTGAGGAGTTATTAACAATTCATAATTTTCGAAATGTCATTTTCTTCAAAACCATGGTTACCATGTTGAACTAAGGGCTAATTTGTAATTTAGAACTATGACAATATATACATACATATATAAATTGACATTTTGCACCGGAAGTGGCTTTTCCCGGCCGTGGCATCAGGATTTGACTAGGCAACCCTAGCGCTTTTTCTTTGTCATAATAAATACTACCTTCCCTGAAAATTTCATCCTGTCAGAAATTGGTTTACATATTTACGCCCGGCTCTTGGTCTATATGTACCTCTTTTCGGTGTTATAAATGAAATATGGTTACTATTGTAACAAAGTGAATAAATATTGTATCGAGCCCAATGTTTTTATTATGAGATGTACTTCTGTCAGTGACATTAAATTATTCAATTGAAGTCTAAAACCATGCATGTGTTATATAAAGTATAGTGTGCAACACGTGTGCTAAATATTTATGCGTCAGGCGCGATGTTTTCAGCGCTCGTATTCGGCTCGCGATGCTCACTCGCCAAGGCTCGTGAGCGCCCTCCTACTACTCGTGCTGAAAACATCGCGCCTGACGCATAAAGATGTATTTAGCACACTAGTCACACAATATACTATTATGATACTATTATTTTATAGTATAGTAAGTTATTATTCGAGCTTATTGTAAGTAGGTACGTACTTATTTGAAAACTTTTTTTATTATAGATTTTATGGGCCTTTGTTCTGTAGTAAATAGGACATTTCCATGAAGTATATTATATTTTTTGAATTTGATAAAAACTAACGTAAACACAGTATTAAATAAATCTAGACTTTTGTGACAGGTCAAACATAATATCATGTATGACATATGTCTTATGTCTGAATATATCGTTTGACAATATATCGAGGATAGTGTGGTCCAGTGCTTAGCATCGTGGCCTCTGGATCAGACTGTCGTGGGTTCGAATCCTGCCTCCGCTCATGGATGTTTTGTGATGTCATTTAGTTTTAAGTGAGTTAATATAATCAAGACGCTAATGACCTAAATTGTCGACGCGTCTATAATTTACAATAAATAAATAAAGACAATATTATATTCTATATATTCTATAAAATTAAACAGGTAAAGTTCGTTTGTTTTTTTGTGTTTTTTTTTCTCCACGCTAATCTTAGAAATTACTGAACCGATTTGAAAAGTTATTTCAATGTTTAAAAGGAACGATGACATAGGCTATATACTGGGTGTCCAAGATAAGCGTGAAATGCATGAGGATTTCCTAAACGGTAAGAGATAGAGATTTGCTTAAATGAGAGAAAATGTGCAGAATCTCCAGTACTAATACCCTGCCCAGTCAAAATTTCCATATTTTACTTGGCTTGCGACAGACAGTTGAAAAACGAGATTTTCCCATTTTTGTTTATAATGTAACACTACTCGTTGGTAACTTTGGTAAATATTTTTATTTATCTATTCTTTCACAACAGTGACAACCGTTTACATGCTTTGGACAATTATTGTTCCTCACTTTATTCACTGTTCGCTTTTTGTCTATTTTTCCGTTGGTCAGTTTTGCTTGACCGTTGGTCAATTTTTGTTGACCAACACTTCGTTACTACTTGACCACTGCTTGACCACTATGTGTCCACCATATGTCTGTGGCACGTATATTGTTCACTGGGTCCACTATATGTCTGTGGTGGTAGTATTTATTTGCCACCTGCAGATATCTTCCACACTGTCTGTCACTTTGCACCAGAAGATTATCTGCACTTAATCACTCGAAGATCTCGTCTGTCACTTTCAAATATCTTCCACACTGTTTGTCACTTGGTACTGGAAGATTATTTGCACTAGGTCACTCGAAGAACTTTTAACTCGCTGGTGGTCTATTTATTTCTTGTCGCACTTTTCACGTCTGCTCTCGTTGAGAATGTATACGTGACTCTCTGGTGTTTCATACTTGCTCTTGCCTATATGAACTTTCCTGGTCATTTTATATCCATGGTGGCGGGTTTTCTTATTGTTGTCAACCAGAATATTTCTTCGCGCTCAAGGCTGCGTGATCCATGTTAAGTCAACGAATCAAGGCTGCGACCAGCCTGCTCAGATTTGTTACATTGCCTCCCTCTTAGACCTGTCCTGTCCCAGGACAGATTACAAGCACGAAAGAAGGGGTCATGTCGATAGTGGCATCTCTCGCCTCGGCTGCATGTTCCTCTTGGGTAGAAATAGCAGTCTACACTCTTCTGTTGGCTCATGTGCGTTTTCAGCCCGAAACTGCATACCAGGATGTTCACTTCAGTATCTTCAAAGATTACTTCCAGCATGTTTCGTACGACTCTCCAATCCAACTGATCGAGCCCACAGCCCAGCTTAGGGACCGCTAATTTCTTGACACCGTCATGAAGTAGGTTGGCCTTTAACTCCATTAGGGTGTTCCACAGATCCACGTATGTAGGTTTCTGGTAGACCAATCGTTTCGTCACCAAATAGTAGATAGGACGGCACTGTTCTAGCAGCCGTAGTACCCTACCGACCGCAGGGACTTGTCTCCATAGTTCCTCTTGGCAACCAAATCGTCGTCGGAACTCACCCGCAATCCCTCTGGACATGCGCAGGTCCGCAGAGACACAGTGAGCGAGTGAGTAGCTGTCGGGGACACCAAAAAGGTCCTGTCGTTCTTCCTTGGTTACACCAAAACGGGCCTTTCTGGTCCCAGAGAAGTCGGCCATGAAATTTTCAAACTTCTGTCGGTCGTCCTTGATCGTTGTTTGCCCGACGATTCTTCTGGCCTGGTGGTCTTGTTCAGTCGTCCTGGCATAGTCTCCTTCGTAAGGCGCCAGTCGATTGGAATGCACTGCTCTTGGTTTCCCTTGTGGCAACTTCCGCACACGATAGACGACATCGTTTATTCGCTTCATTACTAGATATGGGCCTTTCCAATCTTGTTGCAGCTTTGGCGACAGGCCACGTCGTCTCCGTGGATCATACAACCAAACCAAATCTTCTGATTGAAATCCACCATCTTGCGCTCGCACGTCGTACCGACTCTTCATTCGATCACTGGCCAGTTGGCTGTTCTTGCGGACTCGTTGATGTATATCGTCCAGCTTCTGTTTCAGTTTTGCGGCGTAGCTGTCTCCTACGACTTCTTCTTCCACAGGTGGTCGTCCAAACTCTAAGTCGCAAGGCAGTCGCAGTTCACGTCCAAGCATCACGCTGGCCGGTGTTTGATCGGTAGTCTCGTGAACTGACGCGCGATAAGCCATCAGAAACAGATGCAAGTACCGGTCCCAGTCTCGTTGGTGATCGGAAACAACTTTAGCTAGGTACTTTCCCATCGTCCTATTCATGCGTTCCACCATTCCATCAGACTGTGGGTGCAGCGGCGTAGTTCGTGTTTTGCGAATTCCAAGCAACCGGCACACGTCACCAAAGAGGGCGGATTCAAAGTTTCGGCCCTGATCTGAATGCAGTTCCATTGGCACTCCAAACCGACTGAAGAATTCTTTGACAAGCACCTCTGCCACAGTCGTCGCTTCTTGGTTCGGGAGCGCATATGCTTCCACCCATTTAGTGAAGTAGTCCATCGCCACCAGGATGTATTTATTTCCATCGTCGCTCTCGGGGAATGGTCCGGCTACGTCTATTGCCACTCTCTCCATTGGACTGCCCACGTTGTATTGCCTCATGGGTGCTCTCCTCTTTCCCAAGGGTCCATTTCCGGCGGCACACAATCGACATTTGCGGCACCATTCTTTGACGTCCTCTTTGCAGTTGACCCAATAGAACCTCTCTCGGACTTTTTCCAGGGTCTTCTTCACGCCGAAATGGCCTCCCGAGGCCCCATCGTGAAGTTGTCGCAGCACATCCGGCACTCGGCTTCTCGGTATCACCAATTGAGACCTTACGCTCGTGCCGTCTTCATTTTCCAGTCTTCTCTTCAAGAGACCGTCCTCCACCTCCAGCGAGTTCAATTGGGCCCAATATGCCTTCAGCACTCTACTGGACGAACTGACGGCCTCCCAGGCTGGTCTTCTCACGTTCCGTTTCCACTCTAGCACTATCTTCAGTTCCGGATCCGCTTCTTGTTCCCGCCTAACTTCATTGGGCAACCACTCGTCGTTTACCAGGGTGGTTCTTGAAATGCAGCAAGTCTTCACTTCTTGGCGAGAACAATGTTGACAATTTTCTGGACACGGTCTTCTTGAGAGGGCATCGGCATTCCGGTGGATGGTGCCCGCTCGATGTTCGGTGTCGAAGTCGTATCCCTGCAACCGCTCGATCCATCTGGCAACCTGTCCCTCGGGGTTTTTAAATTGCAGGAGCCACTTCAACGCAGCATGATCTGTTCTCAACAAGAATCTTCGGCCATATAAATACTTGTGGAAGTGTTCTACTGACTTGACTACTGCCAGCAACTCTTTCCTAGTTACGCAATAATTTCTTTCAGCCTTTGACAGGACTTTGCTGAAATAGCCAATGACTTTCTCGTGCCCGTCTTGAATCTGGGACAGCACACTACCAATAGCCAGATTACTTGCGTCGGTATCCAGTATGAACTTCTCTTCTGTGCGTGGATAGCTCAGTATCGGTGCCGTTACCAGAGCGCGTTGCAGGTGTCGGAAAGCTTCTTCGCACTCGTTGTTCCAGACGTATTCCCGTCCATCTTCAGTCAATCTTGTCAAGGGCTTTGCAATGTTCGCAAAGCCAGGGACGAAACGTCGGTAGTACGTGCATAGTCCAAGAAAGCTCCGAACTTGGTGCTTGTCTTTCGGTATTGGCCACTCTTGCACGGCTTTAATCTTCTCAGGGTCGGCTTCCACTCCTTCTCGAGACACAACATGTCCAAGATATTTCACTTTCGTCCGGAATATGTGGCACTTCTTCGGACTCAACTTCAGGTTGGCTCCACGTAGTCTTCGGAACACCTCTTCCAAGTTCTTTAGGTGTTCTCCGAACGTGCGACCAACCACAATCACATCGTCGAGGTATACCAAACAGGTCTTCCATGACAGACCCCTCAAAATGGTCTCCATCAGGCGCTCAAAGGTAGCCGGTGCGTTACACAACCCGAAGGGCATGACCGTGAATTGCCATAACCCTGTGCCGATTGTGAACGCTGTCTTCTCGCGGTCTTGAGGGTCCATTTCGACCTGCCAGTAGCCGCTCTTCAGATCTAAGGTCGAGAACCACTGAGATCCTGACAACGTATCTAGTGTGTCATCGATACGGGGAAGTGGGTAGCTGTCTTTCTTGGTCACGTCGTTAAGGCGCCGATAGTCCACACAAAATCGGGTTGAGCCGTCCTTCTTGCCGACCAGAACCACCGGTGATGCCCATGGGCTGCTTGATGGCTCTATGACTCCCTGCTTCTCCATGTCCGTGACGATCGTCTCAGCTTCATCTCGTCTCGTCAATGGAAGACGTCTCGGTCGTTGTCGTATCGGCCTGGCATCTCCCGTGTCAATTTTATGACGTACCACATCGGTTCGCCCTTGTTGCTCATCGTCGAGTGCGAAAACGTCCGAATAGCTGTGGATTAATCTTCGCACTTCTCTTGACTGTGCAATGTCAAGGTTCTCACACGAGCCGATAATCATGGTCGCCAATTTTTCAATGTTTCTTGCGACGGTTGGCCGTGGTACGTCCTCTACACATCTGGAAATTCGGGAGGCTTGCACACACTGTCCCAGCAGGGTGTTCTTCTTCAGGGTCACCGGTGTCGAGTTAACGTTCATAATTCTCACCGGTACCGTCTCTCCAACCCTGACTAGTGTTTTTCCCACTAGCACGCCGTTACGAACCGACTTGTCGTAGACAGGTTCAACTACTCGCACACTTCCTGCCCGAAGATCTCCATCCAGACCGGCTCGTATCATCATATCGCTTCGTTCTGGCAGTGTGACGTCTTCCTGGAGCCAGACTCTGGCCACCGAGTCCTCCCCGGGATGTAGGGGAAGTTCCTCGTCACCAACTCTCAGGACACCTTCTTTCAGGTCTAGTGCAAAACCAAATTTCCGCAGGAGATCCATACCTAGGATGAAATCGTCGGAGATGTCAGCCACCAGTACTTCATGGTCGAGCTTCTGGTTTCCAATGCCGATAGTCATCGTCGTCGATCCATGCGTCGAGATCCTGTCACCGGTCGCTGTCTTGAGCATAACTGTCGCTGGCAATAGCCTCGTGGCTTTGTGTACAACACCAGGACGTATAATTGATTTCATCGCACCTGTGTCCACCAGTAACTGGATGGTCTGGCCAGCGACGTTCCCATCGACGAATATGCTGGCCGCGCGGTCTTGAGGTGACACGGCATGGATAGTAATCTCCGGAGCATACTTTCTCCAGGTCGACGTTCGCTCCTTCTCGTCAACCTTCTTTAGTTTTCCGGCTTCTGTTTTTCACTGGTTTTCGGGCAGTTGCGCCGTATGTGGCCTCGTTCACCGCAGTTCCAACAACGGGGTCGCCACGGTTCTTGGGGATTCTTTTGGCGGCCGGTCTCCCGGAGAATTCTTCGCACCAACTCTGTCATGCGATCTTCGGAGCTCTCGGTTTCTTCCGCCACAGTCCGGACACGTTCGTGACCTCGTGATGCTTGCTTGGCGGCTTCAAATTCCATGGCATGGGCAAGCGCGTCATCTATGGTCTTCGATCGCGCCAGCCTCAAGCCCTGCTGAGTTTCGCCGTCTCGTAAACCATCAATGAACGTTTGTACCGCCAATTGCTCTAGGAACGACTCAGGTGCTGTCGGATACGCCAATCGTATTAAGCGCGCAACATCGGCTTGGAACTGTTGAAGCGTTTCTCCGTTCTTCTGGTTACGGTTCCGCAGCTGTGCGTGGTATACTTGCTGGAGGTGAGCATCACCGTACCGTAACTCCAATCGGGAGACCAACAGGTGGTAGTCGTTTTGTTGACTTGCTGGGATTGCCTGCAGAATGTTTAAGGCATCCCCGCGCAAGGCTACCACCAGAGAGATGACTTTGTCGCTCTCAGACCATCCATTGGCTCTTGCAGCCGCCTCAAATTGTTTGTAGTAGGTCGACCAGGCCACGTTTCCGTCAAACGTCGGAGGTTTGACTCTCATGCTGGAGGTGGTTGTCTCTCTCTCTATCTCGGTTGCGCTTCTGACTTCAACAACCGGAACAGAACGTCTTCCTTCTAGCATTTCCATTCGTTCTTCCATCCTTCTGGCGTTTTCTTCTAGGGTGTCGAGTCGTCCATCGAGCACCCCCATCTTTTCTTCTATTATACTAGAAGTTCCGCATAGTATCGTCTCTTCCATCTTTCTGGTATTTTCTTCTTGCTTTTCTTCCATCCTTCTGGTATTTTCTTCTTGCTTTTTGGCGTTTTCTTCTTGCTTTTCTTCCATCCTTCTGGTATTTTCTTCTTGCTTTTTGGCGTTATCTTCTTGCTTTTCTTCCATCCTCTGCATCGTTGTCATCATCAGCGAGAGTGCATTATCATCGACTCCGCTGTCCGACACAGCGAACGGAAAGCTTTCTGGATCTTCGTCCTCCGCCACTAGCGCCTCTCTGAGCCGCTTTCGCAATACATCGTTCGTTCCTGATGTTTCCATGCTTCTTTTCTCAAGCTCGCGTTTGAGGTCCGCCTTTACCAAATCCTTCAACAGTTTTGTCGTCATCGTTACACCCCACACCTGACACCAGTGTAACACTACTCGTTGGTAACTTTGGTAAATATTTTTATTTATCTATTCTTTCACAACAGTGACAACCGTTTACATGCTTTGGACAATTATTGTTCCTCACTTTATTCACTGTTCGCTTTTTGTCTATTTTTCCGTTGGTCAGTTTTGCTTGACCGTTGGTCAATTTTTGTTGACCAACACTTCGTTACTACTTGACCACTGCTTGACCACTATGTGTCCACCATATGTCTGTGGCACGTATATTGTTCACTGGGTCCACTATATGTCTGTGGTGGTAGTATTTATTTGCCACCTGCAGATATCTTCCACACTGTCTGTCACTTTGCACCAGAAGATTATCTGCACTTAATCACTCGAAGATCTCGTCTGTCACTTTCAAATATCTTCCACACTGTTTGTCACTTGGTACTGGAAGATTATTTGCACTAGGTCACTCGAAGAACTTTTAACTCGCTGGTGGTCTATTTATTTCTTGTCGCACTTTTCACGTCTGCTCTCGTTGAGAATGTATACGTGACTCTCTGGTGTTTCATACTTGCTCTTGCCTATATGAACTTTCCTGGTCATTTTATATCCATGGTGGCGGGTTTTCTTATTGTTGTCAACCAGAATATTTCTTCGCGCTCAAGGCTGCGTGATCCATGTTAAGCCAACGAATCAAGGCTGCGACCAGCCTGCTCAGATTCGTTACAATAATTCGTTTATTAAGTAAGTTAGAAAAAAATATTTTCACTTTATTAAGGCACTTTTTTATGAAAATTTCAAATCTCTGCACATTTTCTCTCATTTAACTAAATCTCTATCTCTTACCGTTTAGGAAATCCCCATGTATTTCACGCTTATCTTGGACACTGTGCATATCTATCTGTCTACAAAATATCATAACCCCATTTCCGAAGTACCAAAATACGCCTGAAAAATATTTTTAGCGTTCGTAAACGCACATAAATATAAAAGAAATGGTTGACGTTATAATATCTAATTTATTTAAATTTTTTCAGTCATGGAAGATACTTGACTTTAGAATTAGTTACTTAGAGGGCATTATTTCATTATTAAGCCAGTTAAAAATGAATTACTAAATGTGACATTTTGTAATAGTTTTGGTTTTTTTTTATAGACGTATTGTCTGCATATTGCTGCCGGTGTGTTGACCTTCTAGTTGACACTGCAGAATTGCGTTGTGCTCTCGGACTCCGTTGATTATGGTCGATGACTTATGGACAGGATCTTCTTCTTACATTTTAGTCCTTTCCTGCGTTTCCTCTTAGCTGCCATTTTGTTAATTTTGATTTGACGTTTACTTTATTTTTTAAACGATTTTTTATTAATTTAGAACTATTCATATTATTTATTTAAGCTTTACTTTTATGGTCACTATATTTTTAAACTTGCCATTTTTGCCCAACTGGCATGGTCGCCATGTAATAGTTTTGGTTTTTTATATAGATTCTTTAACATATAATTTAGAAAATAAATAACTTTATCGATTTATTCTATTATTTTATTTTATTAATCTTATATACAATTTATTAACTATAATTTATTACTTCGACGGACATACTAACGTCCTTCTCACATCTATCCTTCTGTCCCCCGTATGACCAAATTCATTGTTATTTATATTAGTATATTTGGTTAGCTTTGCGTTCTTTAGCTAGTATAGTTCTAAGTACCTTATTGTTCATTGCCCTCGCTGACTTTGCAGTATCAATGACCTCAGTAATATTCCCTAGTGTGCAAAATCTATATACATTAATTATTGTGCAATACTTACATACTACAATTTTGTTGTGCTCAGGTTGTCTATGATGTTAATTGGGCCGAGTGGATGCCTTTTAGGATTGTAGTGTGATGGTAGGTGACAGAATATACGTCAAAACGTCAACACTAAGTATAATGTATATTTAATGAAACTGATAGTGCAGGCACTATTTACAAGTGCAGATACAATTATTTACATAATCTCCTAGTTCGTTGTTCGACAGAGTCGCTTAATAAACTCAGACTTTTCACTGTAACTTCGACCTCAACTTCAACTGATACTAACTGATACTAGTTCTGTCTGATAATCCTTCAATAGTGCACTATGTCTGATATTTATAGATTTTAATTAACAAACATTGAACAGGCAAAGTGCAACTAAAGCATAGCGCGTGTAATCATTCAGCCAGTGACGGATTTACACATTTGCCGCAAGTAGGCTATCCAAATTTTGCTGCCCCTACCGACCTCTACAATTCGATACCCTAGTTCACAATCATATTAATTAAAAAAATTTTGTCAATGAAATTGTAACTTGATGATTTGTGCACTATCGATCGTCCTAATTACACCACCTTTTCCCCGTAATTAGTATGATTGTAAACTTAATTTCTGTAAGACATAAAACAAAAATGTTGGTCCCAAATTTGTCGCCCCTAAAATCTGCCGCCCTAGGCTCCAGTCTACTCAGCTTGCTGATAAATCCGCCACTGCATTCAGAACGTGTGTTTTAAACTGGCTAAGCAATTATTACTTAAATGTATACACATTTTTACAATAACTGTCTATACTCTATACTATTTCATAACAATTTCAATCAATAAAATATGTCGTCGTAAATTATTATAATCTACTATTTGAATAGTCTCAATTTTATTTAACGAAAACAAGTGACATACGTTATATTCACGTTCGCTACCATGGGCGCTCATAGACCTTCTAGACGTAGAGCTGGCGACGTTTTTTCTCAAGTGTCTACGTAAGGCATAATAATATTAAAAATACCTCTATAAGTGTTCCTCATTTGAGAATCTGTACCTAAGTCTGGCAGCCCTTCTCCCTTGCGTTTTAGGTGACAGATAGAAATTAAACAAGTAAAATATGCTTTTTTCATGTATCTAAAACGCAAATTTTTTTTTAATTCTATATTTTATTTTGATAAATTTCTCGATGGGGGGATGTTATAAAGAGGTAAAATTTGTTTGTATGTAGGGGGTAATATCTGGAACTACTGAACGGATTCTAAAAATTCTTTCACTAATAGAAAGCTACACTATCCCTGAGTGATATAGGCTATATTTTATTTTGATACGCTTCCTAGGGGGAGAATTTCACGCAGAGGGGGATAATAAATCATAAATTCTTAGCACCCGTGCGAAACCGGACGAGACCTCTAGTGAGTAATAATTTAGAATACATAAAATAACATTGCCTGCTCGACTGGTCATTGTTATCATGTCGTTTAACTTATTTATAATTAAAAAAAAAAAAACTTTTTCATGTGTTTATAGGTTGTGTGCACGAAGCCTATTAGCGCCGCTAGTGGGCAATAGTGTACGATTGAACTATTTTTTATTGTTGTCTTATATCGGGAAATTTTTTAATAAACGAATACCATTTTATCTAGCTGTGTGCAAATAGTATAAATAGCATAGCATAAAAGGTACGTGAAAATTATTTATTTTAAGTTTTTTTCTTCTTCAATTTTGACGTATAATAGAAAAATAATCGTGTATGTTTTATACTGACAGCTGCATAACCTCAAACTATGGCGCCGGTGATCTTGTGGACTGAGCTTGAAAGTATTAAGCACGCGATCTCTTTTATTGAGGCTGCATTGAAGAAAGGCTTTTTGTCATATTAAACATATTGAAGAATTTCGCGATGACACCATTAAGAATAGAATTATTGCAAAGTGCATCCGGCAAACTTTTGTCACCGAGACACCGTTTTTGAAAAAAAAGACTGTTACGGGTGGTCTGCCTCACCTATATAATATTATAATGTTGATCATTTATATAAATTATATTAAAATTGATGCAAATTGAATAGTTTAATAATTGTATGAAAATACGTTTATTGTCATTTTGTCATTGAAAAATATAATTATTTATTTACATTTAATTATTAAGAAATAAAATTATATCTACATGACATTATTGCAAAAATAAAAGTAAAAAAACTAAAACCCGACTACGTAAAAAGAAGAAAACAAGCAAATCAAAACGTAAGACAGTATTTTTTTGTTATCAATAGTCGGAGATTCGAATACCGAAATTCTTTCTTCAACTCCCAAATAGGTTCCCGACTATTAATAACAAAAAAAACTGTCTTACGCTTTGATTAGTTTGTTTTCTTCTTTTTACTATTCGAATATCTATTTTAATTTGAAAAATTCGGAGCATTACTATACTATCTTCTTGCATATCCTTCCATTTTCTTGTATTAGTAAGCTTAGTGTTTTCCATTTCGAAACCGTTTGAGTTTTGACTCCTCCGCATTGCTCTCGCAAACCTATGATAGAAAAATAAGTAGGTATAAAACGTGTTTTTTTTTTCATGTAAAACGAGGGGTAAATATCTGAGGATTTATGGTGTACAGCGTGAAGGAATTACGAGGATTTATGGGGATTTATAAGGATTTATGAGGATTTATAAGGATTTATAAGGATTTATGAGGATTTATGAGGATTTATGGGGATTTATGAGGATTTATTGAGGATTAATTGAGGATTTATCGAGGATTTACAGAAGAATTAAATCAAATAATGTTATGCGCGTGCGCGTAACATTTTTTAATTTGCCCGACCGCATAAACCGGCTCAAAGACACTTAACACACGCCTACCACATGTTCCTGAGACCAAAATAAGCCGATTTAAGCAAACTTACCTTCTTACAAAATTGCTTAGTTTGGGCGCTATACGGCCCTGAAGTTACAATTTTGAAATCGTTTTTTTGTTATAAATTTAAAACGGCTTGTGCGATTTTGCTAAAATTTGGCACGTTGACATAGTTTTATGACACAAAAAAAATCATATCAAAATTATGATTAATATTAAACCATAGGAGTAGAACTCGGGTTTTTTAGTATTTGAACGTTTCAAATTTCTACGCCAATGGAAGAAAAGGGGTTTAAGTACAAAATTTAGATTCAGTAATTTATTTGCTACAAAAAAGCTACTCTTAATAAGACTCGATTACTCTCATGGTTTTTGAGAAATTTGCATTTTAATAACTCGCAGTAATTTTTACAAAATGAAGTAAAGTTACTAAAACATGAATAGAAATAAATAAATATGTCATAAAAAGTGGTCAAAGTGTCCACCATTTTCACGTATACAAAGATTTATACGACGAAGAAAATTAATTTAATCTTTGCATAACTTCTTCATTATCTCTAGTTTTATTCTTAGAAAAAAGCATGGCCATCTTATTTGTTTATTGATCAACTTATTATTATCAACGTATAATTATTGATCAACTTATTATTAAAATGCAAATTTCTCAAAAACCATGAGAGTAATCGAGTCTTATTAAGAGTAGCTTTTTTGTAACAAATAAGTTACTGAATCTAAATTTTATACTTAAACTCCTTTTCTTCCATTGGCGTAGAAATTTGAAACGTTCAAATATTACAAAACCCGACTTCTACGCCTATGGATTAATATTAATCATAATTTTGATATGGGTTTTTTTGTTCCGTAAAACTATGTCAACGTGCCAAATTTTAGCAAAATCGCACAAGCCGTTTTAAATTTATAACAAAAAAACGATTTCAAAATTGTTACTTCAGGGCCGTATAGCGCCCAAACTAAGCAATTTTGTAAGAAGGTAAGTTTGATTAAATCGGCTTATTTTGGTCTCAGGAACATGTGGCAGACGTGTGTTAAGTGTCTTTGAGGACACCCTGTATATAGTCCAATCAAATGGTCGAAAAAATAGGTCTGAAATTGCGTTAATTAGAAGTTTGATGAAATTTTAGATAGGGGGTGCCACTAGAACATTCCAGCCAAGTTTCCCCCCTCGGATTCCGCAAGGGGTGGCCGCCATCTTGAATTTAAAGGATGAAAATATCATTTATCTTGGTAAATACTGCTTGTACGTGAAAAATTACTATTACAAAAATTATTAAGGAGGATGTATCCAACAACTTCTGTTTGGAAATTTTTTTGAAATTTCTTATTCAAAAGTTATAAATTCTCGAAAATGGCACTGTTGGGGGGTGGAAACGGTTTTTTCAATTTTACAACAAAACGGTCAAACGGGGCGAAAAATGGTTATAACAAAAGTTGTAGCTTTTGAGTTTCTCTACAATAGACATGTGTTCAACATTTTTTTTGCTTGCTTGGTGCGAATATAGAGGGCGCCAAAAATCGACCGTCGCCAATATTTTTGAAAATTTTTGAATTTTGCACGTAACAAATTAATTCAAGTCATCGCATTTTCACCAAATACTCATTAGGGGGTTTTCGGAGTCGCTGATTAGGAACCCATTATCAAATTTTCCAAAAACAAAATGGCGAATCCAATATGGCGGACGTCTCCCATTTAAATTCATCGCATTTTCACCAAATTCATCATCCGCCATTTTGTTTTTTGAAAATTTGATAACGGATTCTTAATCAACGACCCCTAAAACCCCCTAATCATGTATTTGGTGAAAATGCGATGACTTCAATTAATTTTTTATGTGCAAAATTCAAAAATTTTCAAAAATATTGGCGACGGTCGATTTTTGGCGCCCTCTATATTCGCACCAAGCAAGCAAAAAAAATGTTAAACACATGTATATTGTAGAGAAACTCAAAAGCTACAACTTTTGTTATAACCATTTTTCGCCCCGATTGACCGTTTTGTTGTAAAATCGAAAAAACCGTTTCTACCCCCAACAGTGTCATTTTTGAGAATTTATAACTTTTGAATACCTAATAAGAAATTTCAAAAAAAATTTAAACAGAAGTTGTTGGATAGATCCTCCTTAACAATTTTTGTAACAGTATTTTTTCACGTACAAGCAGTATTTACCAAGATACATGATTTCATCTCTTAAATTCAAGATGGCGGCCACCCCTTGCGGAAAATTTCATCAAACTTCTAATTAACGCAGTTTTGTTATTGTTTATACATTCCATGACTTATGGGGATTTATGAGGATTTACGAGGATTTATGAGGATTTATGAGGATTTACGAGGATTTATGAGGATTTACGAGGATTTATAAGGATTTATGAGGATTTATTGAACTTAAAGGGATTTATTGGGGATTTATATGGATTTATAAGGATTTATTTGCCAAAAAGGATTTATGGTGTACACAATTTTGGGCAGATATTTACCCCTCGATGTAAAATAAATGTCAATGATTTCATGCCTGTAGTAGTTAGTCATATGGAGTATAATAACTATTTAATTTATAAATTATGTAACTCTTTAGTCATTACGATTTACGAATGAATTGTGAAGAATATTATTTTATGTTAAAATAAACCGAAAATCGTATAGTAAAGTATTATTTAATTCCAAGTTATCACAATGCCTATTTTGTGCTTTTAATAGCATCAGCACTAAAGAAAGACGAAAAATTTCATTTACAGATTTACATTAATAATTTCCAAATAAGTTGTAAGTAATATCATGGCTTTACTTACTTTACTTTTATTAACGTTTTGATCCATTTTGGTCGTTTTTCAAGGTTATAACTCCGCGCGGAGAATCTATAAAATTTTATTTTACTTGAATCGCTATCAACACAACAGCCTGGAACACAAAAAGTATTTCCAGAACGCGTAGTTTTTCCCATGTTTTGTTTGTAATAATAATCTCTTCTCTATGTTTGTAATCGAAAAACTTTATGACATTTGTAAATAACAATGCTGAATGCTCACTGGACTATAGTTCAAAGCTTACAATAGATCACACTACAAGCGCTCGCATCGATATTTTTATAACTCCGCCCCCCTGCACACAGTCTATACGTAAGGTCTGGCATGTTTTTTTTTACATAAAGGGTGACATATTATATTGTTTTTCTAAAATGCTAGACCAAAATTGTGATGCGAACACTTCGAAAACATTTTTTTTTAATTCACTATTTCTAATAATAAAAAATAGAACAATAATGAAATTTAATTGGGTACCGTGGTGACGAAATTATTTAAACAAAACAACAATAAAAAATAGTGTTACATTTTTACATGAAAAACTTAAAAAAAAAACCCCTTCCAAAAGCCACTAAAAAGAGGAAAATAATCAAATTTTGAGATCTGCGCCAATTTAATAAAATATGAAGTCGGTTAAAAAGAACCGACTTCAAATTTTATTAAATTGGCGCAGACCTCAAAATTTCATAATTTTCCTCTTTTTAGTGGCTTTTTCAAGGGTTTTTTTTGTTAAATTTTTTTTTATTTTTTACTTTTTAGTGTCAAAAAGTGACATTTACCTTAAAGGAATCACACGTCATTACTCAGTTTTATTAAACCGACTTTCTTACGCTGTCTGATGTGTCAAAAAGTGACATATATCTTAAGGAATCACACACCCTTACACACTTTCATTAAAATCAGCCGAACTACTGAACCGATTTTGATAAAATTTCTATGGGACCAATATGAAAGTATATCCTTTCAAATAAAAAAAGAATTTTCCGAATCTAATTGAGAACCACCTCCTTTTTTTGAAGTCGGTTAAAAATGTGTCTAATTGCTACGTGCCACCTAAAACGCAAAGGAGAAGGGCTGCCAGACTTATGGATTCTCAAATGGGGAACACTTACACAGGGATTGTTGAAATTATTTTGCCTTACGTAGACACTTAAGAAAAAAAGTCGCTGCCTCTTAACTATTCACAACTGCGACTATGCCTTGCGCGTTAAGAATATTAATAATATCTTATAGTACTTCGAACTTATTATAACTACGTAGTTATTTAAAAGCTTTGACAATTAATAGAACCATTAAGTATATTATATTTTTTTGAGAATTTCATAAAAAATAACGAAAAAAAACAGTTCGAAACAAGCCGTGAGGTGGGTCGTTTATTAGAACTAAAGTGCGACCCTTGAGGTCCACACGACGGACTTCCCAGTTTGATAAATATTTAATAATAATAATTAAATTAGATATTACACAGAAAAGTAATCATTTTAATCATTAAAACATCAATAATTAAAAAAAAAAAAAAAAAAAAAAAACGGCTGAACCGATTTTTATAAAATTTATGTCGAATCAAAATGACGTTAACACGCCTCGATTGACACCCTTACGAAGTCGATATAATTTTTTATTCGCGAGATATTGTGTAAAATCTACTTTTTTGGAGGTTATTTGGTTAAGAAAAAAGAACGGCTGAACCGATTTTAAAAAAATTCCTTTCAGATCATATTTACGTTAATACGCGTCGATTGGCACCCCAACGTAGTCGATATCATTTTTCGTTCTCGAGATTTCGTCTTAGAAAGAAATGGACACATACATACGTACGTACGTACACACACACACAGACATCTTTCTAAAAGTAGTGTAAAAATAGTGTAGTGACCTTGAAACATAAAAATTTTTTTTCCTTTTTGATTTCGATTTTCGGACCCATTACAATAACTTCCAATGGGAAGTTAATAAATTTAGATTACTGATATAATATTAGAGAGGTCCAGTTCGCTGCTTTGTTTTTTTAAGTGAAACTATTTAACCTCATTTTTTCCGTCGGTTACGCATGTCGAGGTCACGCCGCGTTCAATCAAAGCGATCGACCAGACCAGTACTCATTGAAAAACAGCGACGTTTATGTTCATAACTATATTGTGCGACTCTATACAAGTGTGATAGTATTTAACCAGACCAGTATTCATCGAAAAGCAGCGATGGTTATGTTCGTAACTATATTGTGCGACTGTATACAAGTGTAATGGTCTTCAACCAGACCGCAGTATTCAATGAAAAGTATCGATGGTTATTTTCATATATTGTATAGATTTATATACGTCTATATAATTAATATCAGACGAATATTCAGTCGAGCAGCACATCAAATACCCATTGACCATCAATGATAGAATCTGGATTCTTATATGTTCGTTTCCATACTGATCATAGTTCAAATTACATTACCAAAACCACATAAACAAAATTATAGACTTTCGGAGATTTCGGGTTAAAAGCGTTTAGGGTTATGGCAATAAAGTTTCACTTGCACCGTGGTTTCACAAAACCACATCCTAGTTTTTTTTCTTCGCGCTAATCTGGAACATTCGTTCACTTTTTAAGAGCCTAATTCTTCCCGACTAAATGGGGATGAGCAGTAAGTAGAAATGATATGCAACTCGGGCCAATAATAACCCAAATAAATCATCGATTCCCGATCGAGTGATAAATCAAAATTAAATCAAAACAAAAAACTAAAAAATTTTAAACAAAATTAATTTTTTCCAAGTGTTCTATCCACTAAATGTGGCTTCAAAATTTTTTGGAGTAAGTTCTATTGGTGACAATAGTGGAAAATTCACTTCTCAAAAATATTTTCAAAAAACGTAGTTTTTTTCTTATAATCATCGTAACATTGTTGACTTTTGTGTCAGTGACAATGTGACATTGCGTTGGGATATAGATCAAGCTTTTGATCCTATGTATTATTTTATAGGGATGTATAACACCGTTTTTGGGTCACACTCGTGCGACGTTCAAATATTGTTTAGTGTATTTGCCATATATGGCACATACACTATTGGTGGACCAAAATTTCTCAACGTTTCGTAGCCTCCTGAACACTTTGCCACCATTTTTGAAAATGTTTATGTATATATTGTGAGCTTTGCAGGGTGCGCACGTCTTCGGTAGTCGAACTCCCACCTGAATAATTTAAAAATCGGGCAGGAAAAAAACTCGAGTGAACCGGCCACAAGCGGGATCGATCGGTGGCTGCAGTTATGTTAATTGTGGGCCCTTTTGATCGATTAAGAAATCCCAGAGGAAATTTATATTAGCCATATAATCGATCCAATCGGTGTTCGGTCCACTAAATAAATAATATGTGGGTGAGGATAAGTTAGGTTTATTATTATTTTTGTTGTTTTATTAACATGTACATAATTATTGCTTAGTCCAGCTGAATGTTGAACAGCTGATCGACAACAAGTAGTGCTTAAAATCTAGGTCAAGGTTGAACAGATAGGTTAGTGTAGGGAAGATTTGACTCAACCATTTTTAGGTTGGTAACATCACACCGAAGTACACAAAAACGGCGAATGCCGAAAACAAACGAACTGCCATTTGGACAGTGTGAAAGTGAAAAGGAAAAAAAAATATTAACAATTATAATTAAATAATGAATAAGGATTCATTCTATAAATGGTTTAAATTAAGGAAAGAAAGATTGGTTCCATACATTACCATATATCGGCGTTTTGTTTTTTTATTCTAATAACATAACTAATATGAATTGGATGCAACAGACCAAGGTATGTTGTTTACGTCAAACCAACCCATTTTTGTTGTATTAACTTCAACGTTCATTAAACTTAAGCTAAAATAGAATCTTGGAAAATTTGTTCGTGGAACTCAAAATATACGTCCGATCGCCATAAGGCTCCATTCGATCTATGAAAAAATCTGTTTATATTATATCCGTTGCCGTGGTAGGTTAATTGTTAGCAACACGAAAAATGTTTTCACTTAAAAATCCGTTAATCACAGCTACACTAATCACTCAGTGTTTATTTAAATTATTTTCAAAATCGAGCCGGACCTTATCGTATTTGAGAGAACCATAGAAGTAAAAGGAATATAATAAAGTAGATTAAGGTTATAAAATAGGAAAGTTTGTGATGATAAAGGCTACATCATCACAATATGTATGTATACAAAAATATATTTATATACAGGGTGTCCAAGACTTGCGTTGTCGGCCGATATATTGATTTTGGGTGAAGAAAGAAAAAAAAGTTTAAATACAAAAGTTGTATAAATTTTAATGGTGTATAACTAGTCGCGTCAATGAAGCCTTTTCCTCGGAAGTCCTCAAGAACAGCTCCGATTTTGATGATTTTTTTTTGAAAATTTTGTTTTTTTATATTATTTAAAATCAGAAACCTTTTGGAGCGGGGAAAGAATTATTTATATTATTTAAAAAATATCTATGATATTTATATAAAAAATTTACTTTTGTCTCTATTTTTTCCTAAAAATTCTTCATATATTAATTTCAGTATAAAAAGTAGATGATAAAAAAAAGTTTTGAACAATAATTCAATATTTACATCATAAAAATTCGCTGTATGGGTCAAGAAATACGTATGCATTACGTGTAGCCCGGGAAATAAAGGTTTTAGGTCGCAAATAATTCCCAAGGAGCTGGATTTTTCACAGATGGTAGAACACCTTTAGACATGTATTTTTACAAAAGTCCCCGGTTATCCCCCTTGTGCTTCCTCCGCCACCCCCTTTTGAATATAATTTTGTAAGCCTTACGGAAAACGCTAATATCTCCTTAACCAATGTCTGAAATCAGACGATTTTTTTTTTGTTTTGTTCCTAATTAGTTACTCTAAAAAATTTCCCCTCTTCAATTTTGCGATAAAATCAATATATGCTTTGCAATTTATTAATAAAGAGAAAATATCAGTTTTTAAAAGAATATTTCACAAAATATTTCCATATAACTTTTTGATGAGCCTGTTTCGAAATATCTCAAAAACGATTCTGTCATTTTAAATAGGATTACATTTCCTACAATTTTGATCCCTACAAATTTTCTGTGGTACAAATAGTAAGCGCGCTAGAGCTTCTTGAAAATCGGACGCGCTTTTTGTAGCCTTGGAAACCAATTGTTAAAACGTAATGTCCTTTTCAATAGCTTTATTTATTGTGTTCTTTATCGAATTTTAAATTGAAAATACACATGTTCATAAAGCAAGGAACGCTCTAAATCGTGATTTTTGTTCCATATCGATATCGTTAAAAATTTAGAAGCTATAGCCAGTCAAAGTTGAAATCATCATAGAGCCTTACTTTTTTTTTTGACACGTGTTACGAGTACTTTCCATACCGAATAAAAAAATGTCCGTCTAGTAACCTACAAAAAATTTAAGGTTCAATCTCACTAACTTGAAAAATTTTCAAGTTATAAGCATTAATGTTCATGTTTTTACTTTTTGACATAAAATTAAAACACTTGACGCGAAGTGCTCTACTAAGAAGAGTGTTCGAGAAATATTAAGTTTACATATAGAAACTGTAGACCTATTCATGGGTCATCTAAGTGAGTAAAAAAATTCAAAAAATTTGAAAGTGGTCACTCTACAGAGCACTTCGCAACAAGTGTTTCAATTTTATGTCAAAAGGTAAAAACATGTTTGCAGTAGAAGTGACTGTGATAACCACCCAACACTTGAAGAAGATGAAATCTCCGAAACGCAAAGTACATACATACAAATGAAAATTAAATTTGCTTTTTTTTGTATATAAAATAATAAATTTCAGCTAATAAAGATTTTTTAATTTTGTTTCACAAATTAATTTTATGTCATTATTACATAAAAAAAACTTAATAGTATATTGTGTGACTAGTGTGCTAAATACATCTTTATGCGTCAGGCGCGATGTTTTCAGCACGAGTAGTAGGAGAGCGCTCACGAGCCTTGGCGAGTGAGCATCGCGAACCGAATACGAGTGCAGAAAACATCGCGCCTGACGCATAAATATTTAGCACACGTGTTGCACACTATACTTTATATAACACATGCACGCTTTTAGACTTTAATTGAATAATTTTATGTCACTGACAGAAGTACATCTCATAATAAAAACATTGGGCTCGATACAATATTTAATCACTTCGTTACCATAGTAACCATATTTCATTTATAACACCGAAAAGAGGTACAAAATGTTCATTAGATAACGGGTTTTTCAAATGTTTTTCCATTATTAATCGAAAAGCGTTTCATAATGGATCATGACGTCACTTGTCAATAAACGGCCATTTAAAGTCCGCAAAACTGATACGAAAAAACACTAAAAGCGTGCATGTGTTATATAAAATTGTTTATAAAATTTGTTGGTATATTGTGATATAATTTAAAAATAACATAAATATCTCTTTTATCCAAGTTTTCAATGGATATTGTATAAAAAAATTTCTTTCCTGCATAAATAGTATAAATATTCTTTAAACAATAGAAATAATTCCGTCCCCGCTCCAAAAAGTTTCTGATTTTAAATAATATAAAAAAACAAAATTTTCAAAAAAAAATCATCAAAATCGGAGCTGTTCTTGAGGACTTCCGAAGATTGCCTGTTTTATGTATTCATTGACGCGACAAAACCTAAAAATATTTTCAATTATACAGTCTGTCCCATTTAAGCGTGGCAGATCAAAGTTATGTTTTTTTTAACCTAGCACCCTGTTTTTATTTGTTTTTTCAATTCTGCACTTAAATATGAATAGAAATTGTAAGGGAAGCTATGCTCGAAAATTCAGTAATTTTTGAGTTATTCAAGTTTTTTAGAAATTTTTGACACATACAGGCCTTTACCTAAAATTCGACATAGCCAAAACAGAAATCTTTATCAAACTGAAATTTTGAGGATCACTAGAAAATAGACGGACAAATCAATGTCTGTTCTAAAAAAATAAATTTATTATACAGGGTGTTCAAAATAATGTAATTCTTTTACCTAAATTCAATCACGTGTAACTTTTGATTGTTAAATACAACGAGGTTATTTTTTTGCTGGAATTGTATTCTTTAGGATATTTATTAACACTTTTATTAAGGGTAGTCCAAACCTAAACCTCGTATTAAAATATTAGGTTTAGGTTTGGACAACCCTTAATAAAGTGTTAGTTCGCATAATAAAGCCACAAGGCCTGTATTAGCAGATACACTATATTGTCGGCAGGGTTTGGCACTGCGGCCCGAGTTTTTTTCTATTTACAAAGGAAATAACATATTTTTTGTTTTGAAACAATTTGAACAGTTTGATTCTTATGTAAGTTCAAATAGAGATGCAATTTTTTATAAAAATTTTAGAAAGAAAATAATATTTCAAATATTTTTTCTGAATACAATTGTGCTGATTTTTATCGGCATGCTAGTATGGTCATGGTATCTGATATAATAGTGACTAATGCATTTTTGTATGCGTTTTTGTTTGCAATTTTGTGTTTTCAAAATCTTGTTGTTTTGCAAATTGTTAATTTTATCGGAGAAACCAAAAGACAGATAGATGAAATTATTGAATGATTTTTTCTACAAGGAAATTAACCGGTGTGTAGATTTTGAAACGAATCCTGAAAATGGAGATCGTCTAGTAGGTAAATTAGTGTAAATGTAATATTTTTTATAATTTTCACAGATTTTTCACTCGGCACTTGGTAGAACATGCTTAAATATCAAAATTAACAACACTTGAAAAATTCTACAAATAAACACAAGTTCGACGATTGTTTCTGATAATCCATCTTCAGGAGTATAGACATATACTATAAGTCTATACTCCTGAAGATCGACTAAGTGTCCGAAACGATCGTCTAACTTGTGTTTATCTGTAGAACTTTGCCCATCTTCAAGAGTATAATTGTAATTGTATTGTAAAGACCACCAACAGCTAAGGTTATTTGGGCCTAGCACCAATTCATATTTTCAATTCATTATTATTATTTTTTTTTTTTTAATAATAAATTGAAAATCCAATTGACACTTTTACCAGCTCTCGGGCTAGAACCCGAGAACTGGGGACTTGTAATAGAGGAAGCATAGCAACGCCATGTAAACAACAGCGCCGTTACACTCTCGGCTATTCTCAAGCCCTTCAAGAGTATAGACTTATACTATAAGTATATACTCCTGAAGATGGACTAAGTGTCCGAAACGATCGTCTAACTTGTGTTTATCTGTAGAACTTATCCTATCTTCAAGAGTATAGTATAAGTCTATATTCCTAGTGAAAAATGTATGAAGTATAACTTTGACCGTGCGCTTATGTAAATGAGGCACACAGTCCTTTTTTTTATTAAATTAACAATTTTGATTTTTTTAATAACTGCTTATTGATTTTTTCAGTTCACAATTTATCACAACTTCACAGCAGACTTTGTGACATCGGTGAAAACTTAAATAATGCTTATGGTTCGGTGTTTTTTTTTCTAACTTTGTTAGCCCTTCCAAGGATAATACATTGCATATACTTATTCATAATCTATTGTAAAGATTACGAGGAAGATGATGATATAACTATGACACTTCTCATGATATCACTTTACACAGGCATTGCCTTTTACTTTTTGGTAAGTTTAAAATCGTCTGTTAACCTTGGAGAACTCGCATGGTGTCGAAAAGACAGCGCAGTTGAATTTAAAAAAAAATGCTCGAATATGGGCTTATTTTTAAAGAAGATTTAGTATGTTGAATTCAATATCTCTTATCTTAACGATTTGTGAGATATGAACATTTTAACAGAAAACTTAGGGGTTGAATTTCGAAAAATCCTTTCTTAGCGGATGCCTACGTCCTATAAGGACCCTACCTGCCAAAATTAGTGTTTGTAGACGTTATAGTTCCTGAGATTTCGTGACGAATCAATCAATCAGCCTGGACATTTCTTTTTATACAGGGTGAGTCAAACCACCCGTATCAGTCGTTTTTTTCGAAAACGGTTTGTCGTAGAGAGTTGTGTCAAAAATTTGTATTATAAAAGCCCTAATAAAGAATCGAATGGTGATATTTTTTTCCGGGATGGTCGGCTTTCCTTTAGTTTGCTCCAGAATGTCCAGAACTCCGGAATTACAAATAGCACGGTAGGTCTAAAGTGGTATTGTTGAAAAGATCTTTAAAAAATAAGCAAGTTTTGTAGGGATTTTTTTTTATTACTGCCACACTGCCACCCCTATTAAGTAATATTTGTTTGAAATTACTAAATTAAAATGTCATAATAACGAACTTAATTTTAAAAGTCGGCATTTAAAATCTAGTTACCTATCTATCGATCATTAAACACTAAAGAAGTACTTAGAGACACTCACAGTATAACTAGAAGAGTTAGTAGTATTTAAGAGTAAATGGAAGAACACTTGTGACATTGTCTAAAGTTGCTAGGTTTTGAATGCCGACTTCGTTCATTATTATGAAATTTTAATTTAATAATTTCAAACGAATGTTCTTAACAGGGCTGGCAGAATTAAATAATTTTTCCTACAAAACTTGCTATTTTTTAAAGAGCGTTTCAACAGCACCACTTTCAACCTATCGTGCTATCTAAAATTCCAGAGTTCTGAACATATAATAATTTATATTTACACTTATAAAAATTTACAAGGGTGGCACTAATAAAAAAAAATTTCCTACAAAACTTGCTTATTTTTTAAAGATATTTTCAACAATACTACTTTCGACCTATCGTGCTATTTATAATTCCAGAGTTCTGGACATTCTGGAGCAAACTAATAGGGAAGCCGACTTTCCCGAAAAAAAAATTATCACCATTTGATTCTTTATTAGGGCTTTTATAATACAAATTTTTAACACAACTCTCTACGACTAACCGTTTACGAAAAAAACGACTGATACGGGTGGTCTGACTCACCTTATATTAAGATTATGCTTAGGTATATAGATAAAAAAATAAAATCAAAATAAATAAATGAACCTCCCCACAACATTCCTCCCCCGCTCGAACAAATTGATCCCAACACAGCAGTTGAAGAACGGGATGGAACCGACACTATCACTAGACAGGATAATTTTGAGGCGCGCTTGCGCACTCTGAATTTCGAGCAGATGCCGCCTGGTCGAAATTTTAAACATATTCCGATATACAAATGGGGTATTAAGTTTAATGGCGATGATGACCACAGTCTGGAAACATTTTTGGAAAATGTAGAAGACCGACGACGGGACAACGCAAAAACGACAACCGAGCTACTGCATTCCGCGTCTGGATTATTTGGAGGATCCGCACTACAAGTGTACCGCCGCTCTCGTGATAAGGTAACTACGAGCTTGTATGCACGTTACGTAAAGCTTTTCAAGACCTCGATTACGATTATCTATTGAAAAGCGAGATAAACAAACGAAAACAAGGGCCCACTGAACCTTTTTCAGTATACGTCGCTAAAATATCCAGCCTGTTTAAACATCTGGAACACCCCCCGGCATACCGAGAACAACTAACGACAATAGAAATGAATTGTCTACCGGCGTACCAGGAACAGATCAGCCTGATCGAATCACGATCGATCGAAGAACTGGAAACCTTAGTCTCCAGACTTGAACGAGGAAGATTACGAGCACATCGCCAAATCAATCATCCCAGCCAACTATTAGAGCCTGACCTATCCCGACCACCTGACAACCATCGATCCCCCCGCCAAAACTCAACCATGCGTCAAGCGCAATAACCACGAACTGATCCCGTGTATGAAGTCACCGCTCCTAAAAATAATCGACCTTTTTCCTGTAATTGTTGGAATTGTCGCCTTCCCGGACATGCGTATAGAAACTGTCCCACGCCCCCGACTCACCAATTTTGTAATACATGTGGACAACATGGTGTTACTGCCCGAAATTGTTTTCGCTGCCGACCGACGCAGGGAAACGGCACCCAGGCACGTTAGCGGGTCAAAGACGCCGCCTGAACACATACCGACCGACCCTAGAACAAAGTGCACCCCGAGCGGCCCGACAAATAATTACCAAAATTTCCGGAGATGCGCGACCGTATTTATATGTGATGATTGGAGGACGGAAGTTTCCTGGTCTACTTGACTCAGGAGCGAGCAGGACCATGGCCGGACCACGAGGACAATTGATGCTGGCCGAGTTAGGTTTTTGACTTCAACCTTCCTTTAATCATAAAATACAGACCGCAGACGGGAACATATACCCCGTAGCCCAAGAAATGAATGTGTTAATGACGTTATGTGACCGAACACGTCTCATTACTATATTATTGACCCTCTACAACATGATCTAATTTTGGGAATTGATTTCTGGACCGCAATGCAATTAGTGCCCGATGTGAAAAAAGGAACCTGGACTTTTTCGACCGACCTGGAACATGTAGCTATGATAGACGCTATCACTAGCAAAGATAAATTAACGTACGCACAACGAAGACAGCTTGATATGACAGTACAGCAAAATTTTGAACGTATGGGCAATCAACTAGGTTGTACACCCCTAGTTGAACATAAAATTCACACCACAGGCGCACCTATAAAACAGCGTTATTACCCCGTATCGCCGTTTATTCAACGACAATTAGATGAAGAACTGAACAAGATGTTGGAATTAGGAGTCGTGGTGCCAAGCAATTCACCATGGGCCTCTCCAGTGATCCTTATTCCAAAACCAGATGGAACTAAACGTTTCTGTGTGGATTATAGAAAATTGAACGCCGGCCACTGTTAAAGACAGCTATCCGTTGCCATATACGTCCGTGATATTAGACCGATTGCGTGATGCGAAATATTTATCATCGATCGACATAAAATCTACATATTGGCAAATTCCTGTCGCACCAGAATCTCAGCCCATGACCGCATTTACAGTGCCCGGTCGCGGCTTATTTCAATTTACTAGAATGCCATTTGGACTGCACAACGCGCCGGCTACTTGGCAACGTTTTATAGATCAAGTACTTGGAAGCGACTTGGAACCCTATGTATTTTGTTACCTAGACGATATTATACTAGTTACGCAAACTTTTGATCAACACATAAAAGTTCTAAAAACTATTTTCAACCGTTTGAGAACCGCCGGAATAACTGTCAATCAAGAGAAGTGCGAATTTTGCAAGCCCGAGTTGAAATATTTGGGACACATTGTGGATGAGCATGGTTTACGAGTGGACCCGCGAAAAACCAACGCCATTGTGGATTACACACGACCGAAAAACGTGACCGGAGTTCGCCGATTTTTGGGCATGTCAAGCTTGTACCGACGCTTTGTATCTAATTTTGCTGCCAGAACCGTCCCCTTGACTAAATTAATTAAAAAGAATCAAAAATGGCTATGGACCCACGACTGCTTTTCACGATATCAAACGAGCTTTAGTGGAGGCGCCAGTACTCACTTGTCCAGATTTCACGATACCATTTCGTGTGCAAACCGACGCGTCCGCCTACGGACTCGGTGCTATACTATCTAAGGAGACCGACAACGGCGAAAAAGTCATTGCTTACGCCAGCCGAAGCTTAAGTCCGCCTGAACAAAAATTTTCAAGCACAGAGCGCGAAAGCTTAGCCGTAGGGGAGACCGGGGTTAGTTGACTATATGGGTAGGTTGACTAATTGCCGATAGTTCCACTATTAAGTATTTGAGGGCACTGCTATCGCGATGTTAGAGAACACAGGAATGAAGTTCATCATTGTATGTGCCGCTGTTATAGATATTCGCACAGTGTTCCAAGAAAAAATCAGAAATCTGAAAACATCAGCGATAAGTAATTATTTTTGTTCAAACTATTTGTGTATTATTGTCGAATAAATAATCTTTCACATATTTTCAATAATATTTTGTGAAAATATGGTAAGTTTTAATATGATTTAAGGTGTATTGTTTTTACCGAAGTCTATTAATTTCTGACGCACGGCGCTCAAAATGTCAAAATGGCGGATGGGGCTTGTTGACTAAGCGGAGTCGGGGTTAATTGACTAAGGTTAATTGACTAGCTTCAATGCACATGTTGCAATAGATGGGCCCACAACAAATGCACCAAAAACTCCAATTTAACATTTTATGTGTGCATTAACTGTGGCTCAGATGATGATTTGTAAACTTTTTATAATTGTTTTTTATTTTGTAAACTTTTTGTAATTGCTTTCTATGTGATATTAAACGTTTTTTTCAATCATGTTATTGTTTTTACCCCTCAAATACATGGGTGCACATACATAATCAAATATAATATAAAAAAACCTGTATAGTCAACTAACCCCACCATGCAAGTCAACAAACCCCGCTACCGGGGCCAGTTGACTTACTCTGCTTGCCTGTCTAAATATGGTAAAAAGTTTTATCTCGGTTCGATTAAAGCGATTTAAAAATTAAAATAGAATACCTGAACAAATTTACAACCTTGTGGTACATTTTAATTTGAGAAAATATGAACGGTTAATTTATAAAAAAATCTTATGTAAAAATTTAGTCAACTAGCCCCGGTCTCCCCTATTATGGGCCATAGAACATTTTCGAGCTTACATAGAAGGGAGTCGTTTCACTGTGGTAACCGACCACAAATGTTTCAGTGGATCCACAAGTTTGACCATATAAAAGACCCATATGGACGTTTGACACGATGGGCCTTGCGACTACAACAATTTGACTACGATATACAGTATCGAAAAAGGAAAAGACAACGCAGGACCCGACGCATTGTCCAGAGCCCTATACGAACCGATCAGCGACGCCATTCCTGTAAGCGTAATCACCTTTCCTGAAACGATACGCGACCATTGGTACCATAAAATGAAAATCAATATTCAATCCAAACCTGATCGTTATCCGTTGTAGAAAGTAGACGACTCAAAGATATATAAAAAAATCATAGACCGGAATCATTTTCTGAACCCCGCTTATGAGTGGAAATTAGTAGTGCCATATGAATTAAGACCTGAAATATTACGTCAACTTCACGACGAACCAACTGCAGGTCATTTAGGCGTCACGAAAACTTACGAACGAGTCAAAAATTCTTATTACTGGCCAAAAATGATCATAGATATTGCTCGATATATACATCAGTGCGAAAGATGTCAATGATCAAAACCCGACAATCAAGCGCCACAAGGATTAATGGGACGCGAAAGAACGGCCGAGGTGCCTTGGAAAATAATCAGCGCTGACCTCATGGGACCTTTTCCTCGATCGAAAAAGGGTCACAAATATTTGCTGGTTGTCCAAAACACGCACACTAAATTCGTATTGTTATTTCCGCTCAGAGCCACTACATCAAGACTAGTTGCTCAACATTTGCACGACTCAGTATTTATGATGTATGGCGTTCCCGAGTACCTGATCTCAGATAATGGATCAGAATTTACGGGCAAGAACGTCCGAGAACTGTTACAACGATTTGGAGTGAAAGCTTTATTAAATGTCCGAAGACATTCCCAAGCGAACCCCACTGAACGAACAAATTTGACTTTAAGTAATATGCTGCGTTCATATGTGGCTGATAACCACAATGAATGGGATACGAAGATAGCCGAGTTAGGATTTGCGCTACGAACGGCTCGAAGCGACGTGACCGGCTACACCCCTGCTTATCTAAATTTCGGCCGCGAATTAAAAATACATGCTAGTGAGCACAGGAATGACGCGAAGGACACGACCATTGACCACGTTCCCGACCTTAAGCATCTTTTTATTGATGTAAAGGAACGCCTAATACAAGCCCATCGCAATTCCGCCGTCCGTTATAATTTGCGCCGCCGACCAGCTGAATTTAATGTTGGAGATTGGGTGTTAAAAAAAAATATACCTTGTCCGACGCCACCCGAGGATAAAACGGAAGATATCCCCGGCCATTTATGAACTAGAACGGGATACTGGAAAAAACATTGGTATTTGGCATATTAATAATTTGAAAAATTATGCAACCAATGCTAACTAAATGACCAAACTTGATGTAAAATGACGTCATTCAACAAAAACACGATCTGAAACAGTTTGAATGATATAATAAATTGACAGATTCACGAATGATTGCGTTACATCACTACCGACCGCAATGTTATTAAACTATTATCTGACATTCACTATAAAAGGACCAGCGATCATAGTAAATGATATCAGTTGACGATGGACTTCTTAGATATCGACGACGTGCCTACTTTCGAGGAAGACGTGCAGAAGACGCCGGAACGCTTGCCAAGGTTCTCACCCTTGCCGGCCATGATTTCTCCGTTACCCGACACGCCGCCAACTCGATCGCCACGCTTGCTAGTAACGACCATCAAACCGCAGGAGCCTGTTCTGTGGACGCAATCTCCGCGTTCCACAGTCGACTCGCCATTGGAGATATTGCCATGGAAGCTCACCAAGCTCACTTTATCACCACCTAAAAGACGTCAGCGTGTACTTCCACCGCCAACTCCCTTGGCTTTACAAATGCCACCGCCAGCAATAAAGACGACGACGCCGCCTCCAGCAGACCCGCCGGTCATCGGAACGACGCCGCCGCCAATGCCAGCAGATCTGCCGACTACAGAAGCGACAACGCCGCCAGGACACCGCAGCCTCGCACCCGCTCTACCCGCTTGGGGTAAAGTAACAACCCGCTGCCGACGCACAGCCTTCTTAGCGGACGGACGAATGGTCCGGATGACGCGTTATTCGGACGGACGCGTTCGGATGGGACGTGTAATCCGACCTCTCGACTATTAACCCGCAACGAAAGCCCCCCCCTAAAATTTTTTGTGTGTGCGCGAAAAGTTTACGACAACTTTGGTGCTCTTGTGCGGTAATATTAAACTCATTTATTTCTTTTCTTTTTCGAACAGTAAAAGTTTTTGTTAACATTTTTTTTTGAACTAGGTTCCACTTTTGAACTGTCTTGAATGAGAGTAATTGTGATTTTTTTTTTTGAATTGTAATTTTTTTTGAGTTCACCTTTGGAACTCTGTTGAGTATATTGTGATCTTTATGAACTTTTGGTAATACGTTTTTGAAATATTTATCTTTTGGCCTTAATATTCTTTTGAATTTTGTGAAATATTTGTCCATAATTGATAAATTATATTTTTTTATTAGGGTAATGATGATCTTATGGTAATAAATTACATGATTAACTATTTGTTAGTTTTTACATAACTTGTACCTTTAAACTAGAATCGGTTCACCAGAGGTTTTGGTTTACAGACAAAGCCAGACCCAAGAAAAACATGATCAAATATGACTTGATCGATTTCTTGCAACCTATTCTGACCATGATATGTCATTTTGAACATTATAGTCAATTTTTTTGTATTGTTGATTCCAATTTTTGAATAAAATTTGACCAGAAATAATTTGCTATTTGCAATAAATTTTAATGTTTGACGCTATTGATATGTAGTTGATAATGGAATGCTCACTGGAGCTAATTTATTTGTCCGTAAAGAAGCATTATTTATATGTTTCGAGCCCGTTATGACCGTTGGACCTAGATAAGCACTTGTTCGTAGTGGACGCTCGGGACCGTAGGGCCCCGGTAGGAGACAAACATTTTTTATATGTTTAGGGACGTACGAGCGTTCGGCCTTGATCGAACATTTGTTTATTGTGAACGGTTATAGACCTTAGTGGCTTATGGATAAACCGAAGTAGTATAGCGCGGAAATGTCAAACATTAAAAGTGATGGTATGATCCATGATACTGTAGAGACACAGGGAACCGAGGATTCTATTTAAAAGGTAATATTATATTATTTATGATGTACAATTTTTTTTCATTTGTGAACATTACGAGGTTTAGATAACACGTAACGTATTACGGACCGGGGGTGTGTAACGAATATTAATTTCAGTTCATTAATTTTCGATTTATTCTCTTTAATAATTGAATATAACATTTTTGTAGTGCGTTATTATTGTGAGCTTTGCAGGTTGCGCTCTTGTTGCGTAGTCTTGACTCCCACCTGTTAATTATAATAGAAGACAGAAAACTGGGAAGAATGGTCATTATCGTATCGAGCACTGACTGCAGGTGGTAAAAATTTGGGCCCAATTGAATAATTCAAAGAATTTCCAGAGAATATACAGTCAGTGGCGATTCGGCAATGAAGGTAAAGTAAGAAAAAAAAAATTCAAGTCGAGAAATAATAATTTTATTAAATATTATAGGAAGCATTAATGTACTGAACAATAATCTACTCGAACAGCTGTTTCGAAATTGCATAATATTTACAAAAGTCGGTCAAGGTTAATAATAATCGATTGTTCGGGATTTTTATAATAATAAAGTTAAGTTGGCAGTACAAAATAAACACGACGTTGGAGTTTAAAAAAAAACAAGATGGCTGAACGAGCAGTCATATTTTTAGCTAAATAATAAAGATTGGAATAATATGGAAATTATTCGATTAGATTAGGAAGGAAAAGAAAGCTTAAAACTAATACGTTACCGAATTCCGGTGAGATATGAATGGATAATAATGAAATTAAGGTAATACGAACTAATTAAGTAGATTGTTGCTATTCGGGTTGAAACTCCTTCGTTCTTGTAGAATAGAAATGGTAGATTATATACAAAAAAAAAACGCTCAGTGGAGCACCACCGGACGGACATCCGTACTCAACCATGGTCCAGAATCGAATGTGAAAAAATATGTTTATGTTTTGCCGTTGCCAAGAAATCTAATTGTTTTGACAATGGACGTGAATAAATGCTTTTGAAAAATATTCACAGCACAGTCACTCAAAAAACACAAACTTAAATCTAACACTTATCACTGAGGCAACAGTTGATAATTCATAAGTCAGATCTTAAAATAAATTAGCAGAACCCAACAAATAAACCAATAATAGGTGTAAGATAATTAAATTAAGGGTAGTAATAGAAAATTTTGTAATGAGAGCAAGTGCATCATTACATTATAGACCGAGTAATGAAACGGTTACATGTACTGGCTATCTATGGTAGTTCAGTTGTGTCTATTCAAGGTCAACATTGTGTTTTTGTATACAGTGTTCAAAGCGCTACGCACGTCGCACGGTATCATACAGTTTAGTATAAATGAGAACTCTCGCCATGCTTGACTTTTTAGATTGGTTCAGTTTCGTTAATACTTGAATATCTGGGTGCCGAGCTTTGCTCGGATGAGTTCAAAAAAATAGTAGGTACTTGTATGCTGTGAGATATTATTTTCTCAGAATATTATTCCGAAACGAATTTATTTCTGAAACATAATTTAAATAATTGTTTCTGTTAAATATTTTAAATACCTATGTGTATTTTTAAGCGTAAAAACTAAGTATCAACTTGAATCAAGCATTTTTTCCTGTAAATATTACTTAGGTCGCCATTTTCAAATCTACCGCCGTTATTGTTTTGTTGACTGAAGAACTCGCAAAAACCGATTTTCATAGATTGAATATCTTGTAAAAATGTTCGAATCAGATGAAATTCTGCTTGCCCGTTGCCGTTTCAATAATCCATTTTTAAACATTCAATATCAACTTTATCGTACTTTTTCTCTGTGATGTCATCTTAGCAACTTCCAGTAAATTTCAAATATTTTTTTTGCATAGAAGGTACCTACTGAAAAACTCACAAAAATCGATTTTCGAAGAAATAGAATTCATATTATATCTTTTAATAACAAACGTCAGACTATAAACCTGAAGCGCAAAACTTTTTTGCATGCATCTTCACCATAGTTTTTAAAAATCGATGTGTTTTGATATATACTGCATGCCTGCGTCGCTAGAAGTGCGGCCCTTCGGGCCGCCGTGCAAATTTTTAAACAAAACTTTTTTGTATGTATCTTAACAATAGTTTTCAAAAATCGATGTGTTTTTACACAGACTCGCGGTGCCAGAAGTGCGGCCCTTCGGGCCGCCTGTTTGTCATTATTTACATATTGTGCAAGACACTTCTTATATTAGTGTTCATTTACAGTTTTAACCCTTGTGATATATTATACAAAATCTATGTAGAAATAGGCTTCGAATCGATCTGACAATTGACCGAGTTATAAATAAAAAAACCCTTTTTTTTAATTGCTCCCCTCTGGGACCAAGATTCCTACCTAGATCGATTTCTCGCCCCGAAAAATCCCCATTCTGTAAATTTCATCAAAATCGTTATTCGTTTTTGAGAAAAAAAAGTCTACGTAAGATTATACGTCATACTATATTTAACGTACATAATATACATATTTTATATTACTCCGGTAATTTTAGATATTAAAATCACCCACCTGCAGAAAAATTCCCAGTTAGCTGATTTTTTTTTATTTACCTTCGTTATGGTGTTTTAAAAAACGTGTAAAAAGTCCCCATCGATATCGTGCCGGCGTTGCCAGATATTCGAGGTTCAAGTTCACGATGGACGGTTTTTTGCGAATTTCTCGGTTCCGTTCCATTTTTTGTAAAAAATGGTTATTATCAATCTTGTAGAGGACGACATTATCTACAACTTTTGTATAAACATTTTTTGTCTACGATTTATAGTTTGTCTTATTAAAGTACCCGCGGCTTCCTCCCCCTCGATTTTACATAACGGGATTATACTGCTTCCCGAGGGCCTAACATAATAATTTGTACCATTATTAGTGTATTTGCCATAATATGGCACATACACTATTGGCGTCGGTCGGATGGCGGGACCTAGGGGTCGGACCAAAATTTCTCGACGTTTCATAGCCTCCTGAACACTTTGGCACCATTTTTGGAAATGTTCATATATATATGTATGTATAATTATATATATATATATATATATATATATATATATATATATATATATATATATATATATTTATATATATATGTGTGTACACGATAACTCTCGACAGATTTAATCGATTGAAACGAAATTTGGTACACACATTGGAACCCATCACCGCAAGAAGCCTATTTAAAATGGGCCCGATCGGACCATTTTCAGGGTTGTATTTAGGGGTTCCAAAAAGTTTTTGGGCCCAAAAATACCGAAAAATTTATCAGAATCGTTTCAAAATTGAAATTTAACTCTTTAGTAAAGATTAAAATGTGGTGCTAAAATTTTAATAAAATCGGCCCGACAGGACCGGACTTTCAAATTTTATGAAAACACTAGTTTGTTGATACGGATTTACTTATGGAAGGGTGTATTTAATTGGGTGTACTGATAAAATCCATGTCTAATATTGAAATTTAGAAAAATTTAATTATTTTAAGGGATGTATTAAGGGGTTAAATTTTTTATTTTGTCCAAAAACAAACTTAAGTTCACATAATAATGCCACAGTGCCTGTATTAGCAAATACACTAATTGTCGGCAGGGTTTGGCACTGCGACCCGAGTTTTTTTAAGTTGAACTTAAAGCTAACGATTAATTATAATTTTATCGAAATTAATGCAGTAGTTCTCTACTTATAAGCAACCAAACATACAAATCGACAGCGCTCAAACAGACAGACAGACCGACAATTTTTTTCGAAAATACGATATTTATACTTGACATCAATTATAAAGACAATTCGTAAAGTAATTTCGTAAAAAAAATTTACAAGGGTTGAGAGAGTGCGGATAAAGTACGAGTATGCATTTGCATACCTTATAACGCACTCTAGTAATAATAGCCACATTTTTAATTTTTTTTACAAAATTTCTTTACGAATAGTCTTTATAACAATTATAAGGAGTATTCGTAAAGGAATTTTGAAAAAAAAATTAAAAGTATGGTTACTCCGAGCTATTCTTAGTAGAGTGCGTTATACGGTATGCAAATGCATACTCGTACTTTATCCGCACTCTCTCAACCCTTGTAAATTTTTTTTACGAAATTACTTTACGAATGGTCTTTATAATTGATGTCAAGTATAAATATCGTATTTTCGAAAAAAATTGTCCGTCTGTCTGTCTGTTTGAGCGCTGTCGATTTGTATGTTTGGTTGCTTATAAGTAGAGAACTACTGCATTAATTTCGATAAAATTATAATTGATCGTTAGCTTTAAGTTCAACTTAAAATAATGGTACAAATCATTATGTTAGGCCCTCGGGAAGCAGCATAATCCCGTTATGTAAAATCGAGAGGGAGGAAGCCGCGGGTACTTTAATAAGACAAACTATAAATCGTAGACAAAAAATGTTTATACAAAAGTTGTAGATAATGTCGTCCTCTACAAGATTGATAATAACTATTTTTTACAAAAAATGGAACGGAACCGAGAAATTCGCAAAAAACCGTCTATCGTAAACTTGAACCTCGAATATCTGGCAACGCCGGCACGATATCGATGGGGACTTTTTACACGTTTTTTAAAACACCATAACGAAGGTAAATAAAAAAAAATCAGCTAACTGGGAATTTTTCTGCAGTGGAAATCTAAAATTACTGGACTATATCTTATATATAAAATTCTCGTGTCGCGGTGTACGTTATTATACTCCTCCGAAACGGCTGGACCGATTTTGATATAATTTTGTGTGCTTATCGGGTAGGGTGGAGAATCGGACAACATCTATTTTTCATCCCCCTAAATGTTAAAGGGTGGTCCACCCCAAATTTTTTTTTTATTTTTTGGACAAAATTTTTTTTTTAATTTTTTCATGATTCAGCATTGAAAAATACATACAACTCTAAATTTTCACCCTTATACGATCAACCCCTGATTTTTAATCGCGATTTTTATATTAAGCTTTAAAAAATACATATATGGCGAACGAGCGAAGCGAGTGAGTAGTGTATTTATAATATTCAAGCGAACGAGCGAAGCGAGTGAGTAGGCGAAAATATTCAAGCGAACGAGCGAAGCGAGTGAGTAGTGTATTTATAATATTCAAGCGAATAAATATACGTGAGCGGAGTAATGGGTGACCGCTATTAAATCATAATTTCATACCACCCGAGCGAAGCCGGGACGGGTCCGCTAGTAGGTAATATAAAAAAAACATACTTAGGTACCTATTTATTTAAATATTAGTTAAAACTACTTACATAATTATGTTTAGTCTTTATTTCTGTTATTTTTTACTATACAAATAGTTCACGGATTATTTTAATAAGTTAAAAATTCTGTCAGAGTATTTTGACATTTATAAATAATGAAAGTTTGTTTTCTCCAAAGCCTACTCACGATATTACAATGTTTTGACAGGTCAAAAAACCGTTTTTAAAAATGATAAAATCGATAGGAAAACGAATTTTTCCAGGGATGAGACCTAGCTAAATCGATTTTTTGCCCCCCGAAACCCCTTTTCGGTAAATTTGATCAAAATCGTTAGAGCCGTTTTCGAGAAAATATTTATATAGATACATAGAAACATATATTATACATAGAAACATAGAAACATATATACAAGATTTACTCGTTTAATAATATAGGGGGATTAGTACAATTAAAATATGCATTTGTTTTTAACACCAAAATTATATTGACTCTCGCATTGACTGCGATTTCACTTTTAATGAACCTTTACAGGATTCTAATCAGTTTTTGTCTTTTGAAGCCTGCCTTTAAGAGACCACATTACATATAGCTTATGTTTGTATAATCGACTGAGCTCACACACACACACCCACACACACATATGCTTCTCGTTTTTGCATAATCGACCAGGAAGGCATATGTACTTACACACACTGGCGTATGTTTGTATAATCGACTGCGTTTTAAAACACCCATATATTCTTCCCGTGTTTGTATATACGACCAGGAAGATATATGCACACTCACACATACTGGCGTATGTTTATATAATCGACTGCGTTTTAAAACACACATACATGGCTTGTGTTTGTATTATCGACGAAGCTATCATTTACACTACGGCCGTCTGGGCCAAATCCCCTTCAGGCCGCGAGTAAAGTTAGTTAGTATGGGGAATTATGCCCGTAGTATGCCCGTCATATGTTTATAAAGATAAGATGTACGTTATATGTCAATGTTTATTTAGTTAAGGTGCCCGTCCAGTATATGTCCTGTCAATAAAAAACACAACGTAGGGATATGTCCATATAAATTTATTATGACCCGACCATGTACATATTATTATGAACTGACCATAAATGTAAATTTGTTATGAACTGTCCGTCCTGACCCATGACCATATATTGTGTCCGTCTGAACAATGGCCATGTAAAGTATAGTTGTCATGCTATATTTTCAGATTATTGAACTATTTTTGATTTAGAATTATTAAGAACATTGTAATTTATTTTGTATTTTATGTAAACTTTTGTAAATATTTAATTATCGAATTATACCAGTAGTCCAGTCACGAGAGGAAGTCCACCTTGCGTTTTGTTCAGCAAATGATTTTATTTTTTTGTGTCCTCAAGCATGTTTAGGAGATGTCAAATCTAAATTTGAGACCTCTAAAACAGGGCGGGGGAGTTTTGGTGGGCTAAAAACCACGATTTTTTTGCACTTTTTTCGATTTCTTGCTTATAACATGGAAACGGATGGTCTTATCGAAAAAATGGTCCTATTCAAAATTAAAGGGTACAAAATTTACTTCAAAATACACTAGTCAAATATGTGTATGTTCTTATTTTTACCGGCTCTACAGAAGTTAGAAAATCGCCAAAATTTATCAAAATGAAAAAAAAGCATTTTTTCAAGCTTTCAACTATTGAAAAACTCGAATAGCCTATAACCTTCCTTAATAAACGGGCTATCCAACAAAACAATTTTTTTCAAATCGGATTGGTAGTTCCTGAGATTAGCACGTTCAAACAAAAAAAATAAACTCTTTTTTTGTTTGAACGCGCTGATCTCAGGAACTACAAGTCAGATTAAAAAAAAATTTTTTTTTGTTAGATAACCCGTTTATTAAGGAAGGTTATAGGCTATTTGAGTTTTTTTAAATTAAATCCCAAAGGGGATAAAACGGAGGTGTAAAATTTTTTGTTATTACAAAAAATCTTACACCTACGTTTTACTCCCTATGGGGTTAAATTTTAAAAAAACTCGTATATCCTATAACCTTCCTCAATAAATGGGCTATCTAACAAAAAAACATTTTTTTTAATCGGACTTGTAGTTCCTGAGATTAGCGCGTTATAGGCTATTCGATTTTTTTTTTTAATTCAAAACCAAAGGGGTAAAACTTCCGTTTTCACCCTTTGGGATTGAATTTTTAAAAAACTCGTCTAGGGTTTCAATGATTACTACTTTACTTCTTTGACAGACTGGTAGTTCCTGAGATTAGCGTCTTCAAACAAAAAAAGAGTTTATTTTTTTTTTGTTTTTTTAAGTTCTGTAGAGTCGGTAAAAATCGGAACAAAAACATATTTGACTAGTGCATTTTGAAGTAAATTTTGTGCCCTTTAATTTTGAGTAGGACCATTTTTTCGATAGGACCAGCCGTTTTTATGTTATAAGCCAAAAACCAAAAAAAGTGCAAAAAAATCATGGTTTTTAGCCCACCAAAACTCCCCCACCATGTTTTAGAGGTCGCAAACTTGGATTTAACATCTCCTAAACATGCTTAAGAACACAAAAAAATAAAATCATTTGCTGCACAAAACGCAAGGTGGACCTATCTTTTTAAGCTCTCGTGACTGGACTACAGTGGTTTGTCTCACTAAAACTTATATCTACCAATTATTTAAAAATCAACACGTAACAAATTTTCATTCCCACAAATTTTCTGTCGTGCAAATAGTAAGCGCGCTACAGCTTCTTGAAAATAACGCGTTTTTTGTAGCCTTGGAAACCAATTGTTAAAACGTAATGTCCTTTTTAATAGCTGTATTTATTGTGTTCTTCATCGAATTTTAAATTATATATTATTATATTCTTCTTGTAGATTATACACGCGTCGACAACTCAGATCATTAGCGTCTTCAACACAATAATTAATAACATATTTGTGTATTAAAATCCGCCATCCGACATACACAAACCGACTGGTACGAACTCGGGTCCCTGGGAGCGCTAATTCCCAAAGAACATTGGAATGGAATTGCGATAACAATTACATCCCAATGTCCCCCCTGGGGGGGGGGGAATTTTAAATTGAAAATACACATTTTCATTAAGCAAAGAACGCCAATAAATCGTGATTTTTGTCCCATATCGATGGAGTTTTACGTGCTTTTTAACACGCGTTACTAGTACCTTCCATACCGAATAAAAAAAATACGTCTAGGAATCCATAGGAGATTTTATGCCCTAAACGATGATTTTTGTGCTATCTCGATAACTTAGAAAATGTTCAAGTTATAAACATTTAAGTTCATTTAAAAATCCGTTTTTTTCTTCTATTTCATTTAATTTGCTTGGAATTAAATGCCTATAATTTTAAAAATGTCTCAAGTTATCGAGATAGGACAAAAATCATCGTTTAGGGTATTAAATTTTCTATGAAACACGTAAAACTCTATGATGATTTCAATTTTGACTGACTATAGCTTCTCAATTTTCAAAGATATCGATATGGGACAAAAATCACGATTTAGGGCGTTCTTTGGTTAATGAAAATGTGTATTTTTAATTTAAAATTCGATGAAAAATAAAATAAATAAAGCTATTAAAAAGGACATTACGTTTTAACAATTGGTTTCCAAGGCTACAAAAAGCGCGTGATTTTCAAGAAGCTGTAGCGCGCTTACTTTTTGCACGACAGAAAATTTGTGGGAATGAAAATTGTAAGAAATGTAATCCTCAATGAATGACTTGTGAATTATAGACGCTCGACATCTGTAAGGAAACAAAATGTAAACAAAACAAAAGTAAAAACAATAAAATAAAAGCAAAATTAAAATTTGACACACAATAAAATAAAATATCATTATAAGTACAAAATATAAACTGTGTCATATAATTTATTGTAGTAAGATATAAAGAAAAAACCATTAAGGCTGTAAAGGGGCCTAAATGTATACAAATAAATAAAATCAAATAAACCGGTCAAGACCGGTTTCCTTTAAAAATCGAAACAGCAGACATTGTCAGGATCATTTCCTAAAACAACCGACAGATCACCTGACAATCCGATCTGCTGTCTTGTGTCACTAAACTGCACACACACTCAATTAAAATATGCGAAACGGTAACACGAGTCTCACACGTCTCACAGAGGGGCGGTTCCTCACGAGCCATTAAAAAACCATGACTTAATCTATAGTGACCGATGCGTAGCTGTGTAAGAACTACTTCCTCACACCTGGAGGGACGGCAAGATGTAAGCCATGGGTCAACTGTAGATTTTATAGCTCTTAGCTTGTTTTCCTCGACAGCACTCCATTCATGCTTCCAGAGCTGCTGAACGGCTGAAATCAGTACGCTCTTGAGGTCGTCACCGATAACGCAAAACACGTTCTGACCGTTATTTGCAGCGTCTTTAGCTGCAGTGTCAGCTAATTCATTGCCAGCAATTCCCATATGACCGGGAATCCAACAAAACCGGACGGTTATTCCACCTCTTTTGAGCGAGTACAATTTGTCCTGGATTAAACAAATCAAAGGATGGCTAGGGTAAGAACGCTGCAATACCTGAAGAGCACTCAAAGAGTCGCTGCAAATAACATATTTGTTTGGACCGTGCACATGTCTCAAGGTCTGCAAATTGGCATATAACTCTGCAGTAAAAATACTGCACTCTTGAGACAACTTGTATCCAACACTGTCGTTATCGGTGACGGACGCGCAACCAACTCAGTCGAGAGACTTCAAGCCATCCGTATAAACGGAACGGTAGTCTCGATTCTGATCCAACCATGCCAGGAAAAGCTGGAGATAGAGCTCTGGAGTTGTTGTATTTCGAGGATGAATGGAAAGTGACATGTCGATGACGGGCTGAGGAATTAGCCACGGGTGCACAGAATTACGGCCAACTCTAAGAGTTTTAGAAAGAGACAACTGAAGTTCATTTAAGAGAAGAGTCAACCTGATACCAAGAGGGCGTGTTGCATTTCTTCTCCGTCTATACAGAGAAGAAAAACGAGGTTGGAATACGCAACTGTAAGTTGGGTGATCAGGTTGACTACGGAGCTTAGAGACGTAGGATAGCATATTGCGTTTCCGCCGGATGTTCAGCGGAGGCTCTACGCATTCAGCGGCAATGCTAACAACAGGTATCGATCGAAACGCTCCGGTTGACAAACGAATTCCGACGTGATGAACAGCGTTTAGCGTCCTGATGTGCGACTCACGTGCTGAGTCGTACACGATGCTACCGTAATCCAATTTAGACCGTACGACTGCAAGATAAATTCGTAGAAAAACTGTGCGGTCTGCACCCCACGTGGTGCTAGCTAAATTTTTTAAAATATTGAGGGAAGACATCGACTTCCTCTTTAAAATATTAAGATGAGCCTTCCAATTTAACGCTCTGTCGAAAGTAAGTCCTAAAAATCGGGCAGTATCTTGCACGGATATGAGCGTATTATAAAGATATAAGAATGGTTCCTGATAACAACTACGAATGCGGCAAAAGTGCACACACTGGGTTTTCTCAACGGAAAATTTACACCCATTGTTGGTTGTCCAGTTCTGGATGCTATTAATGGCCAACTGCAGGTGACGTTGTGCAGTACGAATGTACTTTGACGAGCAGTAGATCGCCAAGTCGTTAACGTACAGCGATGACTCTACAGACGATGGAATGCTGTCAATTATGCCATTAATAGCGATGGAAAACAAAGTGACACTAAGAACCGAATCCTGTGGAATACCATTCTCCTGTACAAAGACACTAGACAAAGTATTGCCCATACGGACCTGGAAGTAACGCTCGAAAAAAACATTATTTATACAATTCCCAAGATGTCGTCTGATACCCCAATTATGTAGTGTTCGGAGTATTTCATACCGCCATGTAGTGTCGTAAGCTGTTTGTTAAGAAAAGCGTCCTGTATTGCGGACTCTAACCTGAATAGATGATCCATTGTCGAACGGTGCTTACGAAAGCCACATTGGGCATTCGTGATCAAATGTCTGGATTCAAGAATTCAAACCAATCGTCGGTTGATCATTTGTTCGAGGAGTTTTGACAAAGAGCTAGTCCAATGAAACAGGACGATAACTTGATGCTTGCTTTCGGTCTTTACCGGTCTTCAACAACGGCACTACAATAGAATTACATTAAGTGGTAGGAAATGTATTCGAGGACCAGATTAAATTAAACATCTTGAGAAGGAATGCGGAACCGGAGCGAGGTAATGAACATTGTCAGATCCTGGAGAAGTATCATGGCAATCATGCAAACTCGACTGTAGTTCCCACGAGGAGAAAGGTGCATTGTAGTTCTCCTCATTTTGTGAGGAAAAGTTTAATGCAACTTGTTCTGCTTGATTTTTCTGAGCAGAAAAACACTCAAGGTAGTTTGCGAAACTCGAGACTTTTGAGTAGCATGAACCCATGTGATTGGCGACTTCTTTAGGCGCCGTAATTATATCATTCCCCATTACTAATCCAGAAAATGTAATCCTATTTACAACATTACGTAATGAAAGAATCGCTTAAGTCGACCGTTTCTGAGATATTTCGAAACTGGTTTCCGTAAGGCTTGCAAAATTATATTCAAGAGGGGGTGGTGGGGGAAGCACAAGGGGGATAACCGGGACTTAAAAATACATCTTTAAAGGTGTTCTACCATCTGTGAAAAATCCAGCTCTATGGGAATTATTTGCGACATAAAACCTTTATTTCCCGGGCTAATACACATTTATACACTAAATTCAATGTAACAGACAGCAGATCTAAAAATTCGACTGATGAGCAGTCCTATACTTCTCACCTAGTAAATATTTGCAAAAAATAAACACTCTTTTTTTGTTCTTTGAAAAAAAGCATAGCCCTCTTTTTTGTTTGGTGATCTACTGATGGTTAGTAATATAGCAAAAATCATGGTTACCTTGATTTACGTACAATTTTCTTTTTTTAGTAAAATATTTTTTTTCTTGAAAACTATACATTTTAGAGAAAAAAAATATTTACATTTTTTTCATATTATAATATCTAGCATTCATTTATATTTTTTTTTACCTATGTTAGTACGTGACATTGAGAACGTTTTTTTTTAATATCTCAGGATCCACGAACCGATTTGACTCAAAATCTAATCAGATCTAAGTTAAAGGCTGATAAACACAATAGAACAATCGGCATGGTCGTATGTTGTTCCGTTTTTACGATATCGAAGGCGAAAAATTGACCACACACACAACACACACACACACACACATACATACACATACACACCACACACACACACACACAAGACAAGACTTTCAAAGTCTTGTCTTGTCTTGAAATATCAAGACTTCACTTAGTCTAAGTCTAGATTAAAAAACTCTTGTCTTGTCTTGAAAATTTCTAGACAAGACTTTTGCAAGTCTTGTCTTGAAAATCTAGACAAGACAAGACAAGAGTCTAGAAAGTCTAGATCTAGACGGCAACACTATAATCTAAATACATTAATATTGGTATAAAAAGAAAGGTTTTGTTGAGAAGATTACAAATAAGGTATATGACGTCATGGAAAATTCAATATGGCGGACTCGAGACGCCATTTTCTCAGAATGCAAAAGTAATTTTCCTTCTAAATTAGTGTTGCCGTCTAGACAAGACAATACTTTCAAAGTCTTGTCTTGTCTTGAAATATCAAGACTTCACTAAGTCTTAGTCTAGATTAAAAAACTCTTGTCTTGTCTTGAAAATCTCTAGGCAAGACTTTTGCAAGTCCTGTCTTGAAAATCTAGACAAAACAAGAGTCTAGAAAGTCTAGATCTAGACGGCAACACTACTAGCTACCTCTTACCGTTTGTTAGATACAGCCTTGTGACAGACGGACGGACGGACATCTTAGGCTCAGTAATAGGGTTCCGTTCGGAGGTACGGATCCCTAAAAAGCATTACGTTCGTTAATCTTAATTGATCCTATATTTAATATAAAACGATTTTATTTACATAAACTAATAATAGGTACACTTTAAAATTTTTAAAATATTAATACAAAAGAGGAGTATTCTCTCGTATCCATCGGGCATATTTTTGAATGTTTGTATAAACACTCGGAATTCCTTCAGCTCCACATTGTTCCGCTCCAAAAGATAACATCCCAACCTAAAAGAAAAATAATGAACACAAATTATAAAAGAATTTTATTTTCCTTAGTTTCTAGTCTCAAATATTAACAGAAAATAAATAATTTGAATTTCATTAATATCTAATTTATAAGAATAGGGTAGATGACTAAATTTTCTTTTGTGTTATATTAATAGAGCAGTAAATTATGAACAAAATGACATCTAAATTACTAATTATGATTTCAAATAAGATCAAGAAGAATTTTTGAAATATTTATGTTAGCCCCGCGTGCTAAAAATCGTTTTTTCTCTATTTAAATATGACGTAAAAATTTTATAATTAGCTATTAATATTATCTAAAAACCCACAGTGTTGAAAAAAACCGTTTTGTACCTATGTAAACATGATGTAAAGAATCTAAGCTACTTTGCTAACGCTATGGATACATTTATTTTTTACTTAGAATTGACGTCATGCGGTGTTTAAAGTCACGTGACACAGATTAAAAACTACTAGTATCACCTGTGGTCGAAATTCGACTAATTGTTTCACATAATTAATTGGAATTTATTTGTCTCCCCCCCCTGTGAGAAATTCTCCCCCTGCGAAGCGACATGGTGTTTATAATATTAGTGTGATTCCGACAATACGCTAAAATGCAAAAGAATTTCAGAGTTACGTTTTGTTACTATCCCACAGAAAACATCCCCTCCCCGCGACAAATTTCTCGAAAAAAAATATAGCCTATATCACTCATGGATAGTGCAGCTTTCAATTAGTGAAAGAATTTTTAGAATCGGTTCAGTACTTCTAGAGATAAGAATTTATGATAAATAATAGTTTTATACGGCTGAAATGCAATTGAGAAATTTTTCGTTAGAAAGCAGCCAATTATATAATTGTTTCGAAACATATTGGAAAAAATCATTTTACCAACCAGTGACCATCTAACATGCAGATTATCTTACGATGTCTACAAGATATGATTGTTTCTAGAATATTATGTGGTAATACCATTTATAGCATTGATATATCTAGGTATTTATTAAAGGGTGTTCGAAATAATTTTCACTTACATGTTGGGCTCTCGCTGGTACGAGGATTCACTTCATATCAAATAAATGAAATAATTTATGCCAAAGGAAAAAGGTTTGAGAATACGGTGTTGACTAAATTAATATACAGGGTGTCCTCAAAGACACTAAACACACGTCTACCACATGTTCCTGAGACCAAAATAAGCCGATTTAAGCAAACTAACCTTCTTACAAAATTGCAGCTTAGTTTGGGCGCTATACGGCCCTGAAGTTACAATTTTGAAATCATTTTTTTGTTATAAATTTAAAACGGCTTGCGCAATTTTGCTAAAATTTGGCACGTTGACATAGTTTTATGGAACAAAAAAACCAATATCAAAATTATGATTAATATTAATCCATAGGCGTAGAACTCGGGTTCTTTAATATTTGAACGTTTCAAATTTCTACGCCAATGGAAGAAAAGGGGTTTAAGTATAAAATTTAGATTCAGTAAGTTATTTGCTATAAAAAAGCCACTCTTAATAAGTCTCGATTACTCTCATGGTTTTTGAGAAATTTGTATTTTAATAATAAGTTGATCCATAATAATACGTTGATAATAATAAGTAGATCAATAAACAAAAAAGATGGCCATGCTTTTTTCTAAGAATAAAACTGTTGGAATTGTGATAATAATTTTTAATCATTTTGTACACTCCGAAAATGATAAAATATATCTATTTTTATCAACAAAGCTGGTTATGTAAATGTTGCTTTATTTCAGAACGATAGGACAGATTCTTATTGTTGTCTTGTATTGTTTTAATTGTTTTAACCGTATTTTGTCTTCATAGGTCGATCGATTATTTTTTATATATTCTACACTTCCAATGCTACTCATTTTTGTTTATGAAAATATACGTAAATATTATTTTTATAAAATTTTTAGGTTAGTTTATTGTCGAAGAAAATCAAATCACAATTTTATTGATATCTATAATACTTATACAGCTTGATTATATTAACTATTTATCACCATTCACCACAAAAAATTTTTACAAATCACAAAATTTAATAAAATTATTGAATTTATATAAAAAAAACCCGGGAATTTGCGCTAAAACTGAAATGTACTGTACTCTGTACTACAGTTACCAGTATACTAACTTGATATTATAAAAACTTCAGAGTCAGACTGTATGAACATAGACGAAGTTGTTTCGGTGTATTTCGTCTATTTTCACTCAGCGCGCCAAGTGCCCTTATATCAAAGTACGGAAATATATCTGTCTCACGGTTTTACTATCCTTGTCTAATTTTACATTTGAACAATGCAACTTGTTTCGTGCGCTTATAAAAGTGCACTGTCTTGGGTGGGGGTGAAATACAACAGATCTGTTCAATATTTCAATACTGATTATTGATCTCACGAAGCATGAATAATCGATTATAATATTTGATTGTGTAGGTGTATGCTGTGTCACCGTTTTTCATAAGTAAATCATTCATAAATTTATTTTTTTTTAATTTTGCGTGCGTTTGCATTTCAACTGGCAGTGCGGCGCACGAACGCACTTAAAGAGGAGCCGCCACTGCTAATACTATGATGTTATTGAGACTCTGCAGATCTATTCCCACAAGTTTGAGAAAAGCAGACACAGGAAAACGAATTTGATTTTAGTTCGTGGTGAGCAGTTGTTGACATTAGGCTCATTGAAATATTTGTATTTTCCCAGAGGATCGCTCACCACGTAAATCATCAATTTCATTCCCTCTAAGACTTAAAGGAAAGTTATCGTGCTATATAGTTATTTATTAGACATATTTAGAATATAATTGAAATTATATAAAGAATTGAGACGGGAATCTCCGAATATAAGTTATTCTATTTAAAGACTTGAAGTAATTGTACTATAATCAGTTTAGATAGAGTAATAATTATAATGGGACAGAAACTTGAATAAAGATTAGGAAAAGATAAGGTACTTACTCTACAAGAGAATCTCAATCGAAATTAGACCAAAGAAACGTCTCTAGTATCTTGAATTTTTCTAATCATTATTCAATTTAGATCTGTATTTTATGATATACGAAATTCTGAATGTTTTTTTTCTTTTTCAAAAAAACAAAAACAAAAACAGTTCTTTCACTTTTTTCTCGTATCCCACGACCTTCAGGGTTTTTAGGCGCGATCTTAGCGAAGCTAGAAGCACCTATATACACTCGCTTTGTCTGTACGTCTGTGAACCTGTCACGCTTTTTTGTGCCACGCGTACAGCCCAAACGGATGAACCAATTTTCAAAAACTTTTTTTTGTTCGATTCCTCTCGGGGTCTATTTGATCCTAACGATTATTGAATTTTGGCCTCAGAGGGGAGCAAATTAGAAAAAACGGTGTTTTTTGCTTATAGTTTGCTCAATTTAAGTCAGATCGATTCAAAACCTGTCTTAAACGAAAGAGCAGAAAATTCTAGATAGATTTTATGTATAATATTGTGTCAAAACAGTTTTTTTATACAGATTTATATGCATTTTAAAATTTATAAATGCGTTTTTATCTAATAAATCGCGAACTTGTTTCGGTTGTCCTTGTCTGTTGCACAGTGTGATATGGATATTTGAAGATAGCGTATGCTCTGTCTTATATTGCATTATTTTAATATAGCTATTCAATTTTTTGACTGCTGATGTTTGAATTTAAGTTTAAAAACCATGGCCTACTGAGTTAAAATGACTTGTAACTAATTATTGACGTCGATCGGATGGCGAGATCTAGGGATCGGACCAAAATTTCTCGACGTTCATACCTTCCCGAACAATTTGATTTTCTCTGTCTGTATGTTCCTTTGTATGCTTATAACTCGAGAACCACTGATCCGATTTACATGATTTTTTTTCCAGGTAAATAACTTCTTATGCGACTGCGAGTTTTAAAATATTCTGGCATCACGCAAAAGCAACCGAACCGATTCTCAAAAAATTTTGGAGCATACAAGTAATTCAAGAATTACAAAGCGCGATATTCATGTAGGTACTGTGTGTAAACGGTTTTATCGAACATAGGGAAAATAACACTGAGAAAATTTATAATTTTGTAGTAGGCTATGAGCCATAAGACCTAATATAAATATGTATTTGATTACAGAGAAAAAATAGTACAGTGAATTTTTTAAACAATTTTCCATGGCAACGGGTTGACTATTAAACGTAACCCGGAACCGGCTAAATAAAAAAAGTCATGATGTGTCGTAAGACACCCGACAGAAGCTATGCTTCTTACGCATTGTATATAAAACGAGATTTATCAAAGATATAAATAATACAATTAAAAAGTTATTATTTGATCGCCATTTTGAAATGTGACGCCATTTTATTTTTTTGTGTTATTAAATTCTCAAATATCAATTTTCAAAAGGATCGGATAATTTTTACAAAGAAGTATATTTTTGCAAAAAAGTACATACGGCCACCATTTTGAAATCTGACATCATTTTATTTTTTTGTGTCCTATGAAACTTTCAAATACCGATTTTCAAAAGAATCGGATAATTTTTACAAAAATGTACATACGGCCGCCATTTTGAAATCTGACGTCATTTTATTTTTTTGTGTCTTATGAAAATCTCAAATATCAATTTTCAAAAGGATCGGATAATTTTTACAAAGGAGTACTACATATTTCCGCCATTTTGAAATATGACGTCATTTTATTTTTTTGTGTCTTATAAAACTCGCAAATATCAATTTTCAAAAGGATCGGATAATTTTTACAAAAAAGTACATATTTTGACCGCGATTTTGAAATCTGACGCCATTTTGAAATCTGACGCCATTTTATTTTTTTGTGTCCTATAAAACTCTCAAATATCAATTTTCAAAAGAATCGGATATTTTTTTCAAAAAGTACATAATTTGGCCGCCATTTTGAAATCTGACACCATTTTATTTTTTGAGTCCTATAAAACTCTCAAATATTAATTTTCAAAAGGATCGGATAATTTTTACAAAAGTGACGTTACACTTTTTCGTGACGTGACGTTTCACTTTTTATGATTTAGGTCCCCATCTGAATGTGCGAGAATCAGTTCGATATTTTTGCGTGATGCCAGAATATTTTAAAACTAGCTGTCACATAAGAGTTATTCACTTCAAAAAAAATTCACGTAAATCAGTGGTTCTCAAATTATAAACGTACAAACGGACATACAGACAGAGAAAGCCAAATTGTTCAGGAAGATATGAAACATCGAGAAATTTTGGTCCGATCCCTAGGTCCCGCCATCCGACCGACGTCATTAATTAGTTACAGGTCATTTTAACTCAGTAGGCCATGATTTTTAAACACAAAAATTCGACTGATGACCAGTCCTATACTTCCCACCTAGTAAATATTTGCAAAAAATAAACACTCTTTTTTTTTAACTTCCCATTAGAAGTTATTGTAATGGGTCCGAAAATCGAAATCAAAAAGGAAAAAAAAAATTATGTTTCAAGGTCACTACACTATTTTTACACTACTTTTAGAAAGATGTCTGTGTGTGTGTATGTGTGTGTGTGTGTGTGTACGTACGTACGTACGTACGTATGTGTGTGTCCATTTCTTTCTAAGACAAAATCTCGAGAATGAAAAATGATATCGACTACGTTGGGGTGTCAATCGACGCGTATTGACGTAAATATGATCTGAAAGAAATTTTTTCAAAATCGGTTCAGCCGTTCTTTTTTCTCAACCAAATAACCTCCAAAAAAGTAGATTTTACACAATATCTCGCGAATAAAAAATTATATCGATTTCGTAAGGGTGTCAATCGAGGCGTGTTAACGTCATTTTAATCCGACATAAATTTTATAAAAATCGGTTCAGCCGTTTTTTTTTTTAATTATTGTTAAAAATAAATAATAATTATGTTTTAATGATTAAAATGATTACTTTTCTGTGTAATACCTAATTTAATTATTATTATTAATTATTTATCAAACTGGGAAGTTCGTCGTGTGGACCTCAAGGGTCGCACTTTAGTCCTAATAAACGACCCACCTCACGGCTTGTTTTTTATTCTTTGACTAGGCCCAAATAACCTTAGCTGTTGGTGGTCTTTAAAACACAATTTAATTTTTATTCTTTGAAAAAAGCATGGCTCTCTTTTTTGTTTAGTGATCTACTTAATACAATCCCCCTATATTATTAAACGAGTAAATCTTGTATATATGTTTCTATGTATAATATATGTTTCTATGTATCTATATAAATATTTTCTCGAAAACGGCTCTAACGATTTTGATCAAATTTACCGAAAAGGGGTTTCGGGGGGCAAAAAATCGATTTAGCTAGGTCTCATCCCTGGAAAAATTCGTTTTCCTATCGATTTTATCATTTTTAAAAACGGTTTTTTGACCTGTCAAAACATTGTAATATCGTGAGTAGGCTATGGAGAAAACAAACTTTCATTATTTATAAATGTCAAAATACTCTGACAGAATTTTTAACTTATTAAAATAATCCGTGAACTATTTGTATAGTAAAAAATAACAGAAATAAAAACTAAACATAATTATGTAAGTAGTTTTAACTAATATTTAAATAAATAGGTACCTAAGTATGTTATTTTTATATTACCTATATAAAATATGTATATTATGTACGTTAAATATAGTATGACGTATAATCTTACCTAGACTTTTTTTTCTCAAAAACGAATAACGATTTTGATGAAATTTACAGAATGGGGATTTTTCGGGGCAAGAAATCGATCTAGGTAGGAATCTTGGTCCCAGAGGGGAGCAATTAAAAAAAGGGTTTTTTTATTTATAACTCGGTCAATTGTCAGATCGATTCGAAGCCTATTTCTACATAGATTTTGTATAATATATCACAAGGGTTAAAACTGTAAATGAACACTAATATAAGAAGTGTCTTGCACAATATGTAAATAATGACAAACAGGCGGCCCGAAGGGCCGCACTTCTGGCACCGCGAGTCTGTGTAAAAACACATCGATTTTTGAAAACTATTGTTAAGATACATACAAAAAAGTTTTGTTTAAAAAATTGCACGGTGGCGACGCAGGCATGCAGTATATCAAAACACATCGATTTTTAAAAACTATATGGTGAAGATGCATGAAAAAAAGTTGTGCGCTTCAGGTTTATAGTCTGACGTTTGTTATTAAAAGATATAATATGAATTCTATTTCTTCGAAAATCGATTTTTGTGAGTTTTTCAGTAGGTATCTTCTATGCAAAAAAAATATTTGAAATTTACTGGAAGTTGCTAAGATGACATCACAGAGAAAAAGTACGATAAAGTTGATATTGAATGTTTAAAAATGGATTATTGAAACGGCAACGGGCAAGCAGAATTTCATCTGATTCGAACATTTTTACAAGATATTCAATCTATGAAAATCGGTTCTTGCGAGTTCTTTAGTCAACAAAACAATAACGGCGGTAGATTTGAAAATGGCGACCTAAGTAATATTTACAGGAAAAAATGCTTGATTCAAGTTGATACTTAGTTATTACGCTTAAAAATACACATAGGTATTTAAAATATTTAACAGAAACAATTATTTAAATTATGTTTCAGAAATAAATTCGTTTCGGAATAATATTCTGAGAAAATAATATCTCACAGCATACAAGTACCTACTATTTTTTTGAACTCATCCGAGCAAAGCTCGGCACCCAGATATTATAGCTTAATATAGCAAAAATCATGGTTACCTTGATTTACGTACAATTTTTATTTTTTTTAGTAAAATATTTTTTTTCTCGAAAACTATAAATTTTAGAGAAAAAAAATATTTACATTTTTTTCATATTATAACATCTAGAATTCATTTATATTTTTTTTACCTATGTTAATACGTGACATTGAGAACGTTTTTTTGAATATCTCAGGATCCACTGAACCGATTTGACTCAAAATCTAATCAGATCTAAGTTAAAGGCTGATAAACACAATAGAATAATCGGCATGCCCGTGTGTTGTTCCGTTCTTAAGATATCGAAGGCGAAAAATTGACCACACACACACATACACACACACATACACACACATACACACACACACACACACATACAGACATCAGTCAGAAAATGATCTTAAACGATTGCTAGGGTCTCAAAACGTGAAGATCTGTTAAAATCTCGAAATATTTTTTTCGGACTAAATCCATTACTTCCCTACCATAGTAGAGGTGGGAAGTAAAAATCAAACATCACCAGTCAAAAAATGGAATGACTAAATTAAAATATATCACCCGTTTTTATTATAAGTCAGAGCTATCTTCCAGTATCCATATCTCACAGTGCAACAGGCAAGGACAACCGAAACAAGTTCGCGATTTATTAGATAAAAACGCATGTATAAATTTTAATTTGCATATAAATCTGTAATATCTGGGTGGCCGAGCTTTGCTCGGATGAGTTCAATAAAAACAGTACTTAATATGCTGTGAGATATTATTTTCTCAGAATATTATTCCGAAACGAATTTATTTCTGTAACATAATTTAAAATAATTGTTTCTGATATTTTAACTACCTATGTGTATTTTTAAGCGTAAAAACTAAGTATCAACTTGAATCAAGCATTTTTTCTGTAAATATTATTTAGGTCGCCATTTTCAAATCTACCGCCGTTATTGTTTTGTTGACTGAAGAACTCGCAAAAACCGATTTTCATAGATTGAATATCTTGTAAAAATGTTCGAATCAGATGAAATTTTGCTCGCCCGTTACCATTTTAACAATCCAATTTTAAGCATTAATACCAAATATCAACTTTATCGAAGTACTTTTTCTCTGTGATGTCATCTTAACAACTTCCAGTAAATTTCAAATACTTTTTTTTGCATAGGTACCTACTGAAATACTCACAAAAATCGCTTCTTTTAATAACAAACGTCAGACTAACCTGCGCAAAACTTTTTTTGCATGTATTTTCACCATACTTTTTAAAAATCGATGTGTTTTGATACATATGCCTGCGGCGCTAGAAGTGCGGCCCTTTGGGCCGCCGTGCTAATTTTTAGATACGCAAAACTTTTTTGTACGTATCTTAACAATAGTTTTAAAAATCGATGTGTTTTTACACAGACCCGCGGCGCCAGAAGTGCGTTTTGTCATTATTTACATATTGTGCAAGACACTTCTTATATTAGTGTTCATTTAAAATTTTAACACTTGTGATATATTATATAAAATCTATGTAGAAATAGACTTAGAATCAATTTAACTTGAATTGAGCGAGTTATAATAAATAAAAAAACACCTTTTTTTTAATTGCTCCTCTCTGGAACCAAAATTCCTACCTAGATCAATTTCTCGCCCCGAAAAATCCTCATAAGGAAATTTCATCAAATCGTTAGTCGTTTCTGAGAAAAAAAGGTCTAGGTAAGATTATACGTCATACTACATTTAACGTACCTACTTACCTATACTACATATTTTATATAAGTAATATAAAAATAACATACCTATTTATTTAAATATTAGCTAAAACTACTTACATATTTATGTTTAGATTTTATTGTTGTTATTTTTTTTACTTTTCAAATAATTACTGATTATTTTAATAAGTTAAAGATTGACTGTTAGAGTAATTTTGACATAAATAATGAAAATAGTTTGTTTTTTCCAAAGCCTACTCACAATACGACACTGTTTTTTGACGTTAAAAAACTGTTTTTTAAAATGATAAAATCGATAAGAAAACGAATTTTTCCAGGGATGAGACCTAGCTAAATCGATTTTTTGCCCCCCGAAACCCCTTTTCGGTAAATTTGATCAAAATCGTTAGAGCCGTTTTCGAGAAAATATTTATATAGATACATAGAAACATATATACATAGAAATATAAAAACATATATACAAGATTTACTCGTTTAATAATATAGGGGGATAAAAAAACTGTTTTGATACAATATTATACATAAAATCTATCTAGAATTTTCTGGTCTTTCGTTTAAGACAGGTTTCGAATCGATCTGACTTAAATTGAGCAAACTATAAGCAAAAAACACCGTTTTTTCTAATTTGCTCCCCTCTGAGGCCAAAATTCAATAATCGTTAGGATCAAATAGACCCCGAGAGGAATCGAACAAAAAAAAGTTTTTAATAATCGGTTAACCCGTTTGGGCTGTACGACTGATACAAAAAATCCGTTACAGATTCACAGACGTACAGACAAAGCGAGTGTATATAGGCGCTTCTAGCTTCGCTAAGATCGCGCCTAAAAATAATGTTTGTTAGTTCGTCCGTTCGTTTTCTATGCGTTCCTATACCATTCATCTGATTGTGATGAAACTTTGGTGACTGGTTGTGCGCACGCCCGCGAAGGTTTCTGAATTATAATAATTGGCCTGTCCAGCTTCGCCCAAGTGAAAAAAGTGATAGAAACTACGCATCCGATTGCGATGAAATTTTGGTGAGTTGTTGTGCGCACACCCGCGAAGGTTTCAGAATTATAAAATTGGTTGGTCCGGCTTCGCCCGAGTAAAAAAAGTGATCTTAGAAATTATTGAACCGATATAAAAATTTTTTCACAGATCGATAGGTGATACTTTGCTTTAGGACACAGGCTATAATGATAATTGACTGGCCCGGCTTCGTCCGAGTAATCGAGCAAAGCGAATGAGTAATATATTAATAAAATTCGAGCGAAGTAAGTGTATAATGAATTATTAAAATTCGAGCGGAGCAAAGCGGTGAGTAATGTATTAATAACATTCGAGCGAATAAACACCACCAGCCCGGCTTCGCTTCGCAGGAGGTGAATTTCTCGCGGTGGAGGAGATAATAAGTCATAAATTCATAGCATCCGGACGAAGCCGGACCGGGCCGCTAGTCATTAATAAAAATCAGAAAGAACGAAGTTCCCAATAGATCCTTGTGGTACGCCTGAGGTTGGAACAATACCCTCAGAAGTGTAACCCATGTAACATACGAACTATAGTTTTTCAGTTAGATATGATTAGGGAATGTTTTCGTTTTCAGAGACAAGTTAAATATGTTATCGGTGTCACAATAAATTCACTACGCTGGCGACTCGTCAATTCCAACGAACTTGTTTGACTTGAGCTAATAGAAATCTCAAGCCAAACAAGTCCGTTGAAATTGACGAGTTGTTAGTGTATATTATAAAGGATACTAGTGAATTTATTGTGACATCGCTAACATATTTATTTAACTTGTCTCTGAAAACGAAAACATTTCCTGATCTTTGGAAACAAGCAAAATTGTGTCCGGTGTTCAAAAACGGAGACCAGATGTAAAATAAATAGAAATTTTGATTATAACTATGGGGATTACCTGATGGTACGTTCCATATGCTTTATGTTTAGCTATTAGGGGCGCACCTCCAAAACCAGCGCAAGCGTCTTGTCCTTCAGTCGTCCCACCGATACATAACTGTTCATTTTCTTGTCCCAGTGGCACAGTGGTTCCATAAACACTTTGACATTTACTCATTGGTATCACTGGTAATGTCAAAGATTGCTGTACTGGTGGTGTAGCTTTAATATACAACAAATGTCCTTGTTAACATTTAAATATTTATAGTGATTGACAAATGTATTTATATAATTTTTTTTGCTTTACCTTGTTGTCCTGCTAATTTTCCCCAACCAACTAAAGTTGCATGTTGCCCGATTATAACTCCTTCGTTTTCATAAATACATAAAGGTTGAGCAGTAGCTATAAAAGATACCTCAATAAAAATGTTTACAAAAAATGGCATTCGAAAATATCCTTCATTAGAAAAAATATTAGCGTTTTGGGGCATGCAGTTCCTAAACCTGGCTAGTAGTCTAGTTCACAAGTTAAAAAACGTGTTAATTCTTGATGCTGATTGTTAAAATATGTGTGATAGCTCATTGGATTCGTAATGACGTCTAGAAAAATGTGCGAAAGTTTCAGATAAAAAATTGCAAAAGTTATTAACAATTAAAAACTCCAAAAAAATGGGGATATGTTTTTTGCAATTAACTCGAAAACTATTAGTATTTAAGAATTGAAACACAAATATTCTTAAAGAGGAGAAAATTTCCAAAAAAAATGTCGACTCCCGGAATCTCATCTCTGTTATTAATAGTTTCAATTTAATGTTGAAAATAGGGCTTTTCGCGGCGAGCGCTGTCCCGTAACGTAGCCACGAAACCGGCCGTTGCAAATAAAAAGTTTTTTTTACCCTATAAAATATCCTACTATAAAAAACTCATGTAACATCAGATTCCGGCGATGTGATTGGTCTATATATAACACGTGTAAAATCATATATAATGTAAAATCATGGCAACAGTCTAAAAGTTGTTTATATTAAAAAAATAACTTGTTTCTGTAAAATATTATAAACTGTCAAAAATAAATTTATATTTTTAATCCTACTATAAAAAACTCAAAGTAACATCAGATTCTGGCGATGTGAATGGTCGATATATAACACGTGTAAAATCCATTTATATTTTATAATGTAAAATCATGGCAACGGTCAAGTTGTTTATTTTGAAAAAAAAATTGTTTCTGTAAAATATTATAAACTGTCAAAAATAAATTTATATTTTTAATAAAAAATTATTTCTAATTTTCAAATAATGTCTTATTAAACACTTGAAAAAGTTGAAATGGTTATTTGGGCACTATATGCTCTGAATCCAACAGGTACGTTTTGTCAATTTTTTATTTTAGACAATTTTTTTTCTAAAATTTGTGTAAAAAGGATCGACACTAGAAATCTGAATTGCTTCTCAAATTAGAGTAAGTTAATGACCGTAACGTTTCATACAGAAATACAAGCAGAAGTTGACAATCCTGATCAAGCCACTACAGTACCACGAACATGATGGCTTAATTGGTAAGATACATATTTTATGTAAACTTTTAGAACATTCTACTAATCATACAATTCATTTAGTCATTGATGGCTACATCAAGCAACAATTTGTGGTAAAATCCACAAACAACTAGAAAGCTAACTGGGCCATTGGTTCCATAACGGATGGAAGATACAAAATCAATGTTAGAGTAACAGATTACTTTGATACTTATGATCACTTAACAAAGGGACGTAGAGTATCAGTATGCGGTATAGCAACGTTAGTGGGTAAGTTTAAAACATTTACTTGAAATTTCTCGATCACGTACCCAAAAAAATCAGTTAAAAAAAGACCAAATAATAAAAAAGAAAAAATTCATGATTCATTTTAAAGTTTGAAATTTTTTTCTGAAAATTAAATCTAACGATAACTAAATACTTTTTTTTTTTGACAATTGAAAAAAATAATTTCAAAAAATATATATCTTAAGAAAGACAAAAGTTTTTTTTTCAATTACAAATTTTTTACGCAAGTGATGCTTTTTTTCAAACAACACGCATATCATACAAATTGTTTGCACGAAATTCACATCAATTTCTCTGATTGACGGAGCTTCAATGACTAATGAGCAAATCATTATACAGGGTGTCTACAAAGCCACTTAATACACTCCTATCACATGTTTCTGAGACCAAAATAAGTCGATTTAAGCAAACTTACCTTCTTACAAAATTGCTTAGCTTGGGCGCTATACGGCCCTGAAGTTACAATTTTAAAAACGTTTTTTTGTTATAAATTTAAAACGGCTTGTGCGATTCTGCTAAAATTTGGCACGTTGACATAGTTTTATGGAACAAAAAACCCCATATCAAAATTATGCAATATTAATCCATAGGCGTAGAACTCAGGTTTTTTTAATATTTGAACGTTTCAAAATTTCTACGCCAATGGAAGAAAAAGGGTTTAAGTATAAAATTTAGATTCAGTAACTTATTTGCTACAAAAACGCTACTCTTAATAAAACTCGATTACTCTCATGGTTTTTGAGAAATTTGTATTTTAATAATTCGCAGTAATTTTTACAAAATGAAGTAAAGCTACTAAGGCATGAATAGAAATAAATAAATATGTCATAAAAAGTAGTTAAAGTGTCCACCATTTTCACGCATACAAAGATTTATACGACGAAGAAAATTAATTTACTCTTTGCATAACTTCTTCATTTTATTTATTTTTATTCTTAGAAAAAAGCATGGCCATCTTATTAATTGTTTATTGATCAATTTATTATTAAAATACAAAAACCATGAGAGTAATCGAGCCTTATTAAGAGTAGCTTTTTTATAGAAAATAAGTTACTGAATATAAATTTTATACTTAAACCCCTTTTCTTCCATTGGCGTAGAAATTTGAAACGTTCAAACATTAAAAAACCCGAGTTCTACGCCTATGGATCAATATTAATCATAAATTTGATATGGGTTTTTTTGTTCCATAAAACTATGTGAACGTGCAAAATTTTAGCAATATTGCACAAGCCGTTTTAAATTTATAACAAAAAAACAATTTTAAAATTGTAGCTTCAGGGCCGTATAGCGCCCAAACTAAGCAATTTTGTAAGAAGGTAAGTTCGCTTAAATCGGCTTATTTTGGTCTCAGAAACATGTGGAGGAGTGTATTAAGTGTCTTTGAAGACACCCTGTATATACAAGGTGCTGAATCGTTTTGCGGGTAATACGGATTTAAGCCGTAAAATCAAACTTTTGCGATTTTCTGCTCCCCTAATTATTTTAGGAAACATAGCGTTATAAAAGTTTTAGAACATAAAATTTTGCATCTAAATCATTAAACAATATTAATTTTGCATGGTTTGTAACGGCTTCTAGAAATTTGATATGAAAATGTCAAAATTACCTCAAAAACAGATAGCGATAGCCATGGAACTTGAACAATATGATTAGAAATTATTCTAACAGCTAAAATTTCATCATTTTGTAAGTTCCATGGCTATCGCTATCTGCTTTAGAGGTAATTTTGACATTTTCATATCAAATTTCTGCCGTTACAAAGCATGCAAAGTTAATTTTGTTTAATGATTTAGATGCAAAATTTTATGTTCTAAAACTTTTATTCGAAGATATTTTTCCTAAAATAATTAGGGGAACAGGAAATCGCAAAAGTTTGATTTTACGGGTTAAATCCCTATTACCCGCAAAACGATTCAGCACCCTGTATATATATTGAGAAATGACGAAAATTAGATTATATTAGAGCTTAGAAATCATCTAAATGACTTCAACATAATGACCGTACAAACATTTTTTCGATTATTATTTATCATAAAACTAATCTATCTATCTATATATATAAAACAGTTCCGTTACTGACTGATTGATTGACTGACAGACAACGCCCAGGTCAAACCGCTGAAGATATAAACTTGAAATTTGGACAGTAGGTTCCTTTTGTGACGTAGACACCCACTAAGAAAGGATTTTTCGAAATTCAACCCCTAAGGGGGTTAAATAGGGGATGAAAGTTTGTATGGAAAATCGTCATTTTTGAAGTTAGAAGCATGAAATTTTGCGCAGAAGTTTCTTATATAACGTAGGTGAGCACTAAGAAATTTTTTTTTGAAAATTCAACCCCTAAGGGGGCTAAAAAGGGGATGAAAATTTGCATGGAAGTTCGTTATTTTTGAAGTTAGAAGCATGACATTTTGCACAGGAGTTCCTTATATTACGTAGGTGAGCAATAAGAAAGGATTTTTCGAAATTCAACCCCCAAGGAGGTTAAATAGGGGATGAACGTTTGTATGAAAATTCGCCATTTTTGAAGTTAGAAGCATGAAATTTTGCACAGGAGTTCCTTATATAGCGTAGATGAGTAATAAGAAAGGATTTTTTAAAATTCATCCCTCAAAGGGGTTAAATAGGGTATGAAAGTTTGTATGGAAGTTCGTAATTTTTTAAGTTAGAAGCATGAAATTTTGCATAGGAGTTCCTTATATAACGTAGATGAGTAATAAGAAAGGATTTTTGAAAATTCAGCCCTTAAAGGGGTTAAATAGGGGATGAAAGTTTATATGGAAGTTCATCATTTTTGAAGTTGGAAGCATGAAATTTTGCACAGGAGTTCCTTATATAACGTAGGCGAGCAATAATGTATTAATAAAATTCGATCGGACGAGCGAAGCGAGTGAGTAATGTATTATTAATATTCGAGTGAACGAGCGAAACGAGTGAGTAATTTATTAATAAAATTCGAGCGAACGAGCGAAGCGAGTGAGTATTGTATTATTAATATTCAAACGAACGAGCGAAGCGAGTGAGTAATGTATAATTAATATTCAAACGAACGAGCGAAGCGAGTGTGTAATGTATTAATAAAATTCGAGCGAACAAGCGAAGCGAGTGAGTAATGTATTAATAAAATCCGAGCGAACGAGCGAAGCGAGTGAGTTTTGTATTATAAAATTCGAGCAAATAAACACCACCAGCCCGGCTTCGCTTCGCAGGAGGAGAATTTCTCGCAGAGGGGATAATAAATCATAAATCGAAAATATGTGGGCGAAGCCACGGGTAACGGCTAGTTATAATATAAGTAAAATATATATATACAGTGTGTCCACAGACTCATCCTCAACATGGGGATCTTTTTAATTTTTTTCGTAAACGGTTAGTCGTAAAGAGTTGTGTTAAAAATTTGTATTATAAAAGCCCTAATAAAGAATCGAATGATGATAATTTTTTTTTCCGAGAAGGTCGGCTTCCCTATTAGTTTGCTCCAGAATGTCCAGAGCTCCGGATTTATAAATGTAACGATAGGTCGAAAGTGGTATTGTTGAAAAGATCTTTAAAAAAATAAGCAAGTTTTGTAGGAATTTTTTTTTATTACTGCCACCTATGTACATTTCTATAAGTATAAATAAAAAATATTATATTTACAAAACTCCGGAATTTCAGATAGCACGATAGGTTGAAAGTGGTGCTGTTGAAAAGCTCTTATAGGCAAGTTTTGTAGTGGTGGCAGTCATAAAAAAAAATTCCTACAAAACCTGCTTAATTTTTAAAGATCTTTTCAGCAACACCACTTTTGACCTATCATTACATTTATAATTCCGGAGTTCTGGACATTCTGGAGCAAACTAATAGGGAAGCCGATCTTCCCGAAAAAAAAATTATCACTATTCGATTCTTTATTTGGGTTTTTATAATACAAATTTTTGACACAACTCTCTACGACTAACCGTTTTCGACAAAAAACGACTGATACGGATGGTCTGACTCATCTGTATATATTGAGAATGACCTAAACCTAAGTATCTGCTGATTTTCCAAATATTAAGCTATTAGATACAATGAAAAAAAATTTTAATGCCAATTATTGGGGATAAGTTAAGTACGAAACGCAATTTTTTTAAATAAAATTTGCAATGTGATATATGATACGGTGATCAATTTAGTATTAAAAAATTCGACTGATGACCAGTCCTATACTTCCCACCTAGTAAATATTTGCAAAAAATAAACACTCTTTTTTTTATTCTTTGACTAGGCCCAAATAACCTTAGCTGTTGGTGGTCTTTAAAACACAATTTAATTTTTATTCTTTGAAAAAAGCATGGCCCTCTTTTTTGTTTAGTGATCTATTGATGGCTAGCTTAATATAGCAAAAATCATGGTTACCTTGATTTACGTACAATTTTTATTTTTTTTAGTAAAATATTTTTTTTCTCGAAAACTATACATTTTAGAGAAAAAAAATATTTACATTTTTTTCATATTATAACATCTAGAATTCATTTATATTTTTTTTTACCTATGTTAATACGTGACATTGAGGACGTTTTTTTGAATATCTCAGGATCCACTGAACCGATTTGACTCAAAATCTAATCAGATCTAAGTTAAAGGCTGATAAACACAATAGAACAATCGGCATGCCCGTATGTTGTTCCGTTCTTAAGATATCGAAGGCGAAAAATTGACCACATACACACACACATACACACATACACACATACACACACACATACAGACATCAGTCAGAAAATGATCTTAAACGATTGCTAGGGTCTCAAAACGTGAAAATCTGTTAAAATCTCGAAATATTGTTTTCGGACTGAATCCATTACTTCCCTACCATAGTAGAGGTGGGAAGTAAAAAAGTAGACCCCAACGTATCTATTTGGCATTTTAAATCTTTTGACTTGAGTCATCTAACATACAACAATTAAGTATTTATGATTATTTATGATAGTACAAATTAAGTAATATAAAATAGAAAATTGACGAATCGTACCTGTTGCACAAATAAAATGAGTATTTTTTGTTTATTTATATAAGTTCTATTTTCAAAATAGATAATTTCATAAAAATTGATGTTTGTTATTACTTATAATATTAATACTAATATAAATTTTATACAGGGTGGCACATCTTAAACAATGCAGTGAAATATCTCGTAAACGGTACAAACCATAAAGAAATGTTTTATACAAAAGTTATAGTGTCAAGGGGGACAGAAGACTGTGATATCAGATTTAACATAGGTAGTGCTGTGAAGGTCAGGCGAAGGTCAGCTTCGATTTTTTATTTGTAACAGTTCATTTTTATTCCAGAATACGATATAGTATTTAATAGTGAGCAGTAAATTATTGAGGTAAATATTAGTTAAAGTTAATAAATATTGAGATATTTAGAAATTAAATAACAGCCAAAATGAACGATAATTAGATAAATTATGGCATAGCAGATAGCCATGATATTACTCACCGGCTTTCTTGGCTTGAATTCAATTCATAAAAGAACCGAATTGACAAATTAAATTTGCTATTTAATTTGTAAATATCTCAATATTTATTAACTAAAGCTCATATGTACCTTAATAATTAACTGTTCACTATTAAATACTGTATCGTATTCTGGAATAAAAATGAACTGTTACAATTAAAAAACGATTTAAAATAAAAAAATTACTTTATTTTCAATATTCAAATATTCAATAAAATTTTGAAATATAATTATCGGATTATCTCTCATAAAAAAATGGAATTGATAGAAAAATTTAATACGATAATATCACTCAATTCTACTAGTTAATTTAAAAATCTGAAAAAAATAATGTATTATCTAGACACTTGATGGAACAATATTCCGGTGGAAAAAAAAAATTTTCACTCATTTTTCATAAAATGAGCCTATTGTTAATTAACTATTTTTTTAGAGATCTTGTTTACATTCCAAGTCGGATATTTTTTAAACAAAAACTTCTTAAATTATTTTGCTTCGTGGAGACCTTTTGACAACTATACTAAATAAGATAATAAACTTACGGTATTTTTAATTGTTATAATCTACGAGTTATGACTTATTTAAGCAACAAAAAAATTAAAAAGTTAAAAACTGGAGTCGGGGCCTGGGCATTGACTACTTAAAAAACTCTACACCCACGTTTGACTCCCTCAGGGGTTGATTTTAATTCTAGAAACGATTGGCTCATGACGTATTTTCATTGGGAATATGTATGTGTACAAAATTTCAAATCGATCGGACATGTGAAAGTTGTTCAAAATTGACTTGTAAGACATCAGTCAGAAAATGGTTTGAAAAGATTTCTAGGGTATCAAAACGTGAAGATTTGTTAAAATCTCGAAATATTTTTTTCGGACTAAATCCAATACTTCCCTACCATAGTAGAGGTGGGAAGTAATAAGAGCTTGTAAAAAGAGAAAATAAACAATATGAATTTTCACACTTACCCGTGAAGTTAATATTTTCTCGGAGTACAATCAGCGCCAAATCGTTTCTATAAGTGTTATCTGAAGCATAACCAGGATGGACTACTATATGGCTGATTGGCATTTGTTGCGGAGGTAGTGAACAAAATTCACTACCGCAATCAATTTCTGTGTTTGATGACCATTCGCCTACTAATACAGTACTTCTGAAACAAATAGTTTATATTATAGTGCTGAATGAATGAATTGTAATTTATAAACGCTCGACAACAGAGGTCATTAGCGGCTGAAAAGAAAAAATGTAAACAAAACAAAAGTAAAATCAATAAAATAAAAGCAATGTCAAAATTTAACACACAAAAAAATAAAACCATTATAATGATACCCCAATTGTCTAGTGTTCGGAGTATTCCATACCGCCATGTAGTGTCGTAAGCCTTTTCAAGGTCAAAAAAGACCGTTATCAAGTGCTGTTTATTTAGAAAACCGTCCTGTATTGCGGACTCTAACCTGACGAGATGATCCATTGTCGAACGGTGCTTACGAAAGCCACACTGGACATTCGTGATCAAACGTCTGGATTCAAGAATCCAAACCAATCGTCGGTTGATCACACGTTCAAGGAGTTTTGATAAACAGCTAGTCAGTGAAACAGGACGATAACTTGATGCTTGTTTTCGGTCTTTACCGGGCTTCAACAATGGCACTATAATAGAATTACACCAAGCGCTAGGAAACGTATTGGGTTAGAGATAATAAAGCTTCAGTCGAAGTTACAAACCAGATCGACACCGACTCATTACAAATTGGAACACACTTTAAACTTTGAGACGATTCAAAAAGATTTTACCACGGACGTTTTTGAACTGAAATCGATCATAAACGAAAGTTATTGAAACATTAAAACGTTTATTTGACATGATCATATAAGCGACGAGGAGATACAAACATTTTTTGAATTATTTTAAAATACTGAAATATTTTCTTTGACGAAATAGTTTCATTTACAAATCAAATCAAATATAAAATAAAAAAACTCGGTTTGCTAATACAGGCATTGTGGCTTTATTATGTGAACTGTTTGTTTTTGTGTAAAATAAAAAATTTAACCCCTTAATACATCATTACAATAATAATTTTTTTTAATTGCAATATTGTTATCATTACAGCATCCGCACTAAATTAAATACACCCTTCGGTAAGGAAATTCGTATCCGCAAACTAATATTTTTATAAAAGTCCGGTCCTATAAGGCCGATTTTATTTAAATTTTAGCAACACGTTTTAATTTTTACTAAAGGGTTACATTTCAATTTTGAAACGATTCGGACAATTTTGTCGGTATCTTTGGGCTAAAAAACATTTTTAACCCCTAAAAACCACCCTTAAAATAGTCCGATCGGGTCCATTTAAAATAGGCTTCGTGCGGTGATAGATTGCAACGTGCCTACCAAATTTCGTCAAAATCAATTAACTCTTTCGGAAGTTATAGCCCGCACACACACACACATACACACACACACATTATATATATATATAAATATATACAGTGTGTCCCACCGTAACTGAGACATAGCATTTTAACATGGTGTTACGATAATTTGTTAATTTTTGCTCCCCGTTAACCGTTTTTGTTATTTTTATTTAAATGTCTTTAAAAATTAATAAAATCACATTTTTAAAAAATAAATCACAATCTTTGCTTTGTACTTATACCAGTTTAATGCACAAGAGCTCAATGTCGCTGATAGCTCAGTTGGCTAGCGCCTTGACCAACATCAGTAACCTTCACGCCAAGCCCAGGTTCAAATCCTGACGAGAGCTCATAATTAATTTTTTTTTTTTTTTAATAATGAAAATACATTGGAGAACAATTAATAATGCTTATTATTTACAAATAAAAGTATAGCGATTTTATTAATTATTTCCATTAAAACAAAGTTGTACGTGTTAGTTTTAATGAAAATAATTAATAAAATCGCTATACTTTTATTTGTAAATAATAAGCATTATTAATTGTTCTCCAATGTATTTTCATTATTAAAAAAAAAAAAAATAATTATGAGCTCTCGTCAGGATTCGAACCTGGGCTTGGCGTGAAGGTTACTGATAATAATAATTTTTTATACGGCTGAAATGCAATTGAAAGATTTTTTCGTTGGAGAGCAGCCAATTATATAATTGTTTCGAAAACATATAGGAAAAAATCATTTTACCAACCAGTAGTCACAATCAGGATTCTAACCTGAACCTTTCCACATTCGCGGCGGAATGAGCTTACAATACTCAATTGTGACAAGATTGCTAAACTAATAATCTCTATATATGCTTCAAATCAATAGATTTTCACTACATGCGAGCGTCAATTCATATCTGCTAATTCAATAGCTATATGATATGAAGTGAATCCTCGAACCAGCGAGAGTCTAACATGAAAGTGAAAATTATTTCGAATATCCAATGGGATATATTAAATGAATACATAGGTACCTAGATATATCGATGCTATAATCGGTATTACCACATAATATTCTAGAAACAATCATTTCTTGTAGAAATCATAAGATAATCTACATGTAAGATATATACATAAAACACGGTATAGAAATCAACCAACGAGTTGATTTTCTTTAAGATAATAATAATTTTTTATACGGCTGAAATGCAATTGAAAGATTTTTTCGTTGGAGAGCAGCCAATTATATAATTGTTTCGAAAACATATAGGAAAAAATCATGTTACCAACCAGTAGTCACAATCAGGATTCTAACCTGAACCTTTCCACATTCGCGGCGGAATGAGCTTACAATACTCAATTGTGACAAGATTGCTAAACTAATAATCTCTATATATGCTTCAAATCAATAGATTTTCACTACATGCGAGCGTCAATTCATATCTGCTAATTCAATAGCTATATGATATGAAGTGAATCCTCGAACCAGCGAGAGTCTAACATGAAAGTGAAAATTAATTCTGGTTGGTAAAATGATTTTTTCCTATATGTTTTCAAAACAATTATATAATTGGCTGCTCTCCCACGAAAAAATCTTTCAATTGCATTTCAGCCGTATAAAAAATTATTATTATCTTAAAGAAAATCAACTCGTTGGTTGATTTCTATAAGGTGTTTTATGTATATATCTTACATGTAGATTATCTTATGATTTCTACAAGAAATGATTGATTCTAGAATATTATGTGGTAATACCGATTATAGCATCGATATATCTAGGTACCTATGTATTTATTTAATATATCCCATTGGATATTCGAAATAATTTTCACTTTCATGTTAGACTCTCGCTGGTTCGAGGATTCACTTCATATCATATAGCTATTGAATTAGCAGATATGAATTGACGCTCGCATGTAGTGAAAATCTATTGATTTGAAGCATATATAGAGATTATTAGTTTAGCAATCTTGTCACAATTGAGTATTGTAAGCTCATTCCGCCGCGAATGTGGAAAGGTTCAGGTTAGAATCCTGATTGTGACTACTGGTTGGTAAAATGATTTTTTCCTATATGTTTTCGAAACAATTATATAATTGGCTGCTCTCCAACGAAAAAATCTTTCAATTGCATTTCAGCCGTATAAAAAATTATTATTATCTTAAAGAAAATCAACTCGTTGGTTGATTTCTATACCGTGTTTTATGTATATATCTTACATGTAGATTATCTTATGATTTCTACAAGAAATGATTGTTTCTAGAATATTATGTGGTAATACCGATTATAGCATCGATATATCTAGGTACCTATGTATTTATTTAATATATCCCATTGGATAATCGAAATAATTTTTACTTTCATGTTAGACTCTCGCTGTTTCGAGGATTCACTTCATATCATATAGCTATTGAATTAGCAGATATGAATTGACGCTCGCATGTAGTGAAAATCTATTGATTTGAAGCATATATAGAGATTATTAGTTTAGCAATCTTGTAACAATTGAGTATTGTAAGCTCATTTCGCCGCGAATGTGGAAAGGTTCAGGTTAGAATCCTGATTGTGACTACTGGTTGGTAAAATGATTTTTTCCTATATGTTTTCGAAACAATTATATAATTGGCTGCTCTCCAACGAAAAAATCTTTCAATTGCATTTCAGCCGTATAAAAAATTATTATTATCTTAAAGAAAATCAACTCGTTGGTTGATTTCTATACCGTGTTTTATGTATATATCTTACATGTAGATTATCTTATGATTTCTACAAGAAATGATTGTTTCTAGAATATTATGTGGTAATACCGATTATAGCATCGATATATCTAGGTACCTATGTATTTATTTAATATATCCCATTGGATATTCGAAATAATTTTCACTTTCATGTTAGACTCTCGCTGGTTCGAGGATTCACTTCATATCATATAGCTATTGAATTAGCAGATATGAATTGACGCTCGCATGTAGTGAAAATCTATTGATTTGAAGCATATATAGAGATTATTAGTTTAGCAATCTTGTCACAATTGAGTATAGTAAGCTCATTCCGCCGCGAATGTGGAAAGGTTCAGGTTAGAATCCTGATTGTGACTACTGGTTGGTAAAATGATTTTTTCCTATATGTTTTCGAAACAATTATATAATTGGCTGCTCTCCAACGAAAAAATCTTTCAATTGCATTTCAGCCGTATAAAAAATTATTATTATCTTAAAGAAAATCAACTCGTTGGTTGATTTCTATACCGTGTTTTATGTATATATCTTACATGTAGATTATCTTATGATTTCTACAAGAAATGATTGTTTCTAGAATATTATGTGGTAATACCGATTATAGCATCGATATATCTAGGTACCTATGTATTTATTTAATATATCCCATTGGATATTCGAAATAATTTTCACTTTCATGTTAGACTCTCGCTGGTTCGAGGATTCACTTCATATCATATAGCTATTGAATTAGCAGATATGAATTGACGCTCGCATGTAGTGAAAATCTATTGATTTGAAGCATATATAGAGATTATTAGTTTAGCAATCTTGTCACAATTGAGTATTGTAAGCTCATTCCGCCGCGAATGTGGAAAGGTTCAGGTTAGAATCCTGATTGTGACTACTGGTTGGTAAAATGATTTTTTCCTATATGTTTTCGAAACAATTATATAATTGGCTGCTCTCCAACGAAAAAATCTTTCAATTGCATTTCAGCCGTATAAAAAATTATTATTATCTTAAAGAAAATCAACTCGTTGGTTGATTTCTATACCGTGTTTTATGTATATATCTTACATGTAGATTATCTTATGATTTCTACAAGAAATGATTGTTTCTAGAATATTATGTGGTAATACCGATTATAGCATCGATATATCTAGGTACCTATGTATTTATTTAATATATCCCATTGGATATTCGAAATAATTTTCACTTTCATGTTAGACTCTCGCTGGTTCGAGGATTCACTTCATATCATATAGCTATTGAATTAGCAGATATGAATTGACGCTCGCATGTAGTGAAAATCTATTGATTTGAAGCATATATAGAGATTATTAGTTTAGCAATCTTGTCACAATTGAGTATTGTAAGCTCATTCCGCCGCGAATGTGGAAAGGTTCAGGTTAGAATCCTGATTGTGACTACTGGTTGGTAAAATGATTTTTTCCTATATGTTTTCGAAACAATTATATAATTGGCTGCTCTCCAACGAAAAAATCTTTCAAGGTTACTGATGTTGGTCAAGGCGCTAGCCAACTGAGCTATCAGCGACATTGAGCTCTTGTGCATTAAACTGGTATACAAAGCAAAGATTGTGATTTATTTTTTAAAAATGTGATTTTATTAATTTTTAAAGACATTTAAATAAAAATAAGTCTACAACATCATTACTGGGGACATTTAGAACCAGATCGAAAAATAAAAATAACAAAAACAGTTAACGGGGAGCAAATATTAACAAATTATTGTAACATCATGTTAAAATGCTGTCTCAGTTACGGTAGGACACACTGTATATATAAATAAACAGACATTTCCAAAAATGGTGCCAAAGTGTTCGGGAGGCTATGAAACGTCGAGAAATTTTGGTCCGACCCCTGGGTCCCACCATCCGACCGACGCCAATAGTATATGTGCCATATGGCAAATTAGTTCAGTCGAATTAGATTAAAGTGAAGCAAATAGAAAAACTAATCGGTGAAAAGCTATAAATTGCTGGAGACCTTTATTTTGGCATACTTTTGAACATACTAAAAGTCCTGACCTCTACCTCCAAGGCTCGATCCGCCATCTTGAAAAAAAGGTGCTCCAATCCAGGTTTTTCATCATATCTCGATAATCGTTGGTCCGATCGGGATGAAGGTTATTATAAAAATTAAAGCTCATTAGATTCTCTATAAAAAAGGTAGAATTCAATTTTTCCATATCTTCAATAGTATCTCTGTAACACATCGGTAATTTTTTTACTCATACGCTGTGCTCTTGAATCTATGCTTCTACGCGTTTAAAATATCAACAAAAAACTATCAGCAACATTTTTAAATTTCTCATAATGAATGTGATACTAATGTCGATGAAATAGGGTCTTACAATAGTCCCTATTTAATTTATTGTAAATTATAGACGCGTCGACAACTTAGGTCATTAGCGTCTTGATTACATTAAATAACTATTTACTTAAAACTAAATTACATCACAAAACATCCATGAGCGGGGGCGGGATTCGAACCTACGACAGTCTGATCCAAAAGCCGCGACGCTAACCACTGGACCACACTGTCCTCTACAATAGTCCCTGGTTATACCTGGGCCTGCTGCGTGGCGACAAAACGGAAGGGGGGAACGAAGGGGTCGAGGAAGCCTTAGACCTGGAGGGTTATCCTTGCCATGCTAGTGTAAGCGTTCGGCCTTTCTGTCAACCGTTCACTGTCGAAACGCCCTACGATAATTCGAACATTCATGTTGGCGTCTTTCTCAATTTCCCCTTATTGGGTCCGACAGCACGTTACTACAGTGAAGTTAGGGTTACCGGATTAACCGGACATAGGCCTTCACCACGCCCGTATTAGAATCGTCTTCGGGATGCCAGTGCAAATTTGAATTGCACACTTATGAATCTACTTCCGCTTACTCAACTGTGGGGCGTATGGTGTAGTTGTGGTGTGCTCAGCCTCCCGTACGATTTCTACCCTTCACCAGTGATTGCTCAGCAGTGGGGATACAAATCGTCAGAAGCGGGAGATGTTGTGTAGGATAGCAAACTGAATCCCTGCTTGTCCGCTTGATCGCTCAGAGCCGAAAACCAGGACCTAGGTTGCTAACGTAAATTGTTGTGTACGATTGTTAACTATCAGATCAATAGCCGTTATTGCTCAGCATTACGGCTAAGATAATCAACAATCGGAGTGAAGTGTAAGGAGGCGTGCCAGATTACTGCTGGACTGCCGCACCAAAATGGTCACTCAGTCTTGTGCAAGGAATCAAAAAAATTATCGGAAATAATTTCAAGGATGTAAAGTTTAAGCGTCTTGATAAAGTTCATCCTTTGGCTACAGTCACGACACGATGGTGCCAATTGATCCTCTGTTGCTCTTTCAAAGAATTATTATCGCAAAAAAAGATGATGAACAGTTAGTCGATTACCTCGAATACGAATTGGCGCCATATCAGCTTTCTCTATTCAATGATGTAGGTATGCGCAAGACTAAAAAATCTGCGCTGTACGATATTCTCGAAGAGTCGCGTGATCGTGTGAATTTCAGTGATGTCATTGACGGTGGGTATCTCTTGCACCGTGTAATTTGGCATCAAAATCAGACGTACCTTTCAATATGCACGATATACATAAAGGTGTCCGGTCATAAAATCCCAGTAATTAATATCCCTGTAAATAATATCCCAGTAAAAATATCCCAAACAAAAATATCCCAAGACAAAATTAAACTATGACAAAAACGTCCCATGGAAAGAATATCCCATGTCAAAAACATCCCATAACAAAAAAATAAATTACAATTTTTAAGAATATAATTAATATACAGTGCGTTTGATTTCAACCAACAATATTGACTTTATATGTTAAAAAAGTCAAAAACAGCGTCTGCGGACAGCACGAATAGCCTGCATTGATATCTATCTTCAGTGTATTTCTTTTCATGTATTGTCTGCGAGGTGAAGAGGGGGGTGTGTTTGTGCGACGGTTTTGTCTGCGGGGTGAAGAGAGGAGAGGGGGTGGAGGCGGCGCGCGCCGCCTCCACCCCCCCTCCTCTTGTCACCCCGCAGACAAAACCGTCGCACAAACACACCCCCCTCTTCACCTCGCAGACAAAACCGTCGCACGAACACCCCCCTCGCGGGAAACTCTGCCCCCGCAAGAATTGCACGGTCCTGATAATCAATTAATGTTCCTATGTGAAAGAATAATTTGTTATTTTTTTCTGCGCCGCCTCCACCCTCCCCCCTCTTCATCCCGCAGACAAAACCGTCGCATGTTATGTGTATGTGCTGATTGTGATATTAATGTCGCGGGAATATTTTGTCATGGGAGATTTATGTCGTGGGATATTTTTGTCAAGGGATATTTTTACTTGGGATATTTTGGCATGGGATTTTTTTGCCTGGGATATATTGTCTGGGAGTTTATGACCGGGATTCGTACATAAACTATGTCAAAAACCATTTCGGAGCAACTGCCATAAATGTATTCGATAGTTATAACAACAGCGTTCCCAGCACTAAAACAGCGGAGCAATGCCTAAGATCTGCAAAAAATACAAGTGCTGACATAATATTTGATGAGACAATGACAGCCACTGTCACACAAGAAAAGTTTCTGGGCAATGAAAAAAATAAGGCACGACTTATTTCAATGTTGTCGGAAAAATTCGAGACCGAGGGTTTTACTGTCAAACAGGCTACAGACGATGCTGTGACGATCGTCACAAGTGCGATAGAAGTATTTTCTTTCCAAGAACCTGTGATTGTTGATGAGGATGTGGACTCCTCGTTTTATTAACTATTGTAGAGGACAGTGTGGTTCAGGGGTTAGCGTCGCGGCCTTTGGACCAGACTGTCGTGGGTTCGAATCTCGCCTCCGCTCATGGATGTTTTGTGATGTAATTTAGTTTTAAGTAAATAGTTATTTAATGTAATCAAGACGCTAATGACCTAAGTTGTCGACGCGTCTATAATTTACAATAAATAAAATAGGGGCTATTGTAAGACCCTATTTCATCGACAATAGTATCACATTCATTATGAAAAATTTAAAAATGTTGCTGATAGTTTTTTGTTGATATTTTAAACGCGTAGAAGCATAGATTCAAGAGCACAGCGTATGAGTAAAAAATTTACCGATGTGTTACAGAGATACTATTGAAGATATGGAAAAAATGAATTCTACCTTTTTTATAGAGAATCTAATGAGCTTTAATTTTTATAATAACCTTCATCCCGATCGGACCAACGATTACCGAGATATGATGAAAAACCTGGATTGGAGCACCTTTTTTCAAGATGGCGGATCGAGCCTTGGAGGTAGAGGTCAGGACTTTTAGTATGTTCAAAAGTATGCCAAAATAAAGGTCTCCAGCAATTTATAGCTTTTTACCGATTAGTTTTTCTATTTTTGCTAATATGACTGGACTAAATACACTATAACGGATGACAAACCTATTTATCAAAAAGCTTACCGAATACTACACGCACATAAAGACGAGGTTATTAAACAAATAAATATATTACTTGACGATAACATAATTTGACCCAGCTTTTCACCATGGTCATCTCCAATATTAATAGTCCCAAAAAAATCGGATGCAATCGGCAAAGAAAAATGGCGAATGGTCATTGACTTTCGTAAATCAAACGAAAAGACCATATCCGATAAATATCCTTTACCAAATATTGAAGATATCCAAGATAAATTAGGGGGCGGCCATGAATTGGATGCTAGATACCTATCTCATTTTCGGGACCCTACAGTACGTAGGCGTACGGAACTGTTACGTACTAATATACAACGTTATAATTTAAGGGATATTTCAAGATTTCATTTTGTGAAAGCTCACATGTATGCTAATTAATTATGTAGTTTTGGAAATATGTAAATAAATATTGAAATAAAATATGAAATTTAATTCAGTTTTTTGATTAACAATTATACATACAGGTAAGATGAATTTGGGGCACGAATTTGTGCAGGTAAGAAAATGCTAGCGTCCAATTTATGGCACCCCTACCAGGTATACGTGCTACAAAAAGGATTACGTACAATATCAGCGTCCAATTTATGGACCCCCAAATTAGGCAGAGCAACTTATTTCACAACTTTAGATATGAATCGATGGGAGAGTCGGTAATTCGACGTTTTTATAAAAAAAACTCCATGCGATCGGCTTCGAGTCAAGCAAAAAAGTTGAAGAGAAAAGGAGACGTGTCGACATTCGACATTTTCCGCGCAATCTGAACGCGTCCAATGAAATGATAAATATTCCGCATAGAAATTTGAGAACGCAATATTTTGGTCGATTTCCAACAACGCACAATAAAATTATAGTGATGATAATTGATAAAGAATCGGAACTGTCGTCTACTATAAAATATTTTGCCAATGACTCTACTAGTAGATTAGAACCTATATTAATAAACACAAACTTGAAAATTGCATCTGTTGTTAAGGAGAGAGTGTAGAGTCCCGTTGTGAAAACGTCACTGTCAAAAGTACAACACAGAAAAATTCTTTTAAATCCGGTATTTTACACTCCAAAACAATGAAACGCGCTCGTTCCCGTGCGCAAAATAACAAATCATCGCAAAAGTCTGCAGAAAAAATTAGAATTGTCAACGAGTTGCACAGACCGGCGAGAAAAAACTATCGACACAGACGCGTGATCGTCAAGGGTCTGCACGATCTCTATCAGGCCGATCTCGCCGAAATGATTCCGTATGCAGACGTTAACAACAATCACAAATACATTCTCACCGTGATCGATGCGTTTTCAAAGTATGCGTAGGCGCTGCCTCTGAAAAGCAAGCGCGGAAAAGACGTTGCGGATGCAATGTTGAAAATTTTAAAAAAGCTCAAGAAGCCACCGAAAAATCTGCAAACGGACAACGGAACGGAATTTTACTTCAAAATTTAATGAAAAAATATTCTTTAAATCACTATTCGTCTTTTAGCAATTTAAAAAGCAGCATCGTCGAGCGTTTCATAAGAACGCTGAAGACGCGACTGTGGAAACATTTCAGCATCGAGGGAAATTATAAATGGCTCGCGGCGTTGCCGGACATTGTCGCCAACTACAACGACACCAAACACAGAATGATAAAAATTAAACCGAGAGAGGTGAATGCAAAAATTGAAAAAAAATTGTTGACGACCGTCTACTCCAATATCAAGACAGTAGATGCGAGGAAACAAAAAATACACGTGGGAGATCCCGTACGCATCAGTAAATATAAACATTTATTCGCCAAGGGTTACCTGCCCAACTGGACGACGGACATTTTTACTGTATCTAAAGTAAAACTGAACACCAACCCTCGAAATTATGAGCTGGTCGATGCCAGCAACACACCCATCAAGGGCGGATTCTACGAGGAAGAATTACAAAAAGTGCCCAATCACGACGTTTATTTAGTGAAAAAAGTCCTGAAAATACAAGGCAATAGATTGTACGTCAAGTGGTTGGGTTTTGACGACAGTCACAACTCGTGGATACTCAAGAAAGACGTGGTATAGTTCAGTTGTTCAGTTAAGTTTCCAACATGGTCAATTACGTTTATAAATAATGTTGCATAAGGGGAGCAATATAAAAGATGCTCGTTCACCATCTCACAAGGGATTTCGTTACCGGACGTGGACTAGTCAACACGTTAATTAACAAACTCCCGTTCGAATTACACATACCAGGCTATCGTGTTGAGGAATTGAAAAAAGTGAACAGAAACATCAGAATCAAGGCAAACAACACGTTGAGAACAGAAATTTTTCAACAAGGAAAATGCCCAAAATTGGACAAAACAAGCCGTGAGGTGGGTCGTTTATTAGGACTAAAGTGCGACCCTTGAGGTCCACACGACGAACTTCCCAGTTTGATAAATATTTAATAATAATAATTAAATTAGATATTACACAGAAAAGTAATCATTTTAATCATTAATACATCAATAATTAAAAAAAAAAAAAAAAAAAAAAACGGCTGAACCGATTTTTATAAAATTTATGTCGGATCAAAATGACGTTAACACGCCTCGATTGACACCCTTACGAAGTCGATATAATTTTTTATTCGCGAGATATTGTGTAAAATCTACTTTTTTGGAGGTTATTCGCTTAAGAAAAAAGAACGGCTGAACCGATTTTCAAAAAATTCCTTTCAGATCATATTTACGTTCATACGCGTCGATTGGCACCCCAACGTAGTCGATATCATTTTTCGTTCTCGAGATTTCGTCTTAGAAAGAAATGGACACATACATACGTACGTACGTACGTACGTACGTACATACGTACACACACACACACAGACATCTTTCTAAAAGTAGTGTAAAAATAGTGTAGTGACCTTGAAACATAAAAATTTTTTTCCTTTTTGATTTCGATTTTCGGACCCATTACAATAACTTCCAATGGGAAGTTAAAAATTCGACATACCAACCACTTAAAATTTCATGACACTAAAACAACATGCAAACCATTCACCGTAAAACTCAACAACTTTACTCAATAGCAAAAACTCTAAACTGGACTACTCAATAGACATGTCATTAACCTCTAGAAAAGTGAAATGAAAACTATCAAACTTTTTTTTTCAAAAAATTTACAGTATATTCGTTACCCGAAAGAACTTTTACAATTTTCCCAACTGCATACTTTCTTGTTTTCTTTGTTTCGAATTTCACTAAAATATAGTTTCTTTCTTCATAACACTCATTTACTTCCTCTTCAACTACATTTTCTTAGATTCTTCAAAATCATTGGTATCAATGTCATTGTAATTTATGGATATTTCACTATCACTAGATTCTTCAAAGACTAGGTTTAACACATTTTTTCTTCTCTTTCATTTGCAGTTTCATTTTTTCTTTTGCTTGTTTTTCGTTATATTCCTTTTTTAAGTTATTTTCTTCAGGGGTATCCCTCTAGATTCGTGAAGAACCTTTTTTCCTAGTTATTTTTTAGGGGTTGAACATTTTTTGGGCCCAAAAATACCGAAAAAATTCTCAGAGCTGTTTCAAAATTAAAATTTAACCCTTTAGTAAAGATTGAAATGTGGCAATAAAATTTTAATAAAATCGGCCCGACAGAACCGGACTTCAAATATTATGATAACACTAGTTTGCGGATATGGATTTACTTACTGAAGGCGAAGGGTGTATTTACCTAATTTGGTGCAGATGTTCGATTGATGAAAACATTGCAATTAAAAAAAATATAATTTTAAAGGATGTATAAGGGGTAGAAATTTTTTATTTTGTTCAAAAACAAACTTAAGTTGACATAATAAAGCCACAATGCCTGTAATAGCAAATACACCATATTGTCGGCAGGGTTTGGCACTGCGACCCGAGTTTTTTTTAAATGTACTACCTATTAGTCTGGAGGTAGCGTTGCAAATGAGTCAATTATTTCATACCGGCTGATATTATTCTCGTCCACCTGATGAGACATTCGACCATCAGCTGCGCCAGTAGCGATGGATGTAGTAGTAAGAGGATATCAAAGTCGTTAAAAAATAGATTTTAAAGTTATTTCATACCGCACCAAACGTGGTATGGTGATTCTGTTACGTGTTGATTTTTAAATAATTGGTAGATATAAGTTTTAGTGGGATAATTCGAAAATAAATATATATAAAAGTTTACATACAAAAATACAAAGAAAATACAGAGCTCTTAATAACTAAATCAAAATTCGTTCAACAATCAGAGAATACAATATTTATAACAATAATATTTATTACGCCATTGTTATCGCAAGTACAAAACTTTATATGGTCATTGGTCAGCACGGACAAAATTATATTTATTCTTACGATCACGGCACGGACAGTTCATACTAAATTACATGGTCAGATCATGACAAATTTACATGGTCAAATCCCTACGTTGTGTTTTTTTATTGACAGGACATACAACGGACGGACACCTTATTTAAATAAACATTGACATATAACGGACATAATTCATCATACGGATTCAGCTGTTAATTCAATTCGGTCGCGATATCAAAGGGGAGGCCCAGACGGCCGTAGTGTGAGTGTTAAGTGATCTTCGTCGATGTACAAACACAAGTTAATGAGAGAGTGTATAGAGCTCGGTCGATGTGCTTACACAAGCTAGTAAGTGTGTGTGTATATACCAGGGTTGTTACGGGTGCAAAAATTTAGGACATCCGCGGATGCAGATGCGGATGCGGATGCGGATTTTGGGATTTTAAAAGGATAATTATTTAAATTTTAAGTGCATAAATAACTGAAAATCAATTTAATTTTATCTTTTTATTTATTGAATCATATTTTTAGCACGTGCCACTCTGGCTCCGCCCACTTTCTTTACATGTAGTTACTTGTTGATGTGAATCTGCATCCGTAAAAACTCCGCATTGATTGATGCGGATGTGAATGCGGATGCAGATGTCTGAATTAATGCGAATATTCCGCATTTACGGTGCGGATGCGAATATTCGTAACACCCCTGGTATATACCTTCCTGGTCGATGTGCTACACAGCCAGTAAGTGTATATTATATTCTTCCTGGTCGACGTGCTACACGAGAAGATATATATGTTTGTCTGTGTGTGTGTGAGCCCGGTCGATATGCTAACTCAAGCGTATGTGTATTGGTCTTCTAAAGGCAAGTTTCAAAAGACAATAATTGATTGAAACCTGTGAAGGTTCATTAAAAGTAAAATCGCAGCTAGTTCGAGAGTCAATAGATTTAGTTGTTAATTGCAATTTCATATTTAATTAAACTAATCAAGAAATGACGGAACTGAACAAACATAAAAAGTCAGTATGGCGAGAGGTCTCGCTTATACTAAAATATAAGTTACCGTGCGTAGCGGTTTGCAATAATAAACAACTACATAGTTTAACATAGATTACGAATGGACGAAAGTGAACGAACATAAAAAGCCAGTATGACGCGAGGTTTCATTTACCTCAAAACATAATCTACCGTGCGTAGTGGTTTCATGAACTGTTTAAATAATGTAATGCGAAAATTTTAAACTAAATTATCAAAATAAATCGAACATTAATGAAATGAAATTAATATTCGTTACAATTCTTTATACAGGGTGTCCTCAAAGACACTTAACACACCCCTACCACATGTTCCTGAGACCAAAATAAGCCGATTTAAGCAAACTCACCTTCTTACAAAATTGCTTAGTTTGGGCGCGTAGAAATTTGAAACGTTCAAATATTAAAAAACCCGAGTTCTACGCCTATGGATTAATATTAATCATAATTTTGAAATGGGTTTTTTTTGTTCCATAAAACTATGTCAACGTGCCAAATTTTAGCAAAATCGCACAAGCCATTTTAAATTTATAACAAAAAAACGATTTCAAAATTGTAGCTTCGGGGCCGTATAGCGCCCAAACTAAGCAATTTTGTAAGAAGGTAAGTTTACTTAAATCGGCTTATTTTGGTCTCAGGAATATGTGGTAGGCGTGTGTTAAGTGTTTTTGAGGACACCCTGTATAATAAATAATGATAAAAAAACGTCTGTCACATTGAAAATGGTGGATTATACGTCAGTCGCTAATCAGAACCTGTTAAAAATTTGAAAATTTTAAGTTACTTAATACCGCATGAAATTCATATACAGCCTGTCCGGATTTCAAGTGTACATAGGACATTTACATGGGAAAATGGTTTTTCTCAATTTCCTGCTTTCCTATACATTTCGCAGAAAAAACATACTTGGCAAAAATGAAAGGAATTCGTGTGTAGAATGAGATGGTATTTTTTTAAGATTATTTATTGGTTTTTTTTTTTGAAATTTATATTTTAGCTCTTCCATGTACTTAATACCTTAAATATCCTGACTGATACTCATAATAACTTTTTTGTCAATTTTATTAATAGATTACGTTGATAAAAACAGATGGCAAATTTAAAAACAAATTTAAAAAATTGAAAAACCTATTTTTGCAAACTTTTTGAAATTTTTACTTCCCACCTCTACTATGGTAGGGAAGTAATGGATTTAGTCCGAAAAAAATATTTCGAGATTTTAACAGATTTTCACGTTTTGAGACCCTAGCAATCGTTTAAGATCATTTTCTGACTGATGTCTGTATGTAGTGTGTGTGTGTGTGTGTGTGTGTGTGTGTGTGTGTGTGTGTGTGTGTGTGTGTGTGTGTGTGTGTGTGTGTATGTGTGTGTATGTGTGTGTGTGTGTGTGTGGTCAATTTTTCGCCTTCGATATCTTAAGAACGGAACAACATACGGGCATGCCGATTGTTCTATTGTGTTTATCAGCCTTTAACTTAGATCTGATTAGATTTTGAGTCAAATCGGTTCAGTGGATCCTGAGATATTCAAAAAAACGTCCTCAATGTCACGTATTAACATAGGTAAAAAAAAATATAAATGAATTCTAGATGTTATAATATGAAAAAAATGTAAATATTTTTTTTCTCTAAAATGTATAGTTTTCGAGAAAAAAAATATTTTACTAAAAAAAATAAAAATTGTACGTAAATCAAGGTAACCATGATTTTTGCTATATTAAGTTAGCCATCAGTAGATCACCAAACAAAAAAGAGGGCCATGCTTTTTTCAAAGAATAAAAATTATATTGTGTTTTAAAGACCACCAACAGCTAAGGTTATTTGGGCCTAGTCAAAGCATAAAAAAAGTGTTTATTTTTTGCAAATATTTACTAGGTGGGAAGTATAGGACTGGTCATCAGTCAAATTATTTTATTAGCAACGTAAGCTGTAATTAAAATTTACCTAATAGTCGCGTCAATGAAGCCTTTTCCTCGGAAGTCCTCAAGAACAGCTCCGATTTTGATGATTTTTTTTGAAAATTTTGTTTTTTTATATTATTTAAAATCAGAAACCTTTTGGAGCGGGGAAAGAATTATTTATATTATTTAAAAAATATCTATGATATTTATATAAAAAATTTACTTTTGTCTCTATTTTTTCCTAAAAAATTCTTCATATATTAATTTCAGTATAAAAAGTAGATGATAAAAAAGAGTTTTGAACAATAATTTAATATTTACATCATAAAAATTCGCTGCATGGGTCAAGAAATACGTATGCATCACGTGCAGCCCGGGAAATAAAGGTTTCACGTCGCAAATAATTCCCAAGGAGCTGGATTTTTCACAGATGATAGAACACCTTTAGACATGTATTTTTACAAAAGTCTCCGGTTATCCCCCTTGTGCTTCCTCCACCACCCCCTTTTAAATATAATTTTGTAAGCCTTACGGAAAACGCTAATATCTCTGAAATCAGACGACTTTTTTTTTGTTTTGTTTCTAATTAGTTACTCTAAAAAATTTCCCCTCTTCAATTTTCCGATAAAATCAATATATGCTTTGCAATTTATTAATAAAGAGAAAATATCAGTTTTTAAAAGAATATTTCACAAAATATTTCCATATAACTTTTTGATGAGCCTGTTTCGAAATATCTCGAAAACGATTCTGTCATTTTAAATAGGATTACATTTCCTACAATTTTGATCCCTACAAATTTTCTGTGGTACAAATAGTAAGCGCGCTAGAGCTTCTTGAAAATCGGACGCGCTTTTTGTAGCCTTGGAAACCAATTGTTAAAACGTAATGTCCTTTTCAATAGCTTTATTTATTGTGTTCTTTATCGAATTTTAAATTAAAAATACACATGTTCATAAAGCAAGGAACGCTCTAAATCGTGATTTTTGTTCCATATCGATATCGTTAAAAATTTAGAAGCTAAAGCCAGTCAAAGTTGAAATCATCATAGAGCCTTACATTTTTTTTTTGACACGTGTTACGAGTACTTTCCATACCGAATAAAAAAATGTCCGTCTAGTAACCTATAAAAAATTTAAGGTTCAATCTCACTAACTTGAAAAATTTTCAAGTTATAAGCATTAATGTTCATGTTTTTACTTTTTGACATAAAATTAAAACACTTGACGCGAAGTGCTCTACTAAAAAGAGTGTTCGAGAAATATTAAGTTTACATATAGAAACTGTAGACCTATTCATGGGTTATATCTAAGTGAGTAAAAAAATTTAAAAAATTTGAAAGTGGTCACTCTACAGAGCACTTCGCAACAAGTGTTTCAATTTTATGTCAAAAGGTAAAAACATGTTTGCAGTAGAAGTGACTGTGATAACCACCCAACACTTGAAGAAGATGAAATCTCCGAAACGCAAAGTACATACAAATGAAAATTAAATTTGCTTTTTTTTGTATATAAAATAATAAATTTCAGTTAATAAAGATTTTTTAATTTTGTTCCACAAATTAATTTTGTCATTATTACATAAAAAAAAACTTAAAAATTTAAAATTGTTTATAAAATTTGTTGGTATATTGAGATATAATTTAAAAATAACATAAATATCTCTTTTATCCAAGTTTTCAATGGATATTGTATAAAAAAAATTTCTTTCCTGCATAAATAGTATAAATATTGTTTAAACAATAGAAATAATCCCGTCCCCGCTCCAAAAGATTTCTGATTTTAAATAATATAAAAAAACAAAATTTTCAAAAAAAAAAATCATCAAAATCGGAGCTGTTCTTGAGGACTTCCGAAGATTACCTGTTTTATGTATTCATTGACGCGACTATAAAAATGATTATGAATATTTGTTAGAATACGCTTCCTTATTAATGATAATTTTATACATAGGGTGTACAAATAGAAAATTATTTTTTATTCTTACTCATATTCATAATAATTTTGGGTAAATAAATAAAAGTTAAAAAAATTTGAAAAAAAATAGTTGTTTTTTTTAATTTTGTTTTTTGACTTTACCAACGTAATCTATGGATAAAATTGACAAAAAGTTATTATGAGTCAGGGTATTTAAGGTATTAATTACGATGGTGTGTGTGTATTTTAAAGACCACCAACAGCTGAGGTTATTTGGGCCTAGCACCAATTCATATTTTCAATTCATTATTTTTTTTTTTAATAATAAATTGAAAATCCAATTGACACTTTTACCAGCTCTCGGGCTAGAATCCGGGAACTGGGGATTTGTAATAGAGGAAACATAGCAACGCCATGTAAACAACAGCATTGCTACACGCTCGGCTATTCTCAAGCCTAATTACGATGGTAGAGTTAATATACAAATTTTCAAAAAAACAAAAAAAAAATCGAAAAAGAAAATACTATCTTATTCTACACATGAATTCCTTTCATTTTTGCCAAGTATGTTTTTTTCTGTAAAATGTATAGAAAAGCAGGAAATTGAGAAAAAAAGTACATATTTTAACCGCCATTTTGGAATCTGACGCCATTTTATTTTTTTTGTGTCCTATAAAACTCTCAAATATCAATTTTCAAAAGAATCGGATAATTTTTTCAAAAAATACATAATTTGGCCGCAATTTTGAAATCTGACGCCATTTTATTTTTTGTGTCCTATAAAACTCTCAAATATTAATTTTCAAAAGGATCGGATAATTTTTACAAAAGTGACATTACACTTTTTCGTGACGTGACGTTTCACTTTTTATGATTTAGGTCCCCATCTGAAATGTGCGAGAATCAGTTCGGTATTTTTGCGTGATGCCAGAATATTTTAAAACTAGCTGTCGCATAAGAAGTTATTCACTTCAAAAAAAATTCACGTAAATCAGATCAGTGGTTCTCGAGTTATAAACGTACAAACGGACATACAAACAGAGAAAGCCAAATTGTTCAGGAAGATATGAAACATCGAGAAATTTTGGTCCGATCCCTAGGTCCCGCCATCCGACCGACGTCATTAATTAGTTACAGGTCATTTTAACTCAGTAGGCCATGATTTTTAAACACAAAAATCAAACATCACCAGTCAAAAAATGGAATGACTAAATTAAAATATATCACCCGTTTTTAATATAAGTCAGAGCATACTGTAACAAGAAAAACCCAGATGATACGCCTATGGTGACAATCGATGCTTCTAGAATGGATAACAATGTATAGGCGTGGCATTATACCGAAGACGCCGGCAATCACTAGAAAAATCTGGAAGTTGCGCGAACGTGGTGGGGGTCGGGCTGCTGTCACTATATAAGTACAGCAGAAACCAGAAACAAGGAACAGCGAAGAACGTGTACGGCTGAAATAAATATTGTGCTAACAAGTGTTTTCACTTTGTTTGAGAAATACTGTTCGTGTATAACAGTGTTGTATATTCAAATTGACTTTTCATTGTTAATAAAGTTATTGTATATTGTTGTATACATTTTTAATTATTGAAATAAAAAATTTTATTCCGCCAAATTCAAAACAGTTTTGTTACACTGGTGTCAGGTGTGCGGTTTGAACAATTCAAAATGGCGGCAAAACTGTTGCGTGATTTGAAAGTGGTGGAATTGAGAAGCGAACTTGAAGAAAGGGACCTGGACACCTCAGGAGTAAAAATGGTCCTGCAAGATCGGCTCAAGGAGGCGATGCTGGGGGAAGGCAAGGACCCCGAAACCTTCAAGTTCGAGGGACCGCGCAGCGAGTTGGCAAAAGAAATACAAGGTATGAAGGAAGAAATGGGAAAAGAAATACAAGGTATGAAGGAAGGAATGGAAAATAAAATGGAAGGAATGGAAAATAAAATACTGGTAACAATGGAAGAAAAGCTGATCGAGAATTCTAGAATTTTCGAGGACAAAATAAGAGCAGTCGAAGAGAAACTTCAAGAGAAGATGGAAGAGAAATTCGGAAGCTTCGAAGAAAGACTGGCGGCAGTAGAAGATAGGCGAACATCTGCAGCGCTACAGAGTCCGATCAGCGAACTGAGGAGCAACAGCGAAGAAGAAAGGGAGGCGGCCACGACGCGAATAAGAATCAAACCGCCAACGTTTGACGGAAACGTGCCGTGGTCAACATACCTCAAACAATTTGAGGCGGCCGCGAGTGCCAACGGCTGGTCAGTTAGAGAGAAGGCTATCTCTCTGGTGGTGGCGCTGCGTGGCGATGCTCTGAACATCCTGCAGGCGATCCCAGCAAGCCAGCAGACAGATTACCAGCTGTTGGTCTCCCGGCTGGAACTCAGGTACGGGAACGCTCACCTCCAGCAGGTGTACCACGTGCAGGTAAAGAACCGCACCCAGAAGAGTGGGGAGACGCTCCAGCAGTTCCAGGCCGACATTGCGCGACTAATACGGTTGGCGTACCCAACAGCGCCCGACTCCTTCCTCGAACAACTAGCGGTGCAGACTTTCATAGACGGACTGAGGGACGGCGAAACATAGCAGGGCTTCAGGTTGGCGCGACCAAGAACCATTGATGATGCGCTTGCCCACGCCCTGGAATTCGAAGCCGCCAAGCACGCATCGCGAGGCAGTGGGCGCGTTCGAGTCGTAGGAGAGGAGACCGTGGACCAGTTGGAGGAGCTGGTACGAAGAATCCTCAGGGAGAAGGAGCGCTGGAAGAATGCTTCGGGCGAGACGTGTGGACCCCGTTGTCAGGACTGTGGCGAGCGAGGGCACATACGACACAACTGCCCTAAAACCGGTAAACAACAGCAGCCGGAAAACAAAAAGAAGGTCGACGGAAAGGGGTAGTGCCCCGGAGGCGGTGTCACCTAAGGACCGCACAGCCAGTATATTCGTCGATGGGAACGTCGCTGGGCAGGATATTCTGTTGCTGGTCGACACGGGCGCCATGAGGTCAATTGTATGTCCTCATGTAGTGCGAAAATCGACGAAACTATCGCCGGCGAAGGTGCAACTACGGACGGCTACATGTGACCGGATTTTGACGCACGGATCGGCAATGATGACCATCAGCGTCGGAAGCAAGAAGCTCGATCACGAAGTACTGGTGGCTGACGTCTCCGACAATTTCATCTTGGGGATGGATCTCTTACGAAAGTTCGGTTTCGCGTTGGACCTGAAGGAGGGCGTCCTAAGAATCGATGACGAAGAGCTTCCCTTGCACCCCATGGAGGACTCGGTGGCAAGAGTCTGGCTGAAGGAAGATGTGACCTTAACAGGACGGAGCGAGGTGATCGTGCGGGCCAGCCTGGATGGAGACCTCCGGGCAAGGTGCGTGCGAGCGATTGAACCAGTATGCGACAAAAAGATCCGTAGCGGTGTACTGGTGGGAAAGGCACTGGTTAGGGTCGGAGAATCGGTACCAGTGAGAATGATGAACATCAACAGGGAACCGGTGACCCTGAAGAAGAGTACCCTGTTGGGACAATGCGTACAGGTCTCCAGAATCTCGAGATGCGTGGAGGACACACGTTCTCGGTGGTTTTCGACCCTGGATCTGAAGAGCGGCTACTGGCAGGTCGAGCTGGAAGCGCAAGACCGCGAAAAGACTGCGTTCACAATTGGTACGGGGTTGTGGCAGTTCACGGTTATGCCCTTAGGGTTGTGTAACGCGCCGGCTACCTTCGAGCGCCTGATGGAGTCCATTTTGCGGGGACTCTCGTGGAAGACCTGCTTGGTGTACCTCGATGACGTAATTGTGGTCGGTCGTATATTTGGCGAACACTTGAGGAACTTGGAAGAAGTGTTCCGAAGACTGCGAGGCGCGAATCTGAAGCTAAGTCCCAAGAAGTGTCACCTGTTTCGGACGAAGGTGCAATAGAGAGTGGACGTGTTTTGTGCCGCTCTAATAATGGATACACGTAGTAAAGCTGAAATCAAGGCGTTTTTAATGTCTGAAGATTTTAGTGGTGTTATTAAAGAGTGCATAAGTGAAATAATAAATGAAAAGTTTTCTGAATTGTCAAGAAATTTAAAAGAACGTGAAAGTGAAATAATAAATGAAAAGTTTTCTGAATTGTCAAGAGATTTAAAAGAACTTAAAAATGTAGTTTCTGAGCTGAAAGGTGAAATGAGTGAAATCAGAAATGGTTTACGTAAACTTAATATTCATGAAGTTCTATTGAATGAAGTGAATAATGCAAGTCAATTAAGTGATAAAAAAATTGCAAATCCAAATGAACATAATAGTGCAGAGAACAAAAAATCTCGCCTCAAACAAGAATCAGCTGTGAAAAATTTTGCTTCTGTTGTTGCAAGTACATCTAATCATATACCAAATGTACAGGATGAAAACATCAAAACGAGTGAAAGTAAAAAAGATAAGAAGGTGCGATCTAAAAATAATGAGGAGTCCGAAAGCTCCAGTTCTGACGAGGATTGGACCACTGTCGAAAGTAAAAGAAGAAGAAGAAAACACAGAAACAGAATGAAGCCAACAATCGGAAATGCTACAGAGGAGATACTTGGAGCATCAGTAAAATTTTTTGCGGTGGAGAAAACTAGTTGGTTATTTGTTTCTAGACTTGCTTTGCAAGTAACTGAGACAGATATCATTACCTATCTAAATCAATTTGAAAAATCCAATTACATGTGTGAACACATTAATAAAGATAAAGAGACTAGGTACTTTAATACTTTTAAGATAGGTGTTCCCCAACATCTTTTGGAAAAGGTTGAAGATCCGAGCTTTTGGCCAATTATTAATCGTTTCTTTTTTCCCAAACGTGAAAATTTTCAGAGAAAATCGAACACAGAACCCGTAAAATAAATGTTTTAAATATATCTCATCTAAATATACAAGGACTCCGCAATGCAAGCAAATCAAATTTTCTTGAAATTGTGTTACATGAAAGTTCACCTGACATTATATGTATTAGTGAGCATTGGCTTAAGGCTGATGAAATAGCATGTCTTAAAGTGGATGGTTATATACTTGCGAGTTATTTTTCTAGAAGTGAATATTTTCGAGGTGGTGTTTGAATTCTTTGCAAAGCTTCTATAAAATACAAAGTGATTAATGTTACTAAATTCTGTACTGAAAAATGTTTTGAAATGTGTGGTATCGAAATTAATTTTAATAACTGCAATTATATCATTCTAGCGGTTTACCGCTCCCCATTAGCAAATTTAAATAACTTTTTTGTTAATCTGGCATCGGTTTTAGATTTTTTTATATATCATCAATAAACCCATTTTTATTGCTGGTGATTTCAATTTGAATTTTTTAGTGCAAAGTGCGGATAAAAACATGTTAATAAATATTCTTGATTCATTTAACATAATCCCTACTATTGTAAGTCCCACCAGAATTACTAGTTCTTCGTCGACTTTAATTGATAATATTTGTACAAACATAAATGCGGGCTATCAAACAAGAGTAGATGATTTCTATTTTTCAGATCATACCATGCAAACTTTATCTGTGCAAATTAATGTTACTTATACAGAAAATTATTTATATAAACGATCCTTTTCGGCTATTAACAAGAATTACTTTGCTTACTGCTTGAATAAAGAATTATGGGCTGAAATATACGACGAATGTGACTATACAAATGACATTAACTTCAAATTCAATCATTTTATTACGACTCTATCACACTACTTTAATTTAAGTTTTCCTTTAATTAAATAAAAAAGCAAAATGGAAATACTAAAAGTAAGTGGGTAACACCTGAAGTAATCAATTCAAGTAGACTTTTGAAAAATATGCATCAACTTGTTAAGATTTCAAATACTGTGGAAAATAAAAATCGCTACATAATTGAAAACAGAAAACATGTAAATTTGGTAAATTCTATGAAACAAAATTATTATAATGATTTACTGGACAGAGCACAAAATAAAATTAAAGCATCGTGGCAATTAATTAATAACATATATAATCAAACAAATCAGAAAACGAATAACATATCTGAACTTGAAATAAACGGTACTATTGTCAAAGATGGAAATATGATTACAAATTATTTTAATAATTTTTTCAAACAACAACCAGTTGATATATTGAATAACATACCAATTTGTGATCCAATTAACGTAAACAATATTAATATTAATTCTATGTACATGTTCCCTTTTGATGAGTATGAGGTGTTGCTTTTAATTTGTCAGCTGAAAAATTCTTTTTCATCTGGTACTGACAATATTACTAACAATATTATTAAGGAATTTAGGTATTTTTTAATACAGCCCCTAACTTATCTTATAAACTTATGTATATCAAATGGATATTTTCCTGAAATTTTAAAATACGCGATTATAAAACCTGTTTATAAAAAAGGTGACTCTAAAGATCCAACAAATTACAGACCGATTTCTATCCTATCCAGCATTTCAAAACTTGTTGAGTTAGCAATATATAAACGAACAGTAAAATTTTGCAATAGGTTTAATGTTTTTTCTTTAGCACAACATGGATTTTTAGCAAATAAATCTACAGTTTCTGCTATATCGTTTTTTTATAATAAAATAATGGATGCTGTCGATAATAAGATAATGACCTTAGGTATTTTTGCTGATTTAAGTAAAGCTTTTGACGTTGTGCAACACGATCTATTATTAACTAAAATACAAAGCATTGGTCTAAGAGGCATTGTGCTAGATCTTTTCTTTTCCTATTTATCTAATCGGAAACAATGCGTATCGATTAATCAAGCCAATCAGTACTACATTTCTAATGAGGTTTATTGTGATAACGGTGTGCCACAGGGTAGTGTACTTGGTCCGCTATTGTTTATCCTATTTATTAATGATTTACCTGGTTATCTAGAAACTGAAGACATTGTTATGTATGCTGATGACATAAATGAGTAAAAAATGGCGGAGCCATACCAGTTGCGTAGCCAAGCCTCTAAAAAAGAGGTGTCAGCAAATGACATAAATGTGATAAATATAGTTACAAATGCTCTGTGCAGTGAAACATTTAGTGTACTTTTGAGTGATATAATTAGAAAAGCTGTGAGTGAACAAACTGAAAGTTTACGACAAGATTTGATCAACTTAAAGGAAACTAACCTAAAATTGTTAGTAGAGATTGAAAATCTAAAAGGTGAGAAAGTTTCAGTGGAGCCAGTGCAATCTATGAATCGTATTATTTTATCAAAGAACAAAACCAAAATTAATGACATCTCTGGCAATGTAACATCTATGAATAGTTCATCAGATATCATTGAAGTAAATACTAGTAGAGAGAAATCCGAAAATGGAATAAACAACAGCGCAAGTAACGTGATTATGGTTAAAAATGACACTGATAGTCAGGTTAATAACTTAAATAAAATTGACAGTGATGAGAACTCCAGTCAAGACGATGAGGAAGATGGTTTTATAAAGGTGACACGAAGAAAGAGAAGAAAACCAATTATACGAGGAAGGGCTCCTCAAAGTGAAATTCTCAAAACAGCGGATGAAAAAATCTGGATTTTCCTGGGTAGAACCCTTCCATCCACCAAGGCAAATGATGTCAACAATTACCTGGAAGAGAAATTTCCGGGCCATGAATTTGTATGCGAGGATCTCAATAGTAAAGGGCGCTGGAAAAGTTTCCGAGTGGGAGCGGATAAATCGTTAATTGACGACATCTATAATGCAGAAATTTGGCCCCAAGGTGCCATTATAAAGCGCTTTCTTTTTCGACACAGAGCGGCGAGTTTCCGGTCATAACTGGGGGCGCACTCTATGTGGAGTGGAACATCAATTGTCAAATGTTCGTTCAGTGCATCACACGGCGCAGTATAATATACAACTTCACAGTAAACAAAAAAAGTCAATCACTGACAACTATTTACCACAAAAACGTGACAGTGAGGGCTATAATTTTTCTGTTATATTTCAAAACGTTCAATCGTTAACTAATAAAATTCCTCTTATGGAAATGATTATGTGTGAACATGTAAGTAACCTGGACATTATATGTTTAAATGAGCACTGGCTGAGTTGTGATAAAATAAATACTTTAAAATTCCTTAATTTCACTTTAGCTGATAGTTTCTGTCGTACAGTACACAGTCATGGTGGTACATGCATATTTGTTAAAAAAGGGCTGCTCCATAAGCCATTAACAAAAGTGAATAATTTATCGGTGGAAATACATGGCGAAGTTTCTGCAGTGTACTTACACAAGCACGGGTGCGCCATAGTAAATATCTATCGTTCCCCTAACGGTGACATTGACATTTTTATTCAAATGACTTTATTACTTTAAACTTTAAACGATGCTTAATTGGTGGTGACTTTAATATAAACTTCCTAGTCGACAGTATTAATAAAAATAAATTGTTGGATGTAATGAGATCTCATAACCTAATCGATTTGTTTCAGCAAGCTACACGTACTACTTGTACGTCATCAACCTGTGTTGACAATTGTTTCACAAATATCTTGGACATAAATACGAAGAAACTTGTGAATTTTAATATTTCGGACCATTTAGGTCTATTAGTGACGGTAACTACTAAGATCAGTATTTGTAAAAAAGAAACACTTAGCATTAGGAACTTCAGCGAATGTAACTATAATTATTTTACCTACTTATTAACGAAAGAAAGCTGGCATGATACACCCTTAATTACCGATTGTAATATTCTTTTCAATAACTTCTTTGATAGATTTTTGGACCTATTTAACTTAGCTTTCCCAATTACAAAAGTAACAAAAGGAATTAAGATGCAAAATTGCCTTTGGCTTACGCCGGAAATTGTGACTATGAAAAATAATCTGCTCTTACTCTATGAATTGAGAAACGTTGATCAAAACTGGGATAATATTTATAACATACAACGCAAAGAATACAGGAAAATGATAAATCAGGCAAAAAAAGATCATATATCTAAATCAATCTCTAGCTCTGTTAATACCTGTAAAACTGTTTGGAAACTGGTGAATGATATAGCAGGAACTAAAAAAGAAAAAGATCAGGTCGAGAAAATAGTCTGGAGAGACATTACTTATGAGTCTCATGAAAACATAGCAAACTGCTAAATAGTTATTTCATTGAGATGTTAAATTTCGTTAAACTACAGACAAATGGCGATGAATTTTACAAATTTCTAAAGAACAAACCATCGGTACCAAACTCAATTTTCCTTAACCCAGCTGATGAAGCAGAGATAACAATCACAATTCATAGAATGAAGAGCAAAAATACTCCCGATATATATGATATGTCGGTTGTGTTTGTTAAAAGATATTTTGTATTTATTACAAAACCTTTGACGGTGATAATAAATAAGTGCCTTATATCTGGAATTTTTCCAGATAAATTAAAAAAAGCTAAGATCCTCCCTGTCTTTAAAAAAGGAGAGAAAAGTGACCCAAATAATTATCGGCCAATATCGATTTTGCCTGTATTCTCAAAATTTTTTGAATATATAATATACAAAAGGCTGACAGATTTCTTTACACGAAATCATGTTATAAATGACACCCAGTTTGGTTTTGTTCAAGATCGATCAACTACTAGTGCTGTATTAACATTTCTGAATAATGTGATTCATGCCTTGGACAGTTCACAGTATGCAGTTGGTGTATTCTGTGACCTGTCCAAGGCCTTTGACGTTGTGGATCACAACATTTTGTTAGAAAAGTTACAATTTTACGGGGTAAGAGGCACAGCTTTAAGTCTTCTTAGTTCTTACTTAAATGATAGGAGTCAATGTGCACAAATTAAAAACTGTAAATCTTCCTGGAAGGGGACAGAAACGGGAGTTCCCCAAGGGTCTATCTTGGGTCCGCTGCTGTTTATAATCTATGTGAATGACTTAGCAGTAAATGTGCCTCTAGCCGAGGTCATACAATATGCTGATGACACCAGTTTTGTACTTCGTAATGATAACAATACTGTGCTAATAGAAAATATTAATATAACAATAAATGATGCAAAAAATTGGTTTGCTGCTAATAAACTTTTGTTGAATGAAAATAAGACCCATAAAATTAATTTCATTACGAAAAATAAAAAAGTTCGCTTACTTGATCATCAAGAGAATTCAATTAATTTCTTGGGTATTGTCCTAGACTCCAGTCTTACTTGGAATTGTCATATAGACAAACTGGCAAAAAAATTATGCTTGTCTAATTATGTATTAACCAAACTGACGAATTTATTAGACGATGACGTTCTGAAGAAGACGTACCATGCTTTCATCCAATCACACCTTCAGTATGGATTGCTATTCTGGGGAAATTCACCTAGTAGTGAGCGCGTATTCAAACTCCAAAAGCGTGCAATAAGAACAATCACAAAATCAAATTGGAACGACTCTTGTAGAAACTTATTTGTTCAACTTAATGTAATGTCTCTCTACTCCATTTTTGTGTATACTTGTTTAATATTTGCGAAAAGCAATACCTTAGATGTGCATTCAGATCAACATGATTACTACACTAGAAATCGGGAAAACACATGCATACCGAAGGTGCGATTGGACTTAGCCGGTAGAAGTTATTTGTGCATCAGTTATAAATTTTATAATGCGTTACCTCTAGAAATAAGGAAATTAGGATTAAGAGATTTCAAAAAAAACATAAAACAAATTTGTATAAGAAACTGTTTATACTCCATCAAGGAATTTTTTAATATTAATTTTAATTGTTATTAATGTAATTTATTTGACGTAATCAATGTGGGCTTGCCCATCTATGATTTTAATAAATCTATCTATCTATCTATCTATTTATCTATCTATCTATCTATCTATCTATCTATCATTGTCACTGCTGACACTAGTCAACATTTAGAGGTAAGTGCTAATACAACTCTTGATAAGTTGGCAACTTGGTTCAATGCCAACAAGCTTTACCTAAATCTTAGCAAAACATTTTACCTTTATTTTACAACTAATAGAAATAAAACCAATTTTAATTTCAACATTTCTATCAATAATAATATTGTTAATAAAACCTCTGTTATTAAGTTTCTAGGTATACACCTTGAGGATACCTTAACTTGGAGCATTCAGTGCTCTGAAATAATAAATAAACTGAAAAGTTTGTGTTTTCTTACTATAGTAGGAACTGACACACTTTTAATGCTGTATTACAGTCACGTGTTTTCTAGATTGAGATATGGAGTTATTTTTTGGGGTAATTCCTCTCAGTCAAAAAATGTATTTATATGGCAGAAAAAATTATTAAGAATAATTTGTAACATGGGGTCTAGAGATTCATGCCAACCTATATTTAAAAAATTTAAAATATTAACACTTCCATGCATATATATCTTAGAAACGCTGTTATATATAAAGCAAAATTTAGATACAGTGGAATACAATAATGATGTACACAACTATAACACAAGACTTGGTTCCGAAATTAGATTACCTAAATGCAATTTAGAATTATACAAACAAGGGCCACAGTACATGGGTCAAAAATTATTCAAGAACTTGCATGTTTGTTTCAGAGATTTAAAATTCTCCAAATTTAAAAGTCAAATTTCAAGTATGTTAAAAGAAAAATGTTTTTACACGGTTGCATCTTTTTTTGATAGCCCTGTTTGTGTTTGTCCACTAAAATATAATTATTGATAATGTTTTGTTTATGTAATTTGTTTGACGCTATTATACAGACTCATTGTCTGTCAAAAATAAAGATTATCTATCTATCTATCTATCTATCTCGGACACGTCGTCTCCCGTGACGGAATAGAGGCCGACCCGGAGAAGATTCGAGCGGTGCAGGAGTGGCCGACTCCGAAGGACAAGCACCAGGTTCGAAGCTTCCTTGGATTATGCACCTACTATCGTCGGTTCGTCTCGGGCTTTGCAAACATTGCAAAGCCGTTAACAAGGCTGACAGAAGACGGGCGTGAATACATCTGGAGCGGCGAGTGTGAGGAAGCGTTCCAGCAACTGAAACGTGCTTTGGTGTCAGCGCCGATTCTGAGCTACCCGCGCACGGACGGGAATTTCATCTTGGACACAGATGCAAGCAACCTGGCTATTGGTGGCGTGCTCTCTCAGATTCAAGACGGGCACGAGAAGGTCATTGGCTACTTTAGCAAGGTGCTGTCAAAGGCGGAACGAAATTACTGCGCGACCAGGAAAGAATTGTTGGCGGTTGTCAAGTCAGTGGAGCATTTTCATAAGTACTTGTACGGGTGGAAGTTCCTGTTGAGAACGGACCATGCCGCATTGAAGTGGCTCTTACAATTTCGAAACCCCGAAGGACAGGTCGCCAGATGAATAGAGCGGCTGCAGGGATATGACTACGACACGGAGCATCGTGCGGGCGTTAGTCATCGTAACGCCGATGCCCTTTCCCGAAGACCCTGCCCGGAAGACTGTCAACACTGTTCTCGCCTGGAAGAGAAGAACTGCCACATCGCAAGAACCACTGTGGTGAACAACGATTGGTTGCCCGATGAAGTTCGGCGGGAACAAGGGGCAGACCCGGAATTGAAGATGGTGCTGAGATGGAAGCGCAGTGGAGAAAGACCGGCCTGGGAGGACGTTAGTCCGTTGAATAGGGCACTGAAGACATACTGTGCCCAGTCAGGGAGACGGCAGATGACGGGCTTCTGAAGCGGAAGTTAGAAAGCGAAGACGGCACGACTGTGAGGCACCAGCTCGTAGTTCCAAAGAGCCGAGTGTCGGAGGTGTTACAACGGGACCTCGGGTGGCCACTTTGGCGTAAAGAAGACCCTAGAAAGAGTCAGAGAACGGTTCTACTGGGTCAACTGTAAAGACGACGTCCGCGAATGGTGCCGGAAATGCAGACTGTGTGACGCCGGTAACGGACCCCTGGGGAAACGAAGAGCACCGATGAGACAGTACAATTAGTGGGGCCGCCAAGCGACGAATCCAACTTCAACCTTGCATTTTGTGATAGAGAGATGCCACTCGGTACGAATGTTGGTCGAACCCACATCTTCACTTTAAGATGTGAAGACATTTTGGGCCCCGTGACCGGGCCCCTAGACAGGGTAGTTGCGTAGCTTTCAGGGGCAAAACGCCTGTAACTCTGCAACCGTTCCTCACACAGTTCTGGGGGTAGTCTCATTGGATTCAGCACACTCTATATCATACGGGACGGTCCTCAGACCACCTTCGAAACCTCCACCAGCCCGCGTATAGGGGTGAAATACAAGTAGTCCTTTGAAATGTTAAATTGGGTAGGAAAAGGTTTTTTTTTTCGTTGCGTAGGGGGAGGCGGTGTAAATTTAAAAATGAGTTTTCGGGGTCGGCAGCCACCCCATTTGGCCGCCACCCTGAAAAGGGGGTGTAGTGGGGCCGTTAAGTGTTTAAACCATGCACGACGTGATAGAGAGATGCCACTCGGTACGAATGTTGGTCGGACCCATATCTTCACATTAAGAAGTGGAGGCACCTTGGCCCCGCGACTGGGCCCCTAGACAGGTGGTTGTCGAGGCCGTTAAGCGTTTAATCTTGCACTTTGTTATAGAGATATGCTACTCCGTACGAATGTTAGTCGGCCCCATACATTAAGAAGTGGAGTCATTTTGGGCCCCGCGACCGGACCCCTAGACAGGTGGTTGATGGGGCCATGAAGCGTTTGAATCTTGCAAGACGGGATAGAGAGATGCCACTCGGTACGAATGTTGGTCGAACTCATATCTTAACATTAAGAAGTGCAGGCACCTTGGCCCCGCGACCGGGCCCCTAGACAAGTGGTTGTTGGGGCCGTTAAGCGTTTGAATCTTGCACTTTGTGATAGATAGATGCCACTCGGTACGAATGTTGATCGGACCCATATATTCACTTTAAGAAGTGGAGCTATTTTGGGCCCCGCGACTGGGCCCCTAGACAGGTGGTTTTTGGGGCCGTTAAGCGTTTAATCTTGCACGACGTGATAGACAAATGCCACTCGGTACGAATGTTGGTCGAACACATATCTTCACTTTAAGACGTGAAGGCATTTTGGGCCCCGCGACCGGGCCCCTAGACAGGGTGGTTGCGTAACTTTCAGGGGCAAAACGCCTGTAACTCAGCAACCGTTCCTCGCACAGCCTTAAGAGTAGTCTCATTGAATTCAGCACACTCTATTTCATACGGAACGGTCCTCAGACCACCTTCGAAACCTCCCCAGCCCGCGTATAGAGGTGAAATATAAGGACGTAAGTGCAAATGATCGTACAATATGAGTAAATGTTTATATCATATGACATGAGAAAGTCAAAAAGGCTCCACTACTTAAAGTGAAGATATAGGTCCGACCAACATTCGTACCGAGTGGCATCTCTCTATCACGTCGTACATGGTTTAAACACTTAACGGACCCACTACACCCCCTTTTCAAGGTGGCGGCCAAATGGGGTGGCTGCCGACCCCGAAAACTCATTTTTAAATTTACATCGCCTCCCTCCACGCAACGAAAAAAAACCTTGTCCTACCCAAAATTCAAAAGTAGCCTAAAAAAATTTAACTTTTCAATTGATTACTTGTATTTCACCCCTATACGCGGGCTGGTGGAGGTTTCGAAGGTGGTCTGAGGACTGTTCCGTATGAAATAGAGTGTGCTGAATTCAATGAGACTACTCTTAAGGCTGTGCGAGGAACGGTTGCTGAGTTACAGGCGTTTTGCCCCTGAAAGTTACGCAACCACCCTGTCTAGGGGCCCGGTCGCGGGGCCCAAAATGCCTTCACGTCTTAAAGTGAAGATATGGGTTCGACCAACATTCGTACCGAGTGGCATCTCTCTAGCACAAAGTGCAAGGTTGAAACGCTTAACGGCCCCACTAAATGTCGGAAGTCCGATGGAGAGGGTGGCCATTGACGTGGCTGAACCATTTCCTGAGAGCGACGCAGGAAATAAATACATCTTAGTGACGATGGACTATTTCACCAAATGGGTGGAGGCCTATGCACTCCCAAACCAAGAAGCTGCGACGGTTGCTGAAGTCCTGGTCAAGGAGTTCTTTAGTCGTTTCGGAGTGCCATTGGAGCTGCATTCGGACCAGGGCCGTAACTTTGAATCCGCCCTCTTCGGAGACGTCTGTCGCCTGTTGGGAATCCGTAAGACACGAACCACGCCTTTGCATCCGCAGTCTGACGGGATGGTGGAGCGCATGAACCGGACGATGGGAAAGTATCTGGCGAAGGTGGTGTCTGACCACCAGCGGGACTGGGACCAGTACTTGCACCTGTTCCTAATGGCATATCATGCATCGGTTCACAAAACAACCGATCAAACACCGGCCAGCGTAATGTTGGGGCGTGAGCTGCGGTTGCCCTGTGACCTGGAGTTCGGGTGCCCACCGTCGGACCAGGAGGAAGCTGGAGACACGTACGTCGCCAAGCTGAGACGAAAACTGGATGACATCCACCAGCGGGTCCGCAAGAATAGCCAACTAGCCAGCGACCGGATGAAGAACCGTTACGACGTGAGATCACAGGAGGGCGGGTTCCAGCCAGGAAATTTAGTTTGGCTGTACAACCCGTGCAGACGTCGTGGTCTCTCACCAAAGTTACAACGGAGGTGGGAGGGCCCGTACCAAGTAATGAAGCGGATCAATGATGTCGTCTGCCGCATTCGTAAGCTACCGAGGGGGAAGCCCAAGGTGGTACACTCCAACAGACTAGCGCCTTATGAAGGGGGCGACGAGACAGACGTGGAGCAAGGGGACGAGGCCAGAATTACCATCGGCCGAACTACTCTGGCGGAAAAGCGGCCTGCTTTCGAAGATTTTATCGCCGAATTCTCCGAGGCCAGAAAGGCCCGTTACGGCGTGACAAATGAGGAAGGGCGTGATCTTTTTGGTGTCCCTCGCGAGTTTCGCTTGCTCACTGCGTCTCCCGAGACCTTCGAATGTCCGGAGGCATAGCGGCTGAGTTCTGTCGACGATTCGGCCGCCGATGAGAGCTCTGGAGGCAGGGGCCCCGGGTCGGGAGGGTCCTACGACTGCCGGATCAACATCACTTCATTTACTACCTGGTGACGAAACAACTGTTCCATCAGAAGCCCACCTACGCTAGTTTGTGGAACACCCTAATGGAGTTGAAGGCCAACCTACTCGCTGACGGTATTAAGAAGCTGGCAATCCCGAAGCTGGGTTGTGGGCTCGACCGATTGGATTGGAGGGTCGTGCGGAACATGTTGGAGGTCATCTTCGACGGCACTGGTGTGGACATCCTGGTATGCAGTCTAGGACCGGAACGTCGAACGCATACGGACAAGAGCGTGGACTGCTACTTCTACCGCAACGGAACGTGCCGCCGGGGCGACGGTTGCCGCTATCAGCATGACCCTTTCTTCAGGGCTAAAAACCTGCCCTGGGACAGGGCAGATCTAAGAGGGGGGCAGTGTAACAAAAATCCAGATGATACGCCACTGCCTTGGGCGGAACTTACTGGAAACAAATGAATTCCGAGAAATGTCTTTGTTTGTTGGTAATCGCGCGAAAAATAAAGAATGTACTAGAAAAATCGAGCGACATCGTTCTTTAGGTATATAAGCGGAGACGAATCGACAATCAGGGGCAGTCTACAATCAGCCTGTGATTTAGTGAGTAATCGGTGCGCCATACGAAGTGCGGGAAATAAATAACAGATAAATAAACATATACCTGTGTTAAAATAAATATTCTGCGTATTGTTAAGTGTGTCATTGTTAAGAATTGACATTTTCGGTGTGTGTACTTTTTTTGAGTTTATAATATTATTCATTGTTATTAAATTATTGTATATTGTCGTTTACATATTTTGATTATTGAAATAAATAATTTTATTCCACCAAATTCAAAAACAGTTTTTTATTTTTTTTTTATTTTTATGATTGTACTTGAAAAAGTCTAAATCTATAGACGAAACGTCGTACATTTAATTTAATAAATCAAATTATTTTGTCCACTATCCTGCGATTTTGCTTAATTTTATTATAATCACGATGGACACGATTTCTAATATAAAGTTTTGTTACAATATTAATATCTGGGTGACCGAGATTTGCTCGGATGAGTTCAATAAAAATAGTACCTACTTAATATGCTGTGAAATATTGATATTGTATTATTTTCTCATTCTGTTTTCATCAAAATCGTTATTCGTTTTTGAGAAAAAAAGGTCTAGGTAAGATTATACGTCATACTACCTAGTACCTACATTTAACGTACTTATAGAGCAAGAGCCCGCGACAGTCAGACCTTCGTCATTTTATAAAAGCTGAAAGTTTCTCTGCGCATGTACCCAACACAGGTAAGAACGATAATCGACTTAAGAAGTTTGGATGGTGGTTACTTTGGCAGGTAGAGGGTACCAAAGGTACGATAAGCCACTTCCGGTGCAAAATGTCAATTTTTATATGTATATGTATAAATGTATAAATTGAAACAGCTCAAAATTACTAAGTGGCCCTTAGTCCAACATGGTAACCATAGTTTTTAAGAAAATGACATTTCGAAAAAATTATAAATTTTCAATAACTGCTCAAAATTGGATAAAATATAATAGTTAAATCCTGTATCATGAAAAATAAAAGTAATACATTTTGTAAAGTAGTATCAGTATATTCAAAAATTAAAATTTTTGATGTGAAACATCTTTAGGTACGGGTGTAAAATCATTTGAATGGAACTTCGCCAAATGTTATTTATTATTGCATTTTGAAACTACGTGGTCAATAATATTATAGTTTTTTTACTAACATTATCATCGCGTAATGTATCATGCCGTTTTTTTTTTAATAAAAAAAAAACAGAATGATAATTATGTATTGTTTTTTTTCTTATTGAAAAATTATGAATGTGATATATTTTAGAACCTTACCTATATTAAAAATGTTAAAAATTTAATTTCCAACAAAAAATATCTCGCATTCGATGATGTAAATTATTTTCTAATTTAACTGGCATAAAAAGATATCTTTATTAAATATATATAGGTATATAATTTTTATTTCATGATTTTCTTGACTTTTTTTCAAAGCAACTACTTTAAACTATCTTTTGTTTAAATATGTTTACATATCATTGTAAAAAAAAAATATTTTAATAGCACGTTAATATAAGTATACTTAGAATAAGTAATTTAATAATAATTCATAAAATGTTATTGCCTTTGTTCGGATACATTTTTGAATAGTTTTATGTACCTACAGTAAATTATATTGAAACTCATGTTGATCACTCACGTATGTAATATAATAAAATTAAAAAACCGGTTGATTTGTGAATCAGAATTGTCAATCTTTATTATGGCAATGTTTCAACAACCATTTTGTTGCCTTCTTCAGGCCTAAAATTACATAATTCTAATAATGTAATTTTAGGCCTGAAGAAGGCAACAAAATAGTTGCTGAAAAGTTGCCATAGTAAAGATTGACAGTTCTGACTCACAAATCAACCGGTTTTTTCTTTTATTATAGTAAATTATTATTATTTTCCATTTATCATTATAGTTATTTTGGTTTTATATTCGCTTAGTTAGCTTTATAATAAATAACAATATTTTTGTATTTAAAATTAATAAACTAATGTTCAATAGGTACATTGTTTTTCGTTAAAACTTCATACATAATGCTTGAGTGATCTGTCTATAAATTTCAAATGTAGGAAATCGATTCTCGGGGACTTTGTAATGCAGTGTATTTGTTTAATACATTTTATTTGCCAACGTTTCGACTTAAATCAAGTATTTATCAAGGCTCTGTAACAATTAATAAATTTGTTTTTTAACCTAAAATAATCTAAAAATCATATAATTTTAGATTATTTTAGGTTAAAAAACAAATTTATTAATTGTTACAGACTACAGAGCCTTGATAAAGACTTGATTTAAGTCAAAACTTTGGCAAATAAAATGTATTAAACAAATACACTGCATTACAAAGTCTATTGTTCCCGAGAATCGATTTCCTTCATACATAATATTTCTAATTCTAATAATTTTGATTAAATAGAATTTCAAGAAAAATATTAATCGAGGTTCAGTAAAGTCAAATGCTTCAATTAATATTTAGCGTCAAACCAAATTTAAAATCACAAACAAAAATCAACCTTTTTTCTCTTTTCGGAACAATACCCCAAAATATAGTATACTTTTATTACAGGTTACTACGACCATCAAATAAGTATACTAATTTATATAAGAGGTGCACGTTGAATTACGTTAAAAAATAAAAATAAAAAATTGCTACACTAAAATATATAAATTCTTGTGAAAATTGTCAATACCAGATTCAGGCAATTCCTGCGTCATTCTACGGATATGAGTTAGAAACCAAATGCGTTGAAAACATAAAGTTATACATAATTAGACATGCGTATGAACGTTTGCCAAACACAAGGCCGATAACTCATTTCAGAACGGTTACAATATATACATATACATATATACATAATTTTAATTGACAGCTTTAAAAATGTCAAAAAAACAAATATAATTTATAAGTTTTCAATGTGTTAACCAAAATTTCCTTAGGCAACCCTATGTATTTCAATACAGCTCTTCGAGATCTACAATATGGCGTCAATTGTATGCTGTCATATAATGACGAAAGATAATTATGAGCTAATGAAATATGTGTATTTTCACCGGAATGAGCTCCTCCCGGCCGTCGCAGCAGGATTTGACGAGGCAACCCTAGCGCTTATTCTTTGTCATACTGAATACTACCTTCCCTGAAAATTTCATCCTGTCACAATCTATCTCAATCTCTCATAATTTATTGAAGTTTAGGGGTGTCTGTCAGGGGGTTGAAACCGTACTAAGTGTCTGGCAATGGACGACGTGATTTCTAATATTATTCTGAAGAAAATATAAAAAAAACTGAGCTTTATACTTTAACGAATTTGAGGTACTATTTTATGAACCTTTGCTACCCTCTACCTGCCAAAGTAACCACCATCCAAACTTCATAAGTCGATGATCGTTCTTACCTGTGTTGGGTACATGCGCAGAGAAACTTTCAGCTTTTATAAAATGACGAAGGTCTGGCTGTCGCGGGCTCTTGGGCTATTATACATCTATCTTATCTATATATTCCGTTACTGACTGATTGATTGACTGACAGACAACGCCCAGGTCAAACCGCTAAAGATATAAACTTGAAATTTGGACAGTAGGTTCCTTTTGTGACGTAGGCACCCACTAAAAAAGGATTTTTCGAAATTCAATCTCTAAGGGGGTTAAATAGGGGATGGAAGTTTGTATTGAAATTCGTCATTTTTGAAGTTAGAAGCATGAAATTTTGCACAGGAGTTTCTTATATAACGTAGGTGAGCACCAGGCAATTTTTTTTTGAAAATTCATCCCCTAAGGTGGCTAAAAAGGGGATGAAAGTTTGTATGGAAGTTCGTAATTTTTGAAGTTAGAAGCATGACATTTTGCACATGAGTTCCTTATATTACGTAGGTGAGCAATAAGAAAGGATTTTTAAAAATTCATCCCTTAAAGGGGTTAAATAGAGGATGAAAGTTTGTATGGAAGTTCATCATTTTTGATGTTAGAAGCATGAAATTTTGCACTGGAATTCCTTATACACTTGCGTGCATAGAAATGACTTTAACTATATTTTTTTTAGGAACTATTCGTCAGATCAAAAAAGACTATATGCTGTTTGAAAGACAATTTAATATGCTTCGATATTAGTCTAAATTTATTTCGACTTCTTAGGCTTAAAATTGTAAAATTAATGAATGAAACAAATTAACTTTTTTTATTACTAAAAAAAGTATGGTTTATTGACAATTATCTAAATTAACTCTTGATTTTTAATAATAAGGATGACTCCCTCTTGCCCTAATAACATCTCTCATACGATTAGGCATAGATCTAATCAAGTTCAATATTGATTCTTGTCGGATGTTAAGCCTATCTTCTTTTATTGCAACAATAAGCTGTGGGATCGAGATTGGGGCACGAATTTTTTGTCTCAGCTCATCCCATAAAATTCGATTGGGTTAAGGTCGGGACTGCATTCTAGCCACTTCATAACCCGAAAACCGACTTCTGTAATGTAATCTTGCACGAATATTGCGGTGTGCGGCCTCGCATTGTCATGCATCAAATTAAATTTACTCCAATGTAGTCGACGTAAGGTACCACATTAGCTGCTAAAATCTCCTCGATGTACCAGTACCTAGCACCCGTTAAACCTCCTTTCCCGTGACCACGGTCGTCCCAACGGATGAAAGCAGAGTCGGTTCGTTCTCCCATAGAAATTGCACCCAGATCATGCAGAAAACATCTCCACAAGTTATCCGCTCTTCAATGCAGCATTCTGCAAATTGCTCTGGTACACTTCTCTTCTTCAGTTGCTACCATAGAGGCATATCCTGGTCTCATCGAGAACATAACAGACTCCCACTGTTCCAATGTCCAATTCAGATGATTTTGTGCAAAACGTAGGCGTGCTTGACGATAAGCTGGGGTAATTTTTGGACAAATCGCAGGTGTTTTAGAGGTCAGGTTACTTTCCTGCAATCTTCGTCTAACTGTCCACTGACTAATAGCCACCCTCGTCGACTACATTGGAGACAAATTTAATTTTATGACTGATAATGCAAGGCCGCACACCGCAAGATTCGTGCAAGATTACATTACAGAAGTCGGTTTTCGGGTTATGGAGGAGCCAGTATGCAATTCCGACCTAAACCCAATTGAACATTTATGGGATGAGCTGAAACGAAAAATTCGTGCCCCAACCTCGATCCCACAGCTTATTGTTGCAGTAAAAGAAGATAGGCTTAACATCCCACAAGAAACAATATTGAACTTGATTAGATCTATGTCTAATCGTATGAGAGATGTTATTAGAGCAAGAGGAAGTCAACCTTATTATTAAAAATTTTGGAGCATACAAGTAATTCAAGAATTACAAGGCGCGATATTCATATAGGTACTGTGTGTAAACGGTTTTATTGAACATAGGGAAAATAACACTGAGAAGATTTATAATTTTGTAGTAGGCTATGAGCCATAAGACCTAATATAAATATGTATTGGATTACATAGAAAAAATAGTACAGTGAATTTTTTAAACAATTTTCCATAGCAACGGTTGACTATTAAGCGTTACTCGGAACCGGCTAAATAAAAAAGTCATGATGTGTCGTAAGACACCCGACAGATACTATGCTTTTTACGCATTGTATATAAAACCGAATTTATCAAAGATATAAATAATACAATTAAAAAGTTATTATTTGATCGCCATTTTGAAATCTGACGCCATTTTATTTTTTTGTGTCTTAATAAATTCTCAAATATCAATTTTCAAAAGGATCGGATAATTTTTACAAAGGAATATATACCTATGACCGCTATTTTGAAATATGCCATCATTATATTTTTTTGTGTTCTATAAAACTCGCAAATATTAATTTTCAAAAAGATCGGATCATTTTTGCAAAAAAGTACATATGGCCGCCATTTTGAAATCTGACGTCATTTTATTTTTTTGTGTTCTATCATTCTATGATACTCTCAAATATCAATTTTCAAAAGGATCGGATAATTTTTACAAAAAAGTAATTACGGCCGCCATTTTTAAATCTGACATCATTTTATTTTTTTGTGTCCTATGAAACTTTCAAATACCGATTTTCAAAAGGATCGGATAATTTTTACAAAAAAGTATATATGGCCGCCATTTTGAAATCTGACGTCATTTTATTTTTTTGTGACCTATGAAACTTTCAAATATCAATTTTCAAAAGGATCGGATAATTTTTACAAAAAAGTACATACGGCCGCCATTTTGAAATCTGACGTCATTTTATTTTTTTGTGACCTATGAAACTCTCAAATATCAATTTTCAAAAGGATCGGATAATTTTTACAAAGGAGTACTACATATTTCCGCCATTTTGAAATCTGACGCCATTTTATTTTTTTGTGTCCTATGAAACTTTCAAATACCGATTTTCAAAAGGATCGGATAATTTTTACAAAAAAGTATATATGGCCGCCATTTTGAAATCTGACGTCATTTTATTTTTTTGTGACCTATGAATCTCTCAAATATCAATTTTCAAAATGATAGGATAATTTTTACAAAAAAGTACATACGGCCGCCATTTTGAAATCTGACGTCATTTTATTTTTTTGTGTCCTATGAAGCTCTCAAATATCAATTTTCAAAAGGATCGTATAATTTTTAGAAAAGAGTTCTACATATTTCCGCCATTTTGAAATCTGACATCATTTTATTTTTTTGTGTCCTATAAAACTCGCAAATATCAATTTTCAAAAGGATCGGATAATTTTTACAAAAAAGTATATATGGCCGCCATTTTGAAATCTGACGTCATTTTATTTTTTTGTGTTCTGTGAAACTCTCAAATATCAATTTTCAAAAGGATCTGATAATTCTTACAAAAAAGTACATATGGCCACCATTTTGAAATCTGACACCATTTAATTTTTTTGTGTGATACAAAACTCTCAAATATTAATTTTCAAAAGAATCGGATAATGTTTACAAAAAAGTACATATGGCCGCCATTTTGAAATCTGACGCCATTTTATTTTTTTGTGTATTATAAAACTCTCAAATATTAATTTTCAAAAGGATCTAATAATTTTTAGTGTGCTTTATTTCCTTAGTCTGATTTTATTACATTTATCGGAAACGTTACTGGAGAAAGACCTTTTGCCTGTGAAAATTCAAAAGTACGGTTTGCACCTGGACGAAACTCGGGCCGGTCAGCTGGTTACCATAATATTGTATTGTCACCGGAGCTACACATGTGTGCAAAATTTCAACTCAATCGGATCATGGGAAGTGGGTAAAAATTGAAAAGTACGATTTACACCCGGACGAAATCCGGGCCGGTCAGCTAGTTACCATAATATTGTATTGTCACCGGAGCTACACATGTGTGCAAAATTTCAACTCAATCGGATCATAGGAAGTGGGTGAAAATTCAAAAGTACGATTTACACCCGGACGAAAGCCGGGCCGGTCAGCTAGTTACCATAATATTGTATTGTCACCGGAGCTACACATGTGTGCAAAATTTCAACTCAATCGGATCACGGGAAGTGGGTGAAAATTCAGAAGTACGATTTACACCCGGACGAACCGGGCCGGTCAGCTAGTTACCATAATATTGTATTGTCACCGGAGCTACACATGTGTGCAAAATTTCAACTCAATCGATCGCAAGATTTGTAACAAATATACGGGATCAAGCTAAATAAAACCACCGTTTAAAAAACAAAGCATCTACTACCTACTTATTTTTGCGTGATGCCAGAACATAGTGAACATACGTTTTTATTTGCGTGATGCCAGAATATTTTAAAACTCGCAGTCGCATAAGAAGTTATTTACTTGAAAAAAAATCATGTAAATCGGATCAGTGGTTCTCGAGTTATAAGCGTACAAAGAGACATAGAGACAGAGAAAGTCAAATTGTTCGGGAAGGTATGATGAACGTCGAGAAATTTTGGTCCGATCCGATCGACGTCAATAATTAGTTACACGTCATTTTAACTCAGTAGGCCAGGGTTTTTAAACTTAAATTCAAACATCAGCAGTCAAAAAATTGAATAACTATATTGAAATAATGCAATATAAGACAGAGTATACGCTATCTTCCAATATCCATATCACACTGTGCAACAGACAAGGACAACCGAAACAAGTTCGCGATTTATTAGATAAAGTCGCATTTATTTCGTTTAATAATCATATAAATCTGTATAAAAAAACTGTTTTGACACAATATTATACATGAAATCTATCTAAAATTTTCTGCTCTTTCGTTTAAGACAGGTTTCGAATCGATCTGACTTAAATTGAGCAAACTATAAGCAAAAAACACCGTTTTTTCTTATTTGCTCCCCTCTGGGGCCAAAATTTAAAAATCGGGCGACGTTAGGATCAAATAGACCCCGAGAGGAATCGAACAAAAAAAAGTTTTTTAAAATCAGTTAACCCGTTTGGGCTGTACGACTGATACAAAAAATCCGTTACAGATTCACAGATTCACAGATTGACAGATTCACAGATTCACAGACGTACAGACAAAGCGAGTGTATATAGGCGCTTCTAGCTTCGCTAAGATCGCGCCTAAAAATCAAGAGTTAATTTAGATCTTTGTCAATAAACCATAATTCTTTTAGTAATAAAAAAAGTAAATTTGTTTCATGCATTAATTTCATAATTTTAAGCCTAAGAAGCCGAAACAAATTTAATAAATTTAGACTAATATCGAAGCATATAAAATTGTCTTTCAAACAGCATAATATAGTCTTTTTTGATCTGATGAATAGTTCCTTAAAAAAATATAGTTAAAGTCAAAAGTTAACAGTGGGCCGATTTCTATGCACGCAAGTGTATAACGTAGGTGAGCAATAATGTATTAATAAAATTCGATCGTACGAGCGAAGCGAGTGAGAAATGTATTAATAATATTCGAGCGATCGAGCGAAGCGAGTGATTAATGTATTAATAAAATCCGTGCGAACGAGCGAAGCGAGTGGGTATTGTATTATTAATATTCAAACGAATGAGCGAAGCGAGTGAGTAATGTATAATTAATATTCAAACGAACGAGCGAATCGAGTGTAATGTATGGTAAGAACAATTATACAAGGTGTCCAAGATTTGCGTTGTCGGCCGATATATTGATTTTGGGTGAAGATAGAAAAGAAGTTTAAATACAAAAGTTGTATAAATTTTAATGGTGTATAACCTAAAAATATTTTCAATTATACAGCCTGTCCCATTTAAGCGTGGCAGGTCAAAGTTATGTTTTTTTCAACCTAGCACCCTGTTTTTATTTGTTTTTTCAATTCTGAACCTAAATGTGAATAGAAATTGTAAGGAAAGCTATGCTCTAAAATTCAGTAATTTTTAAGTTATTCTAGTTTTTTAAAAAATTTTTACACATGCAGACCTTTACCTAAAATTCGACATAGCCAAAACAGAAACCTTTATCAAACTGAAATCTTGAGGATCACTAGATCAAATCAATGTCTGTCCAAAAAAAATGAGTTTATTATACAGGGTGTTCAAAATAATGTACTTCTTTTATTTAACTTCAATCACGTGTAACTTTTGATTGTTAAATACAACGAGGTTATTTTTTTGATGGAATTGTATTCTTTAGGATATTTACTAACACTTTTATTAAGGATTCTCCATACCTAAACCTAATATTTTAATACGAAAATATTAGGTTTAGGTATGGAGAACGAGCTCGGATTTTATTAATACATTACATAAAATCCGAGCGAACGAACGAAGCGATTGAGTTATGTATTATAAAGTTCGACCGCATAAACACCACCAGCTTCGCAGGAGGAGAATTTCTTGCGGGGGGGGGGGTAATAAATCGAAAAATACGGGTAGTATTTTATATAGGTAATATAAAAATAACATGCCTATTTATTTAAATATTAGTTAAAACTACTTACATAATTATGTTTAGTTTTTATTGTTGTTATTTTTTTACTATACAAATAATAATTCACGGTTTTAATAAGTTAAAGATTCACTGTCAGTGTATTTTGACATAAATAATTAAAGTAGTTTGTTTTCTCCAAAGCCTACTCACCATATTACAATGTTTTGAAAGGTCAAAAAACCGTTTTTAAAAATGATAAAATCGATAGGAAAACGAATTTTTCCAGGGATGAGACCTAGCTAGATCGATTTTTTGCCCCCCGAAACCCCTTTTCGGTAAATTTGATCAAAATCGTTAGAGCCGTTTTCGAGAAAATATTCATATAGGTACTGTAGCAATTTGCTATTGTGAGCCCCTAAAAACTAAAACTATTTCGAGCCTATGGAGCATTAATTCAATTATAAGATTTTTAACATTGTAGACATTTGCGACGGTAGATGACGAACGCTGACAAAGTGAAACAGGAGAGCGGTGAGCTAGGTAGGGGAAGCGAATTGAGAGGGGAGATAGGCTATTCGTTGTGTCGAACGAGGAACGCAGCCCCTCTGTTCTGTCCGAGCTAGTGAGGCGAGCCGAGGTAAAGCGACACGGGAGAGCAGAGTTGGCGGCCGGCTGATACGCATCGCAGCGGCTAAACGATCAAAAATTAATGATTGATTATTCTGGCGGATAAAATAACTTTTAATTTGGGATTTTGGATTTTATCTTGTACTTTTCGTTTTGGAGCTGTATTGTTCTAGTCTTGGATTTTGGATTCGGCGTTGTTTTCTCCTTCGATTCCTGTATTGGTCGACCTTCCTAGTTTTCCTAATTTCCGAAAATTGATTTATTTTCCGTATTTCCATTGTTGGATCGTTGTTATTTGATATAGCTAGTTTACCGTGAACACAATCCCTATATTATTAAACGAGTAAATTTTGTATATATGTTTCTATGTATCTATATAAATATTTTCTCGAAAACGGCTCTAACGATTTTGATCAAATTTACCGAAAAGGGGTTTCGGGGGGCAAAAAATCGATATAGCTAGGTCTCATCCCTGGAAAAATTCGTTTTCCTATCGATTTTATCATTTTTAAAAACGGATTTTTAACCTTTCAAAATATTGTAATATCGTGAGTAGGCTTTGGAGAAAACAAACTACTTTCATTATTTATATGTCAAAATACTCTGAAAGAATTTTTAACTTATTAAAATAATCCGTGAACTATTCGTATAGTAAAAAAAAAAACAACAATAAAAACTGAACATAATTATGTAACTAGTTTTAACTAATATTTAAATAAATAGGTATGTTATTTTTATATTACCTATATAAAATATGTATATGTACGTTAAATATAGTATGACGTATAATCTTACCTAGACTTTTTTTTCTCAAAAACGACTAGCGATTTTGATGAAATTTACAGAATGAGGATTTTTTGGGGCAAGAAATCGATCTAGGTAGGAATTTTGGTCCCAGAGGGGAGCAATTAAAAAAAGGGGTTTTTTGCTTATAACTCGGTCAATTGTCAGATCGATTCAAAGCCTATTTCTACATAGATTTTATATAATATATCACAAGAGTTAAAACTGTAAATGAACACTAATATAAGAAGTGTCTTGCATAATATGTAAATAATGACAAACCGGCGGCCCGAAGGGCCGCACTTCTGGCGCCGCGAGTCTGTAAAAACACATCGATTTTTGAAAACTATTGTTAAGATACATACAAAAAAGTTTTGCCTAAAAATTTGCACGGCGGCTCGAAGGGTCGCACTTCTAGCGCCGCAGGCATGCAGTATATCAAAACACATCGATTTTTAAAAACCATGGTGAAGATGCGTGCAAAAAAGTTTTGCGCAGGTTTATAGTCTGACGTTTGTTATTAAAAGATATAATATGAATTCTATTTCTTCGAAAATCGATTTTTGTGAGTTTTTCAGTAGGTACCTCCTATGCAAAAAAATATTTGAAATTAACTGGAAGTTGCTAAGATGACATCACAGAGAAAAAGTACTTCGATAAAGTTGATATTTGGTATCAATGTTTAAAAATGGATTATTGAAACGGCAACGGGCAAGCAAAATTTCATCTGATTCGAACATTTTTACAAGATATTCAATCTATGAAAATCGATTTTTGCGAGTTCTTCAGTCAACAAAACAATAACGGCGGTAGATTTGAAAATGGCGACCTAAGTAATATTTACAGGAAAAAATGCTTGATTCAAGTTGATACTTAGTTTTTACGCTTAAAAATACACATAGGTATTTAAAATATTTAACAGAAACAATTATTTTAAATTATGCTTCAGAAATAAATTCGTTTCGGAATAATATTCTGAGAAAATAATATCTCACAGAATACAAGTACTATTTTTATTGAACTCATCCGAGCAAAGCTCGGTACCCAGATATTAAACCATAAAGAAGCCAAGCGGTTTCTCCTTGTTTAGGGATCATAGGTTGCTGCTTTGGATTTCCGTGTGGTTGTGTGGATTCTGGAATACGGGAATAATTTAATTTATTCCAGAAATTTTGAATATTTTACAATTATCCCGAAATTTTTAATATTCGCTATCATGAGTGACGACGCATAAAGTATCCCAGAATATTATCAAGTGTCTATCCCAGTGGGATAGATATGGACTACAACATATCCCGAAAATATTAAGGGATAAAAATCTAATATTTTATGAACGTTTTACATTTCTGAATGTCGATCACTCTGCGTAGTACTGAGTCAATTTAGATATTGCCGCGAGGATTAAAGTGGATAATAGTGCGTCGATTGTACTCCTGTAGGATTTCTTGCACTACATTGGGAATTTTCCGGAATATTTTGAATCTTATTATGAATTAAGTTTAGATTCCACGTCGCCAGTTTCGCCGATTTTAAAATATGCGACGTTACAAGAAATAAATGTGAATCTGGCTTAAATAAATCTTATGTCATATTATAATAATTATTTAAATTATATAAGCATGATAATCAAAGAATCTTCGAGAAATAATTGTATGGATTTTTTTGAAATGTTTCATTAAAAAGTTTTTAGTTACAATCTCGCATTCTCCTGGTTAACTCGTTTGTTTTTAATAAAACAAGAAAGAAATTTCATTATTAAAATTTTGTCTCTTTAAATATTATTTCTGATACTTAATACATAGTTCAGCAATATAATACATTACTCTCTTATTGTTAACAGCATTATAATAGTCGTCTTGTTAATTAATTTTATTTTAATAAAATATATTTTTGTATTCTTGTTTATAAAATACTGCTTATTATTTCCTTTTTGGTCTACGGCTGGGTAGATATGAACGGAACTTGCAGTAATGGGCCCATTCTTGCTTCTTAACTATTTCAACTCTGCAGTTTCCTTATTACTAATTTTCTGGGATTCTATCTCATATCTACCCAGGTAACGTGTAAATTTTAATAACGTTACAAATGTTTATGTCCCGAATCCTATGCTATGTATTTTTTTAAGGCACAGAAATTTCCGTACAGGCACGGATTAAGTGTGAAATAAATGTGTTGAGAATTATGAAGGTTTTGTGTTGAGAATTCCGCTAGCGTTTTGCTATAGAATGAGTAGGTTCTTGGGAGGCTTCGAGGACTGTTGAATTGGGATATCTCGAGTGTTGGAAGTTTCGTGGGGCCTGTGATTACTGGGCCGCTTTTATTTTTTTGTATCTCGAATACGGTGTGTCCCGATATTGTGTTCGTAATCTATTGTTTTGTTGGTATTTTAGGTTAAGTTATCGTGTGGTTTTGGCCTTTGAAATCAACTCTGTTTTTTTCCGTTTATCGTGCTAAGGAAGTCACAGCGTTAGGCCTGGGATAAATATAACTGTGATTGTGGTTCTGGACTCTGTTCCGGAATATTATATAACTAGATAATAATTTTTGTTCTCTGACCCTTGACCCCGCGCCCTCTGTAGCTAGCCGCGCAACCGATTAAATTCGGATCAGATTGAGGAATAGCAAGTGCTACAGTACATAGGTACATACAGTGTGTCCCACCGTAACTGAGACATAGCATTTTAACATGGTGTTACGATAATTTGTTAATATTTGCTCCCCGTTAACTGTTTTTGTTATTTTTATTTTACGATCTGGTTCTAAATGTCCCCAGTAATGATGTTGTAGACTTATTTTTATCTAAATGTCTTTAAAAATTAATAAAATCACATTTTTAAAAAATAAATCACAATCTTTGCTTTGTAAACCAGTTTAATGGACAAGTGCTCAACGTCGCAGATAGCTTAGACGGCTAGCGCGTTGACCAACATCAGTTACCTTCATGCCAGCCCAGGTTCGAATCCCGAGAGCTCATAATTAATTTTTTTTTTATAATGAAAATACATTGGAGCACAATTAATAATGCTTATTATTTACAAATAAAAGTATAGCGATTTTATTAATTATTTTCATTAAAACTAACACGTACAACCATCGTAGAACTCGGCTTTAATGGAAATAGTTAATAAAATCGCTATACTTTTATTTGTAACTAATAAGCATTATTAATTGTTCTCCAATGCATTTTCATTATTATTATAAAAAAAAATAATTATGAGCTCTCGGGATTCGAACCTGAGCTTGGCGTGAAGGTAACTTTTGTTGGTCAGCGCGTTAGGCGACTAAGCTATCTGCGACGTTGAGAACTTGCCCATTAAACTGCTATACAAAGCAAAGATTGTGATTTATTTTAAAAAAAATGTGATTTTATTAATTTTTAAAGACATTTAAATAAAAATAAGTCTACAACATCATTACTGGGGACATTTAGAACCAGATCGTAAAATAAAAATAACAAAAACAGTTAACGGGAAGCAAATATTAACAAATTATCGTAACACCATGTTAAAATGCTATAAAATATAAAATATAACTAAAATATAAAATATAACTTCACATATTTAAAATGCTATGTCTCAGTTACGGTGGGACACACTGTATATATGTTAACGGCAATCTGTATAATCCGGCATTGTATACAATGCCTAGGCTACGTATAGAATGCCTAAAACGTCCAGGCAATGTATGAAATATTATTTACTTCACACTTGGCCTAGGCATTGTGTACAATGCCGAATGAGCAGCCGGCAATGTGTTAATATTACTAATGTTATAGGAAGGTACTATAAGTTCCTTTTTTTATTAATTATATGACCTGATTATTTTTAACCAAATGAGACTGTTGCTGACCCAAATTGTTTAAAGTCAAAGTTTCACTTAAATTTTATTCTGATTTACTTAGTTAAGTTATAGATAGGTACTAAGTTCCTTTTTCATGAGTGTTGCAAATTTGCAATGAATATTTTTTTGATATATAACTCAAAAGTAAGTTTATAATATTAAAAAATACGTTTGAATGTAACAATTCTATTGCAAAAAAGAGAAGCTCTCTAACATTATCATTTAATAAAGTTGATTTTGAGCAATCTGATATTATATGGTGTTTTATTGGTTCATCATTTCGTATGTAAGTGTAGGGACACGCGTGTACTGTATTTTACGAGTGAGTTACGTATGACACACTAGGCTGAACTATCCGCTGTCATATCCTTGATAATTTTGCGCTACTGAACTTTCCGCCGCCGAACGTTCGGCAGATGTGCCCCTATACTAAGGAGGTAGGTAATTACATAATACTCGTAAATATAGACCAATATCAATTTATTTCACACATTGCCGGTGGACCAGCAGACATTCTATACAATGTCGAGGCATTATATACAATGCCTAGGCAAAGCATATAATAGATAATAATATTCATAATATTTCATACATTGCCTACCGGCTCAAGGCATTCTATACATAGCCTAGGCATTGTATACAATGCCTGTATTATACAGATTGCCGGTAACATATTATACAAGATTTGCTCGTTTAATAATATAGGGATATAGATATAGATTATTATTATACAGGGTGGCATATCTTAAACAATGCAGTGAAATATCTCGTAAACGGTACAAACCATAAAAAAATGTTTTATATAAAAGTTATAGAGTGTCAAGGGGGACAGAAGACGTGATATCAGATTTAACATAGGTGGTGCTGTGAAGGTCAGGCGAAGGTCAGCTTCGATTTTTTATTTGCAACAGTGCATTTTTTTTCCTGAATACGATGAAGTATTTAGTAGTAAACAGTAAATTATTAAGGTACATATCAGCTAAAGTTAATAAATATTGAGATATTTAGAAATTAAATAACGGCCAAAATGAACGACAATTAGATAAATTATGGCATGGCAGATGCCCATGAATCATGATAATACTACGCACCGACCTTCTTGGCTTGAATTCAATTCATAAAAGAACCGAATTGAGAAATTAAATTTGCTATTTTATTTGTAAATATCTCAATATTTATTAACTTTAGCTCATAATATGTACCTTAATAATTTACTGCTCACTATTAATACTGTACCGTATTCTGGAATAAAAATGCACTGTTGCAATTAAAAAATCGATGCTGACCTTCGCCTGACCGTCACAGCACTACCTATCTTAAATTTGATATCACAGTCTTCTGTCCCCCTTGACACTCTATAACTTTTGTATGAAACATTTTTTTATGGTTTGTACCGTTTACGAGACATTTCACTGCATTGTTTAAGATGTGCCACCCTGTGTATATTATATAGATTAGCCGACTTACTTATTTCTTGATATTTGATTACTAAACCATAAAAAAACTACTAAATAGATTTAAATAAAAATTATAAAACATAAAAAAGTGTTTTTAAGTTGGTTAAAAAAAATAGAAGATACTCTTATCTGCCCGTCACACAAAAACGGAAAGTCTTGGTGTGATGAAATTTACACAGTTTTTATGCTTGGCAAATCCAAATGAATGTGATTATTTTCAGCTCGTTACGTCGCGTCGTTCCCTTTCCGATTTATGTTAGAAGGCGGGCCGGGCAGCTAGTATTACATAAATAACATTATAGATGAAGAACCCTAACGATAAAAATTAAAAACAATATATTTTTCTTTAATTTATAATTAATAATTATTTTTATTAAATATCTACTTATGTGTATGCATAATATAACTATAATAATAAATTAAAAACATACTATTGAGTTGCACATAATATTTTGTTGTTGAATATCATTTAATTGCGTGATCTATGAAGCATGACGCATATTATTACAATTTACCTTGAAAAAACGGAAGTAATTCAAACGCGGCCTCAAACTCTGATTTTTAAACTATATAAAACATTTTGAAACAAACCTATACTCATACAAAAAATCAGTATCATTGTAAAATGTTTTTTCCGTGAAATCAAACTTTAAGTGTACTAAATTCATTGTTACCTATATATTTTATTCCATTGACAACAAAGTCGAGTTAAATTAAAAACGACAAGGTTTTTATGTAATAACAATGTGCAATGTTTAAACTTTATGACATATTTTTACGTCTACAATTTTTTTTCCAGTCCATATAGAAGTCATCATCAGATCCTCACACCTTCTCTGAAAGTGAACTTAATATTTTCATTTTCTATCTTTCCCCAAATTAATTGATGAACCAATCAAGATTTAATTTTTAGCCACTTCCTCACATACACAGGAAATATAAAAGTAAATCAATTAAAAAGTATAGATTTTTTCAGTAGGATATCTGTACTGATTTTTTCAGTGAGATATCTACACATCTATTCTGTTTTCTATATTCTCTTTGAATCCTCCCCTGGGAGGCTGGCTTGCAGGGCTCAGATTAAGAATGTCTATCTTAAAACCATTAACTGATCTGACTTGAAAGTAACCACAACACTGGCAAAATCTCTATTATTTTCACTATGATCGTTTGATTTTTATATTCCGTTAATAGGCTCAGTAATTTCACAATGAGTTAAATTATTATATTATACAATCTGTACTTACAGTTTATAGTTATCAGTTTTGGCGAGAGCACAATGGGCAGCTGTTAGTATTATTCTATTACTCAAAATCGTTCCACCACATGGATATTTTGTTTCCCTAGTTTGAATATCTGAAATTCAAGATATTTTATAATAAATAATTAAATAAATTATTTTGTCACCAGATAATGAATAAATGTTTTAAACAAACAAAATATTGAATTTTCATCTACTTTATCAAACACTATACAGGGTGCTGAATTGCTTTGCGGGTAATAGGGCTTTAATAAAAGTTTTAGAAAATAAAAGTGATAGCCATGGAACTTGAACAAAATGATGACAATAAAATTATAGTGCAGTCACGAGAGCTTAAAAAGGTAGGTCCACCTTGCGTTTTGCGCAGCAAATGATTTTATTTTTTTGTGTCCTCAAGCATGTTTAGGAGATGTCAAATCTAAGTTTGCGACCTCTAAAACAGGGTGGGGGAATTTTGGTGGGCTAAAAACCATGATTTTTTTGCACTTGTTTCGGTTTTTTTGCTTATAACATAAAAACGGCTTGTCCTATCGAAAAAATGGTTCTATTCAAAATTAAAGGGCATAAAATTTACTTCAAAATGCACTAGTCAAATATGTTTTTATTCCGATTTTTACCGACTCTACAGAACATAAAAAAACAAAAAAAAAATAAACTCTTTTTTTGTTTGAAGGCGCTAACTACCAGTCTGTAAAAGAAGCAAAGTACTAATCAATGAGACCCTATACGAGTTTTTTAAAAATTCAATCCCAAAGAGTGAAAACGGGAGTGTGGGATTTATTGTAATAACAAAAAATCCTACATCCACGTTTTACTACCTGTGGGATTGAATTTAAAAAAATAATCGAATAGCCTATAACCTTCCTTAATAAACGGGCTATCTAACAAAAAAAAATTTTTCAAATCGGACTGGTAGTGCCTGAGATTAGCGCGTTCAAACAAAAAAAAAAAACTCTTTTTTGTTTGAACGCGCTAATGTCAGGAACTACAAGTTCGATTAAAAAAAAATTTTTTTTGTTAGATAGCCCGTTTATTGAGGAAGGTTATAGGATATACGAGTTTTTTTTAAATTTAACCCCAAAGTGGGTAAAACGTGGGAGTAAGATTTTTCGTAATAACAAAAAATCTTACACCCCCGTTGTACCCCCTTTGGGATTGAATTTAAAAAAACTCGAATAGTCTAAAACCTTCCTTAATAAACGGACTATCTAATAAAAAAAAATTTTTTTAATCGGACTTGTAGTTCCTGACATTAGCGCGTTCAAACAAAAAAAGAGATTATTTTTTTTTGTTTGAACGCGCTAATCACAGGAACTACCAGTCCGATTTGAAATTTTTTTTTTGTTAGATACCCCGTTTATTAAGGAAGGTTATAGGCTATTCGAGTTTTTCAATAGTTAAAAGCTTGAAAAAATGCTTTTTTTTTCATTTTGGTAAATTTTGGCGATTTTCTAAGTTCTATAGAACCGGTAAAAATGGGAATATAAACATATTTGACTAGTGCATTTTGAAGTAAATTTTGTGCCCTTTAATTTTGAATAGGGCCATTTTTTCGATAGGACCAGCCGTTTCCATATTATAAGCAAGAAACCGAAAAAAGTGCAAAAAAATCGTGGTTTTTAGCCCATCAAAACTCCCCCGCCCTGTTTTAGAGGTCGCAAACTTGGATTTGACATCTCCTAAACATGCTTGAGAACACAGTCCGTATCGGCAACACTTTGTCTAGTGTCTTTGCACAGGAGAATGGTGTTCCACAGGGTTCGGTTCTTAGTGTCACTTTATTTTCCATCGCTATTAATGGCATCATTGAGAGCATTCCATCATCTGTAGAGTCATCTCTCTACGTTGACGACTTGGCGATATACTGCTCGTCAAAGTACATTCGTACTGCACAACGTCACCTGCAGTTGGCCATTAATAGCATTCAGAACTGGACAACCAACAATGGGTTTAAATTTTCCGTTGGGAAAACCCAGTGTGTGCACTTTTGCCGCATTCGTAATTGTTATCAGGAACCATTCTTATATCTTTATAATACGCTCATATCTGTGCAAGATACTGCCCGATTTTTAGGACTTACGTTTGACCGGTCTTTAAATTGGAAGGCTCATTTTAATATTTTAAAGAGGAAGTCGATGTCTTCCCTTAATATTTTAAAAATTTTATCCAGTACCACGTGGGGTGCAGACCATACGGTTTTGCTGCGTATTTATCGTGCAGTCGTACGGTCTAAATTGGATTACGGTAGCATCGTGTATGACTCAGCGCATGAGTCGTACATCAGGACGTTAAACGCTGTTCATCACGCTGGGATTCGTTTGTCAACCGGAGCGTTTCGATCCAGTCCTGTTGTTAGCACTACCGCTGAATGCGGAGAGCTGCCGCTGAACATCCGGCGGAAACGCAATCTGGTGTCGTACGTCTCAAAACTCCGTAGTCAACCTGATCACCCAACTTACAGTTGCGTATTTCAACCTCGTTTTTCTTCTCTGTATAGACGGAGAAGAAATGCAACACGTCCTCTCGGTATCAGGTTGAACCTTCTCCTAGATGAACTTCAGTTGGCGCTTCCTAGAACTCTTAAAGTCGGCCGCAATTCTGTGCCTCCGTGGTTAATTCCTGAGCCCGTCATCGACATGTCACTTTCTGTTCATCCGCGAAGTATGACAACGCCAGAGCTTTATCGCCAGCTTTTTCTGGCGTGGCTGGATCAGAATCGAGACTACCGTTCCGTTTACACGGATGGCTCGAAGTCTCTTAACCGAGTTGGTTGCGCGTTCGTCACCGATAACGTCAGTGTTGGATACAAGTTGTCTCAAGAGTGCAGTATTTTTACTGCAGAGTTATATGCAATTTTGCAGGCCTTGAGACATGTTCACGGTCCACACAAATATGTTATTTGCAGCGACTCTTTGAGTGCTATTCAGGCATTGCAGCGTTCCTATCCCAGCCACCCTCTTATTTGTTTAATTCAGGACAAATTGTACTCTTAAAAAAGAGGTGGAACCACTGTCCGATTTTGTTGGGTTCCAGGCCACATGGGAATCGCTGGCAATGAATTAGCTGACACTGCAGCTAAAGACGCTGCAAATAACGGTCAGAGCGTGTTTTGCGTTATCGGTGATGACCTTAAGAACGTACTGATTTCAGTCGTGCAGCAGCTCTGGAAAAATGAATGGAGTGCTGTCGAGGAGAATAAGTTAAGAGCTATAAAATCTACAGTTGACCCATGGCTCACATCTTGCCGTCCCTCCAGGTGGGAGGAAGTGGTTCTTACACGGCTACGCATCGGTCACTGTAGACTAACCCATGGCTTTTTAATGGCTCGGGAGGACCCGCCCCTTTGTGAGACGTGTGACACTCGTGTTACCGTCTCGCACATTTTAATGGAGTGTGTCCAGTTTAGGGACACACGACAGCAGATCGGATTGTCAGGTGATCTGTCGATTGTTTTAGGAAATGATCCTGACAATGTCGATCTGCTGTTTCGATTTTTAAAAGAAACCGGTCTTGAACGGTTTATTTGATTTTATTTATTTGTATACATTTAGGCCCATTTATATCTTTCTGTATATAATATGACACATTTTATTTGTACTTATAACGATTTTATTTTGTTGTGTGTCAATTTTTGATTTTGCTTTTATTTTTTTTGTTTTTACTTTTGTTTTGTTTACACTTTGTATCTTTACAGACGCTAATGACCTCTGTTGTCGAGCGTCTATAATTCACAATTCATTCATTCATTCATTCTTGAGAACACAAAAAAATAAAATCATTTGCTGCACAAAACGCAAGGTGGACTTCCTCTCGTGACAGGATATTAGCATAGTGGACAAAATATTTGATTTATTAAATTAAATGTACGACGTTTCATCTATATATTTAGACCTTTTCAAGTACATAAAAATAACAATATTTATGAAAATTAATATTAATTACTAACCATAGCAATTAACATAAGATAGGGTACATATTAAGACAAAAACATGGTAATATGCATAGATAATAGATAGTTTTATAGATAGACCACTCGACCTTCAAGGTCAAATTCATGCTATGCTCACTTCGTATATTTCCATTAGAATTTTAGAATAGCCGAGAGTGTAGCGGCGCTGTTGTTTACATGGCGTTGCTATGGTTCCTCTATTACAAGTCCCCAGTTCCCGAGTTCTAGCCCGAGAGCTGGTAAAAGTGTCAATTAGATTTTCAATTTATTATTAAAAAAAAAAAAAAATAATGAATTGAAAATATGAATTGGTGCTAGGCCCAAATAACCTTAGCTGTTGGTGGTCTTTAAAATACAATTTCCATTAGAATTTCCATTTAGTTCTTACACGATTCGCGGAAGGCGCAACGATCAATTTTTATTTATTGTAACCACGGAAACGCATATATTTTTAATTTTAAACAATTTAGTGTTGACGAGCTGTCATTACAAAAAATAATTGTTTTATAGTAATTTATAAAAAATATTATATATTTTTAAAAAAAATGGTTTATTCTTGTTGTTTGCCGAATTGTGGGAAACCTCAAAATAAGATTATTTTTCATACTCTACCAGGCGATCCCAAGGTAAGTTAAACTTGTGATCTAAAACTACTTATGTATGTAAAATTATTCCGTTCATTAAATTTTCATACAAAAATATTTTTAATAATGTAGATACGATAAAATTCTGCGATTTTATATAAATATTTAACCAGGAACAAAATTCTACAGTAAGAATATTATGTACTAGGGTTTCACTAAAAAAATTTACACATCCATTGCATTACCTATATTTACATTTCACTCTTATTTCAATGGTTTAAAGCATGGACAACAGGTATTGGACGAGGCGACATAAACATATCAAAACGGACTAGTTAGAGAGTTTGTGATAAACATTTTTCTCAACACTAAATGGAACTGATTCCGAGCATGCAGTTAAAAATCGGTGAAAAATTGGTTCACGACTATTCGAGCTTTGTATCACAAGCCCTGTTTGGAATTCATGTGTCCAAGAAATTTTAATCAGTGGATAATATTTTTATGTGTTTGAAGTCAAATATTTGTAAATTATTTTTATATACGGACTCAAGTAAATAATAAATTAAAATGATTATATGAAAGATTTGTTATACAGATAAAATTAAAAAATTATCATTATTAACTAGATTTAAAAAAAATTTAGTTAAAAATAAAACTGTAAATAGGGTTAAGAAATTATTCTAATTACTCTACATAAATTATAGTTTTGAAAAGAAGTGGCAATTTCAATCTTCCTATATCTACAAATATTAATCCTGTAAACTAATTTCAGAGTGTCAATAATCTACATAAACTAGTTTGAAATTTCCGATACTATAGCAGTTATTTATTAGTGTATTTGCCATATGGCACATACACTATTGGCGTCGGTCGGATGGCGGGACCTAGGGGTCGGAACAAAATTTCTCGACGTTTCATAACCTCCTGAACACTTTGGCACCATTTTTGGAAAAGTCTGTTTATATATGTATATATATATATATATTTATATATATATATATATGTGCGGGCTATAACTTTCGAAAGAGTTAATTGATTTTGACGAAATTTGGTAGGCACGTTGAAATCCATCACCGCACGAAGCCTATTTAAAATGGGCCCAATCGGACCATTTTAAGGGTAGTTTTTAGGGGTTGAAAAATGTTTTTGGGCCCAAAAACGCCGAAAAAATTCTCAGAATCGTTTCAAAAATGAAGTTTAACCCTTTAGTAACGATTAAAATGTACTGCTAAAATTTTAATAAAATCGGCCCGACAGGACCGGACTTACAAATTTTATGAAAACACTAGTTTGGGGATAGTGCTTTACTTACTGAAAGGTGTATTTAATTTGGTACCGTGGTTGCATTGATAAAAATATTGAAATTAAGAAAAAAAATATTATTTTAAGGGATGTATTAAGGGGTTAAATTTTTTATTTTGTCCAAAAACAAATTTAAGTTCACATAATAAAGCCACAATGCCAGTATTAGCAAATACACTATATTGTCGGCAGGGTTTTGGCACTGCGACCCGAGTTTTTTTTATTTTTTAAGGCCATCAACAGTTAACGTTATTTGGGTCTAGCACAAATTCATATTATCAATTTATTATTTTTTAATAATAAATTGATAATATAAATTTGTGCTGGACCCAAATAACGTTAACTGTTGATGACCTTAAAAAATAAATAAACCTGTGAATAGGGGGCTTGTAATAGAGTATCTATGGAAACGCCTGCAGGCACGTAGTAATACCAGCAGCGCCATAAGCATTAGTGAGTCGTGTAAGAACTAAAACGTAAATTTGACCTTGAAGGTCGAGTGGTCTATCTATAAAGCTATCTATTATCTATGGTCAAATTTACGTTTTAGTTCTTACACGACTCACTAATGCTTATGGCGCTGCTGGTACGACAACGTGCCTGCAGGCGTTTCCATAGATACTCTATTACAAGTCCCCTATTCCCAGGTTTATTTATGTTTTAAGGTCATCAACAGTTAAACGTTATTTGGGTCTAGCACAAATTCATATTATCAATTTATTATCAAAAAATAATAAATTGATAATATGAATTTGTGCTAGACCCAAATAACGTTAACTGTTAATGGCCTTAAAAAATAAATAAATAACTACAATAGAATCGGAAATTTCAAACTAGCTTATGTAGATTATTGACACTCTGAAATTATAATAAAATTAATAGAGTGAGATCCCAGTCACCCCAGACTTACGTGATTTTAGGAAAGATGGAATTTTTAGGATTGCTAGTATAACATAAACTTAGAAAGGAATGGATACTCGCTAAGCTGAAAGCGGGGCCGTTTTACAGGTAGCAGGTATCAAAGGTGGAAAAAAATCATGCCAACTTACGTCACAGTTGGAAGGCTGGTTTTTACATATTTCATATATGATATTGTTATAAACAAACATATACAGTTGCCAGACACTTCCTGTGGGCTATAACTTTTGACAGACACTTTAAAAGTTGTAAAAAAATGTGGCAACTTACGTCATTTTAGGAAGGCTGAATTTTATATATATTATTAAGTATAATATTTAAAAATATTTCCCAATGAGCCAGACAAATCTGACGGGCCAAACATCCCCCCAGACTCGTTAAAAGTTCCACTATGCGAGGAAGCGCGAGAGCATTATTCAAGCGCATAAGTACAAGTGAGATGCACTCTGACGCGTGAATATCTCTCTCTTACAACTCGTGGCTACTCTGAGTTAGTGTGTTGTTAAAAGTTCCGCTGTTCGAGGAAGCGCGAGAGCATTATTCAAATCAATTTAAAACCGATCAAGTGCGAGTCGGACTTGCGCATTGAGGGTTCCGTACAATAATAAAAATAAAGAGTTAGGTAGGGGTAAAAAAATCAGATTTGTTTTTAGAAAGTCTTTTTACTTATACGAGTACTAGGTACCTATTTTATTTTGATCTTTTTTTCCGTATCAAAAATTAAAATATATTTTTCAAGTAAAAATAAAAATATATTAATAGAATATTTCAAGAATAAAAAATAAAGTGAAAAATTCCAAAATGTTTACATTATATTAAAAAAAATCACGTATCGTCAGTTGGATTTGAATCCGGCTCTTCGTGGTGGCATGCGAACGCGTTACCATTACTCCACGTGTAACAAGGCACAAGCAATTATTTGATACACTTGGTACAGCTCTATGCCTAATTTTCCGTTTCCCGTGGGAACTTAAGGACTTAGGATTTTCGTTTAGGTTTTCCTGTAAACTATGCGTGAGGACATATTATATTTCCTATTTTTAAAATTTAGGGCTCATGAGTTTCGGAGATAAGGGGGGGAGATCGGACAGACAGACAGACACAGACACGAGAGTGATCCTATAAGGGTTCAGTTTTTTCATTCTGAAATACGGAACACTAAAAATTGAAGAAAATGTAAAACAAACTGGGGAGCTTGGGTCTACAATTTGAGAAGCAACAGTGGCTTAACTACAAGGTGGCAAGACTGGCAAAAAGCCAAGGGCCACTGGCTGCAAGGGGCCCCGCCGCAGCTAACAATAAGTGGATATGCAGCACACCTCTCGACATAAAGGTACATGCAGTACGCAGCTGGGATTCTAGATGGTAGCATGTATGGTACTTAGATGGTGGCTGAAATTATAAGCGCTTATACTTTATAGGTTTGCACAACGAAGCTTCGATACTAGCATTGATACAAGCTTAAATCGCGTTTGAAATGTCAGATAGCGAAGACGAATATTTGTGTTCTTCTGCTACAAAGTGGTATATTTTAAATACAAATTTGGGTAGGAGCTATCATGTCCACCCTATTAATAGAAAACGCTCTAAATATGGCGTATTTCATCATTTATACCAAGAATTAAAATTTTACCCAAACCTATTTTTTGAATATTTACGTATGGAACCTAATACTTCTAAATACGTCTTAGAAAAAACTCAAAACAAATTAAATAAAAACTGGCAAAATTTCATTTATCAAACTAGTCACATCCATTGTGAAACTTGTAACGACCATTCGACAGTTGTCACACGTTGATTGTAGTAGTCGTAGTAGTCAGCGCACTGAAAGAATGGTGAGATACATTCTTGTATCTACCAGCTCTTGTAACGGCGCTTATACCTGCTACACTCACTGCTTCGTTGTGTACGCTTGCATATATGCTTCCTCGCATAGTGGAACTTTTGACGAGTCTGGGGGGATGTTTGGCCCGTCAGATTTGTCTGGCTCATTGGGAAATATATTTAAATATTATACTTAATAATATATATAAAATTCAGCCTTCCTAAAATGACGTAAGTTGCCACATTTTTTTACAACTTTTAAAGTGTCTGTCAAAAGTTATGGCCCACAGGAAGTGTCTGGCAACTGTATATGTTTGTTTATAACAATATCATATATGAAATATGTAAAAACCAGCCTTCCAACTTTGACGTAAGTTGGCATGATTTTTTTCCACCTTTGATACCTGCTACCTGTAAAACGGCCCCGCTTTCAGCTTAGCGACTATCCATTCCTTTCAAAGTTTTCGTTATACTAGCAATCCTAAAAATTTCATCTTTCCTAAAATCACGTAAGTCTGGGGTGACTGGGATCTTGGACTATAAGCAAAATCGCAGGATAGTGGACAAAATAATTTGATTTATTATATTAAATGTACGACGTTTCGTCTATAGATTTAGACTTTTTCAAGTACATACATAAAAATAACAATATTTATGAAAATTAATATTAATTACTAACCATAGCAATTAACATAAGATAGGGTACATAAGACAAAAACATGGTAACAAATTATGTTGACTATAAATTTTAACAATTAATAATAATAATAATAATACAAGTTAGCATAATTTCATAATATAATTGTACTGACTACTTAAATTTTGAGTGTCTGTTCTATAATTGATTGAATTGTTTTTTCTAATAAAACACATTTCACTGATATTGCGTTTCTTCCAATTTGACTCTTTATCTAATATTTGAACTTCATTGAAAAGAAATTTATGCCCAGTGTCGAAATGATGAGATGACAACGCCGTCTTATTATCACTTAATAAGTTTATGTTTCTTCAGTCCATTTTGTGCTGATAAATTCTATTTTTTAATAACTGTTTTGTTTGTCCCACATAACACTTATTACATTCACAAGGTATTTTATAAATAATATTAGATTGATGTGAGATAGGCGTCTTATCTTTAAGTCTTGTGAATAACTTATCCAATTTATTTAAGTTATAAAACACCAACTTAATATTTGTGTTCGAAAATAATCTGTTGATCTTATAAGACAAGTTCTTCACAAATGGAAATCTAACATAAATCTTGGTAGACTTAGTTCTTTCATCCACAGTTTCCAACGTGTTATTTAGGTGATTTTGGTCCTCTATAAACTTATTAACGCATTGATGTATAAAGTTGACAGGGTAATTATTAGCTTTTAAGATATTTTCAACTTTCTTAAAATTGTCCTTATGGTAGTCTTGGTGACTTAATTTTGTTACCCTGTGTAACAAGCTTTTTATAACATTAATTTTCTGCTGCACTGGATGGTTTGATCGAAAATTCAGAAGCCTGTCTGAATGGGAAGGTTTCATATACCAATTCGTTTTTAATTCTCCCGAAGCTGAGCGTGTTACTAAGGTGTCCAAAAATGGAATTGATTTATCAATTTCTTTCTCCATAGTGAATTGAATCTTTTCATTAAACTGATTGAACCTTTGTAATAAATCATCAATTTTATTTTCGGGAACTGCAATGAAAGTGTCATCCACGTAAACTTTTAGTATCGGAATTTTATATGGTAAAGTTTCTAGTACTTTGGAAACAACGTAATCCATCACAATGTTAGCTAAAACTGGACTTGCTGGGTTTCCCATTGCGCTGCCGTCAAGTTGAAGGTAGAAATTGTTATTGTAGCTAAAATAACTTGTGTCAAAACAAAAACAAATAAGTTCAATGAGCAAATCAAAAGTTATGTTGATTTTCTTTGACCACGTGAGCCAATTTTCTTTAACAATTTTTAAGACCAATTCTTTAGGTATATTAGTGAAAAGGGAGGTTACATCTAATGACACCAGATTATAATTCGGATCCAACTTAATTCCTTTTAAAGACTCTACAAAGCAATATGAGTTCTTCACGTTATGTTTAAAGTCTATAGTTAGCGGACTTAATAATTGATGTAAACATTTCGCCAATTTATAACAAGGAGATCCAATGCAATTCACTACAGGTCTTAGTTTACAACCTTGTTTATGAACTTTTCTCAAGCCATAAAGTTTTGGTGGAACTGCATTATGTGTTTTTAATTGTTTCTCGGTGTCAATGAGATTTTTTTCCTTCATCTGGGATACTAAAACATTACTTCTATTTTGGAATTGAGTAGTAGGATCTTTTTTCAGCAATTTATATGTAGAAATATCTTCTACCATTGTTTTCATTACCGTAGTGTACTCAATACCAATTACAAACAAGGAAGTTCGGGAGAATTAAAAAGAATTGGTATATGAAACCTTCCCATTCAGGCAGGCTTCTGAATTTTCGATCAAACCATCCAGTGCAGCAGAAAATTAGTGTTATAAAAAGCTTGTTACACAGGGTAACAAAATTAAGTCACCAAGACTACCATAAGGACAATTTTAAGAAAGTTGAAAATATCTTAAAAGCTAATAATTACCCTGTCAACTTTATACATCAATGCGTTAATAAGTTTATAGAGGACCAAAATCACCTAAATAACACGTTGGAAACTGTGGATGAAAGAACTAAGTCTACCAAGATTTATGTTAGATTTCCATTTGTGAAGAAATTGTCTTATAAGATCAACAGATTATTTTCGAACACAAATATTAAGTTGGTGTTTTATAACTTAAATAAATTGGATAAGTTATTCACAAGACTTTAAGATAAGACGCCTATCTCACATCAATCTAATATTATTTATAAAATACCTTGTGAATGTAATAAGTGTTATGTGGGACAAACAAAACAGTTATTAAAAAATCTGGGGCCACGGCAGTGGCCCCCGCCAAGTCGAGCAAACAACAGACGGCCGCTACCGTGTATACCTTTTCTCGAAGCAACTCAAGGCACTTTTCAACTTTCTATATCTCTGTTACAAATGCAAACAGAAGGCTGAAAATTTCGCTAGAGATTGTATCTAACGGTCTTAACTAATTTCCCAAATTACAAGTTTCTAATAAATATAGTTCAGAAAATTTCAACCCCCAAAATTGTCTATTTTGTCATCACTCACTGACATAGCGATCATCGAAAAGCTAGGGCACTTCCAGTAGTCCTAGAAAGCTGAAATTTGGTATGCAGGCTGGGTTTCACGTACAAGTAACGAGAAAATTCTAATATCTGTGTTTTTCCCCCTCCAACCCCTAAAAGGGGGTGGTGCATATTTCTATTATTATAGGCTAAGTCCGTAGTCAGAGAAAGCTGAAATTTGGTATGCAGGCTAGGTTTCGCGTACAAGTAACGAGGAAATTCAAAAATTTGTGATCTTTCCCCTCCAACCCCTAAAAGGGGGTGTTGCAGATTTCTATAGGTCCTTAGTTAGAGAAAGCTGAAATTTGGTATGCAGGCTGGGTTTCGCGAACAAGTAACGAGAAAATTAACAAATCTATGTTTTTCCCCCTTCAACCCCTAAAAGGGGGTGGTGCATATTTCTATTATTATAGGCTAAGTCCGTATAGTCAGAAAAACTGAAATTTGGTATGCAGGCTAGGTTTCGCGTACAAGTAACGAGGAAATTCAAACATGTGTGATCTTCCCACTCCAACCCCTAAAAGGGGGTGTTGCAGATTTTTATAGATCCTTAGTCAGAGAAAGCTGAAATTTGGTATGCATGCTAGGTTTCACGTACAAGTAACGAGAAAATTCAAATATTTGTGATTTTCCCTTTCCAACCTTACAAAAAGAACTGAGATCCCATCAAAAATATTCTTGTAAAGAAAAGAAAATACCAAGTCTCGCAACACTTTCGCCGTAAAAAGTTTTGAGATCCCGAAAAGTACCAAGTCAGCCATTCTTTACCTTTGACTATGAAGTTAGCAAATTACTCGATAGTTGTCTTAAAACTACACAGGTAAAATAAAGAATAATTTATAAATAATATTTTATGACTGTAAACTTGTAGTACCTTTTGAACTTGGCAATCACGTGGCATCAGGATATATGACACCGTGCGATAAAGTTTTAATAAAAACAATATCTCATCACAGTGCACCTATGCCACGTGATTGCCAAGTTCAAAAGGTACTACAAGTTTACAGTCATAAAATATTATTTATAAATTATTCTTTATTTTACCTGTGTAGTTTTAAGACAACTATCGAGTAATTTGCTAACTTCATAGTCAAAGGTAATAGAATGGCTGACTTGGTACTTTTCGGGATCTCAAAACTTTTTACGGCGAAAGTGTTGCGAGACTTGGTATTTTTTTTTCTTTACAAGAATATTTTTGATGGGATAGAATTTATCAACACAAAATGGACTGTAGAAACATAAACTTATTAAGTGATAATAAGACGGCGTTGTCATCTCATCATTTCGACACTAGGCATAAATTTCTTTTCAATGAAGTTCAAATATTAGATAAAGAGTCAAATTGGAAGAAACGCAATATCAGTGAAATGTGTTTTATTAGAAAAAACAATTCAATCAATTATAGAACAGACACTCAAAATTTAAGTAGTCAGTACAATTATATTATGAAATTATGCTAACTTGTATTATTATTATTATTAATTGTTAAAATTTATAGTCAACATAATTTGTTACCATGTTTTTGTCTTATGTACCCTATCTTATGTTAATTGCTATGGTTAGTAATTAATATTAATTTTCATAAATATTGTTATTTTTATGTATGTACTTGAAAAAGTCTAAATCTATAGACGAAACGTCGTACATTTAATATAATAAATCAAATTATTTTGTCCACTATCCTGCGATTTTGCTTAATTTTATTATAATCACGATGGACACGATTTCTAATATAAACTCTGAAATTAGTTTACAGGATTAATATTTGTAGATATAGAAAGATTGAAATTGTCAATTCTTTTCAAAACTATAATTTATTTAGAGTAATTTCTTAACCCTATTTACAGTTTTATTTTTAACTAAATTTTTTTTTAAATCTAGTTAATAATGTTATTTTTTTTAATTTTATCTGTATAACAAATCTTTCATATACCTAATCATTTTAATTTATTATTTACTTGAGTCCGTATATAAAAATAATTTAGAAATATTTGACTTCGAACACATGAAAATATTATCCACTGATTAAAATTTCTTGGGCACATGAATTCCAAACAGGGCTTGTGATACAAAGTCTCGAATAGTCGTGAACCAATTTTTCACCGATTTTTAACTGCATGCTCGGAATCAGTTCCATTTAGTGTTGAGTGTCGTATGTTGTAATTCAGAACGTGAACCTGCAACTAAATCAATTAAAGATTAAAGCAAATACTGAAGGAACGCTTTATTAGACTGTATCTACATTTTTAAAAATACTTTTGTATGAAAATTTAATGAACGGAATAATTTTACGAAATACATTAAAAGCAGTTTTAGAATTTAGATCGCAAGTTTAACTTACCTCGGGATAGCCTGGTAGAGTATGAAAAATAATCTTATTTTGAGGTTTCCCAAATTCGGCAAACAACAAGAATAAACCATTTTTTTAGAAAATATGTAATATTTTTTGTAAATTACTATAAAACAATTATTTTTTGTAATGACAGCTCGTCAACACTAAATGGTTTAAAATTAAAAATATATTTGAATATTTGAATATTTGAACTTCATTTAATTTTATTATAATCACGATGGGCACGATTTCTAATACAAAATGATGACGTTTTAGTTGTCACAATAATTTCTAATCATTTTGTTCAAGTTCCATGGCTATCGCTGTCTGTTTTGACATTTTCGTATCAAATTTCTGCCTTTACAAATTTTGATTTAGATGCAGAATTTTATGTTTTAAAACTTTTATACAAAGATATTTTTCCTAAAATAATTAAGGAAGCAGGAAATCGCAAAAGTTTGATTTTACGGGTTAAATCCCTATTACCCGCAAAGCAATTCAGTACCCTGTATAAAATTTAAATCGGTTCCATATAGAATGGAATCAGCAGAGATTTTAAGCAGAAAGCGGTAATTTTGTTGACAAAAACAGTAAGAATATTTATTAGAGATATTATTCATGTCCAATAATTAACATATTATTAAATTAAAAAAGCTTTTACTTATTAAAAGGCGACGTTTCGTCTTTATTCAAGATTTCGTCAGAATCTTAATCTTGCTTTGTTATGCCCATAAGAATATTCTAAACAATATCATAATGTCAAACTACATTATAATTATTATAAAATTAAAAACATTATAAAGAAATTGTCAACGATAATTTATTATAGTGGGTTTTTTTTTCTTTAATTTCAGTTCGATAGTACAATTTATTATAATGTACCTAGCTACTCACTTTGAAATCCAATTCGAGCCACCCACGGCTGTGAACCAAGGCCATTGTAACCTGTTAAACCTCGGATCTTTTGAACCCCGCAAACTTTATTTTGGTCGGTTTTCAAATCGTTGTTGTACTGGTATTCTCTTTTATCCAATGGCACAATTGAATATAAACCTCCGGTTGGACAACACAACATTGGTTCAGAACCGACATAGCCGCATGTTAACGAGCGAAATCTTAAATTTGAACAATATTTAGCCTGAGATCAGATTTTTCTCCACACATATTTTCTAGCAGTGTAGTAAATTTCAAATTTTAAACGAGCTAATGTACTGTAATATTTATTTATTGTAAATTATAGACGCGTCGACAATTTAGCTCACTAGCGTCTTGATTACATTAAATAACAATTCACTTAAAACTAAATTACATCACAAAACATCCATGAACGGAGGCGGGATTCGAATCCACGACAGTCTGATCCAGAGGCCGCGACGCTAACCACTGAACCACACTGTCCTCTGTACTGTAATAACTACATAATAATTACCTATATAGTTATATCAACTACAGTGTAGTTGATATATAACTTAATAATAGGTTTTAATACAGAAGAAACAACACAGCTTAATCAATAATTTTTTGTCGGCGTTTCGGCTAAATTTGTAGCCATAATCATGGCTTAAGTGAAGAAAAAACACAAACAAACAAATTTTTTAAGTACTGTTGAAATCTATGTGTAGGTATTATTATATTTCCCGCCTTTTTACTGCATGATCATAATGTAGTACCTCTATTTTCCACTTGAGTGTAGCACATTTTAAAAAAACTCGGGTCGCAGTGCCAAGTGCCAAACCCTGCCGACAATATAGTGTATTTGCTAATACAGGCATTGTGGCATTATTATGTAAACTTAAGTTTGTTTTTTGACAAAATAAAAAATTTAACCCCTTAATACATCCCTTAAAATAATTAAATTTTTCTAAATTTCAATATTAGACATGGATTTTATCAGTACACCCAATTAAATACACCCTTCCATAAGTAAATCCGTATCAACAAACTAGTGTTTTCATAAAATTTGAAAGTCCGGTCCTGTCGGGCCGATTTTATTAAAATTTTAGCAGCACATTTTAATCTTTATTAAAGAGTTAAATTTCAATTTTGAAACGATTCTGACAAATTTTTCGGTATTTTTGGGCCCAAAAACTTTTTGGAACCCCTAAATACAACCCTGAAAATGGTCCGATCGGGCCCATTTTAAATAGGCTTCTTGCGGTGATGGGTTCCAATGTGTGTACCAAATTTCGTTTCAATCGATTAAGTCTGTCGAGAGTTATCGTGTACACAGATATATATATATATATATATATATATATATATATATATATATATATATATATATATATATATATATATATATATATATATAAATATATATATAAATATTTTTATAAATATATATATATATATAAATATATACATACATATATATATAAACATTTTTAAAAATGGTGCCAAAGTGTTCAGGAGGCTATGAAACGCCGAGAAATTTTGGTCCGACCCCTAGGTCCCGCCATCCGACCGACGCCAATAGTGTATGTGCCATATTATGGCAAATACACTAACAAATAAAATATTTATATTTACATCACCTAGCTACATTGCGTGTTGATTCAGATATTTCATTACTTGTTTTGTGCTTGAGTGTATAACTTCAGTGAAATGTCAGAAAATTTATTTTATTAATTATTAATAAAATTTTGTGCTATGATGTAGGAAAGAGGGACAGCAGTCCTAATTCGTTAGCTAAGAAGCTAAGAAAGCTGCAGAAGAAGTTGGATCGGTACAATAGAAGATTGTTTTCGGATCGAAAATCTAGGTCGAGTTCAAGGTCAGACAGGCATTGCCGTCCTAGATCACGTTCTATTTCTGGTTTATGTTCGAAAACTGGTTTCCTTCGGGGTCACGTTCAAGATCAAGATCACGTTCTCGCAGGCGAGCGCGTTCTCGATCGCGATCGAATCAAGAACTTAAATGCAGCATGACCTAACATAGCGCAGAAAAACAATTTTTATGGTATCTTTTCAAACCTACATCGAAAGTTGGGACGACAAATTTTTTTCCGCGTAGCCCATCGAGGCGTCCCCCTTCTCTAATTTTCACGGTATTATTTTAATCACACTGTTAAATGAAGGGTTGCTATGGTAACGAAACGCAGCAACCAATGAACACGTAGCAATCAAAATTTAACACAGTGATTAAAAAAATACTGTGATTAAAATGTACGATACACCGCATATTCGATGAAAATTCGATGAAAAAATTCCTGAATGTAGTCTTTAGTTAGTACCTACTGTTTTGTATTTACGGTTAGGTAAGAATAATTAAGAGCACTGTGGTTTGATTTAATAATAAAGAGTTTAGTCACGTCTAACCACAATAATTTTATTAATGAATGTACATTTCAAGAGCTAAGCTCCCATCATCAGCAAATACTAAACTGATCTTAGTTTAGTATTTGCTGATGATGGGAGCTTAGCTCTTGAAATGTACATTCATTAATAAAATTATTGTGGTTAGACGTGACTAAACTCTTTATTATTACGGTTAGGTAAATGAAAACGCAGTTTTCGTTAGAAAAAAAAGACTATTTTTATTGTCAGTTATTTTTATCGTTGATAGCACATTGTCAAAATTTCGAATGAATTGCAAACGTTGTCTTTTTACTGCATATTCCGACTCTCAAATAATGTTTGCAATGCCTCCTTATTACTTATAATTCAGTAATATTGTGTTTTCACTAGGAAAGTTTTGGGGTAGTTCTGATTTCTTCTATTCTATATGTATTTTGGAGTGCTGAATCAGAATCTGAGGTTTGCGAATAAAATTTCGTGACGCAACATTGACAAAATCACAAAAAAGTGAAATATTTCTGTTTTTTTCTGAAGTTTTGCGTAAAACTCGAAAACTATTTACTTTTAGTAAATGGCCTGTTTCCAAAAATTAAAGTACGTAAAATTCTCTACAAATATTGCTATTTAGTTTTTCTTTCAGAAGAACCGTTCGGTCTCAAGTGCGAGTTCAAAATTGGCATATTTTAGCGGTCTCTGTAAAACCCACTTTTTACATTCCAAAACTTTATTTTTATTAAAATGCTGTCATTTGACTCATAGTCCCCATGTTTTTTGTGAAGTACAACTTTTTCTATAAATATACGTAGTGTTTCAGGAATGAGTTCCTCATTTCCTTCTAAAAACTTATCAGGTGGGGGATACTGCTCTGTCTCATAAACTTGGCTCCGGATATCCTCAACAATAATGGCAGCAGCCGTCTGAACAATCCGTAGTCTTTCCTCTTGTTCATTTTTTAACGCCTGCTTGTACCAAGCATCGTTCAAGATTTTATAACCTGTGTCTTTAAAACAAACTACCGGCTTCTTGTTTTGAGAAATGGTAATAATTATATCGTTTCCGTATTTTTTGAGTAGATGAGCTTTGACTGTCTTTTTGTCAGGACGATATTCACCCTTGATTTGGTCCATCAACTCATCAAGCGAAAACTGACACTCCCCTTCACTATTCTCTAAATAATTGTAAACATATTCCATTGCTCGTTCAACATCATCGGCAAATGGACCCCTTTTGGTCTCTTTTTGAGTTGTTGGGCGATTGTACAGTTTTCTCATGCATAAACTATGATACCGACAATAAGAGGCTACTAAGTCTGAGACAGGCAAAAGACGTTTGATTATGGCTTTTCCATACTCATCACCACGTTCTTCTGCTCTTTTCATAACAGTTTCTTTGACTTTTAAAACTCGAACCTGATACACCATATTGCGATTAGTATTCTTTTTTCTTTGCTGTTCTATGACGAGACCACACATAAAACATTGAGTTTTGAAATTGAAAGGTGGTTCAGTAGAACGTCTTTGGACTTGCTCCCTACCCTCCTCAACTTTCTTCAAATGAGCGGTAATCATTCTTACATTGTTGTAGTTTTTACGACATCGCTCATGAACCTCAACTGTAGATATTTTACTTAGCTGAACATGATGATCATCCTTCCTCTTCTTGCTAGACTCAATAAATCTAGGTGAAATTCACTATCTGACAGCCTTTTAATAAAAAAAGTAAAGTTTTGGATCGAAAAAGTGGGTTTTGCAGAGACCGCCAAAATACGCCAAATTTCGACTGTCATTTAAGACCGAACGGTTCTTCTGAAAGAAAAAATAAATAGTAATATTTGTAGAGAATTTTACGTACTTTAATTTCTGTAAACAGGCCATTTACTAAAAGTAAATAGTTTTCGAGTTTTACGCAACACTTCAGAGAAAAGCAGAAATTTTTCACTTTTTTTGCGATTTTATCAATGTTGCGTCACGATATTTTGTTAGCAAACCTCAGATTCGGATTCAGGACCCGAAAATACAGGTAGAATGAAAGAAATCAGAACTACCCCAAAACTTTCCCACTAGGGGCAGTTTTGAGAATAAATAAGCTGAATTATTATATAGGATGGTGACAGCGACTGCTGCACAAAGGGATTTAACCATTAAAACAAAACTTTCGCGATTTTCTGCTTCCCTAATTATTTTACGAAAAATAACTTCAAATAAAAGTTTTAGAACATAAAATTCTGCATCTAAATCATTAAACAAAATTAATTTTGCATGCTTTTTTTTTTTTTTTTATTTAAATCAAAAATACAAAACAAACAAAAACAAATTGTGCATCAACTCATTGAGTTATTGGCACTGTATTACAATACTAATTGTAACAATATTAATTAAGAATCGTGAATAATAAAATTAGTTAATTAAATGGACGGTTTTGAAATGGATATTGGAGCGAATTGTGTAAAAAGGACTCTGGTAAGTAATAAGGTGAGTAATTATATTTTGTGTATTATGTTGGTTGCGTTTAAAAATCTGAATAATTTAACTATGTTTGTTTCAGTATAGTCTAGAATGTCCTCTATGTTGGCTTTGTTACGGCAGAAATTTGATATGAAAATGTCAAAATTACCTCAAAAACAGAGAGCGATAGCCATGGAACTTGAAAAAAATGATGATGTTTTAGCTGTCAGAATAATTTCTAATCATTTTGTTCAAGTTCCATGGCTATCGCTATCTGTTTTTGAGGTAATTTTGACATTTTCATATCAAATTTCTGGTGTTACAAAGCATGCAAAATTAATTTTGTTTAATGATTTAGATGCAGAATTTTATGTTCTAAAACTTTTGTTTGAATATATTTTTCCTAAAATAATTAGGGAAGCAGGAAATCGCGAAAGTTTGATTTTAAGGGTTAAATCCCTATGTGCAGCAGTCACGGCAGTGGCGTAGTTACGGGAGGGCTAGACGGTGCCGTGCACCGGGGCCCCCAGGCTCAGAGGGCCCTCGGACACTGACCATCAAACCTCATATTGAACTAGCGAAAAATTCTCCCATCTTCAGAATGTAAATAAAATAGGTTGCAACACGACTTTAATCATGACAATTCATTTGAAAGAATACAGGGGAATCCTCAACAAGTACCGACTTCTGTTCGAAACTTGTGGGGAATTCTCCTGTATTCTTTCTGTTGTTTGTGCAGTGTTGCCAACTTGAAAGATTCACTGTCACATTTAAAGTATTTATATATATTTATATTTTGACTTGATAAAATCTAAACAGTTTAGTTAGGGCCCCAGTTTTTTTTTGCACCAGGGCCTTTGGTTACCTAGCTACGCCTCTGAGTTACGGTCACCACCCTGTATAAGTAAATAGAGAACATAGTATAGAGCGGAAGTTAAGTTCCCTTTGCATTTTATGCTTAAACGTTGAAATTTGGTACACTTGTTCGTTAGACCATACCCTTTGATATAACAAATGTTGCTACGGTCGGGGCCCCTGCGGGGGCTCTTTTATAGCATAGTTGGTCCGGAGGGTAAGAGAATCCACATTGCATTTTATGCTCAAGCGTTGAAATTTGGTACACTTGTTCGTTAGACCATACCCTTTGATATAACAAATGTTGCAACGGTCGGAGCCCCTGCGGGGGCCCTTTTATTGCATGGTTGGTCCGGAAGGTAAGAGAATCCACACTGTATTTTATGCTCAAGCGTTGAAATTTGGTACACTTGTTCGTTAGACCATACCCTTTGATATAAGAAATGTTGTTATAGCTATAGGTGGTCCAGGGGGTAAGAGAATACATTTTGCATTTTATGCTCAAGCGTAAATTTTTTCAAATCGGACTGGTAGTTCCTAAGATTAGCGCGTTCAAACAAAAAAAGAGTTTTTTTTTGTTTGTATTTTTTTTGTTAGATAGCCAGTTTATTAAGGAAGGTTATAGGCTATTTGAGTTTTTTTTTTAATTCAGTCCCAAAGGGGGTAAAACGTGGGTGCTCCCCAGGGGGGACATTGGGATGATAGTCGTTATTGCAATTGCATTCCAATGTTCTTTGGGAATTAGCGCTCCCAGGGACCCGAGCTCGTACCAGTCGGTTTGTGTATGCCAGCTGGCGGATTTTAATACACAAATATGTTATTTGTTGTGTTGAAGACGCTAATGACCTGAGTTGTCGACGCGTCTATAATCTACAATAAATAAAAAAAATAAAACGTGGGTGTAGAATTTTTTGTTATTACAATAAATCCTACACTCCCGTTTTCACCCTTTGGGATTGAATTTTTAAAAAACTCGTATAGGGTCTCATTGATTACTACTTTGCTTCTTTTACAGACTGGTAGTTCCTGAGATTAGCGCCTTCAAACAAAAAAAAAGAGTTTTTTTTTATTTGAACGCGCTAATCTCAGGAGCTACTAGTCCGATTTGAAAAAAAATTTTTTTGTTAGATAGCCCGTTTATTGAAGAAGGTTATAGGCTATACGAGTTTTTTTACAAGCTTTTATTTAACTTGAAATATTTGTAGGTATGTAGATATACATAAAGACCGACATAACGAACGATTTCAATAGTTAAAAGCTTGAAAAAATGCGTTTTTTCTCATTTTGGTAAATTTTAGCGATTTTCTAAGTTCTGTAGAGTCGGTAAAAATCGGAATAAAAACATATTTGACTAGTGCATTTTGAAGTAAATTTTATACCCTTTAATTTTGAATAGGACCATTTTTTCGATAGGACTAGCCGTTTTTATGTTATAAGCAAGAAACCGAAAAAAGTGCAAAAAAATCGTGGTTTTTAGCCCACTTAAACTCCCCGCCCTGTTTTAGAGGTCACAAACTTGGATTTGACATCTCCTAAACATGCTTGACGACACAAAAAAATAAAACCATTTGCTGCACAAAACACAAGGTGGACCCCCCTTTTTAAACTCTCGTGACTGGACTAATAATCTTTCTCAGATTTACAGTTTATTAATTTTGTATTAAATTTTTAAGATGTAACCTTAGTAATAATATTGATGATGAAATTTGAAATGCTTCAATAGAGGGGAAATTTGTATCTGATCACCTAGGTAATCTACCTATAATTTTGACATTTTAATTAATAACAAAATTTTTCTAAAAAATATTCTAAAGAAGTCCCTCGTGAGCTTATGTGAATGAGGCTCATACATTTTTGTTCTTCATTAGATACCTCCTGACTCGCTCTGCATTTTCAGCCTTAATTTTTACAATTTTTGTGGCCTCTCTCTTCGTATCTTTGCTTTTTCGTGGCGCCGTCGTTGTATTTTCAACTTTAAACTTTCCACAGTTCCTATAATCTTTCTCAGACTCTCAGTTTATTAGTACCATTCCATCACTACTGAACTTGATTAAATCTATGCCTAATCGTATGAGAGATGTTATTAGGGCAAGAGGGAGTCATCCTAATTATTAAAAATCAAGAGTTAATTTAGATAATTGCCAATAAACCATACTTCTTTTCAGTGGCGGCGCGTGAACATTTTAAATGGGTGTTCTGCAGAGTCAACCTGGAGATTGGAGTAGCCCCCCCCTAATGAGGGAACCTCGAAAAAAAATTCAAAAATACATTTGATGCAATTTTTAAGTGTATTTTTGATCTGAATAATTTGTCTACACATTGATTTCGCTAGCGCTAAAATCGTAAATAAGTGATTTTTATAGCAATATTTATTATTGTATTAAAAAAAAGAGTGTGTGTGTACTATGTACGCACGTCAGAAGCTATACTTCTTTTACGTAACAAAACAAAAATAACTCCAAAAATTTTATCCCGCGTGCAAGTACTAAACGTTTGTAAAAGACGATAAAATAATAAAATAAAGATATTAAATAAATTAATTTAATTTAAAAAATTATTAATTTATTAAATATATTTATTTATGATATTTATATCTAATTATTTATTAAAAAAAAAAGGAAAGTATGCTTGTCTTGAGAATTGAACCCGAAACCTGTTGGATATAAAGCCACTACGTTATCCGTTAGACTACAGATACATCTAGTCCCACAGCTATTATAATACGGTTACCCTGTGTGCATATGGTAAGAGTTCGTACTGTACCGCGTCCTGCGAACCTAAAAAGCTTGCTTATGCATACAAATCTGTCTCTTTCTATACTTTTTTTACTCTATTTAACACATTGATTTTGGTGCAAAATATAATGCAGCACGCGTCACTTGCGTAGTGAAATTAGTACGGCTGCGGACGGTTTATAGAATATAGGCTCCGTGGCATGCCGTCATTTATAATTATGTTATGTGATGGCTTCATAATTATGAAATTAAAACATATTACGCAGATTTATAATACAATTTTTTTTTAATTGTGCGTTATTTTCTGGCAGTGCGGCAGCTCCGCAGCTCTCATAGAGGAGCCGCCACTGCTTCTTTTAGTAATAAAAAAAAAATTAATTTGTTTCATGCATTAATTTTACAATTTTAAGCCTAAGAAGCCGAAATAAATTTAACAAATTTAGACTAATATCGAAAATTATTAAATTGTCTTTCAAACCTAGCATATAGTCTTTTTTGATCTGATATTCGTTCCTAAAAAAAATATAGTTAAAGTCAAAAGTTAACAGTGGGCCGATTTCTATGCACGCAAGTGTATTTTATATTTAAAAAAAGATTTTGTAAAAATCAGAAAATTTAAACAATTAATAATAAGCATTTATTGTATTCGGTCAATGAAGTAAAAAATAAAATTAAATTAAAAAAAAATTTGAATTGAAGATGCTTTTTATTGGGGAACCCTAAAAAGCAAAAAATAAAAAATTAATCTTCCAAATTTTTAAATGTTTAAAAAATGTTACATTTAAAAATTTGGGAGATTAATTTTTTATTTTCTGCTTTTTAGGGCTCCTCAATTAAAAGCGTCTTCTATTAGAAATTTTTTTTACTTTAATTTTATTTTGTAATTTTTAGTTACAAATAATTCACTACTTTTCAATAAAATAAAAAAACTCGGGTCGTTATAGTGCCAAACCCTGCCGACAATATAGTGTATTTGCTAATATAGGCATTGTGGCTTTATTATGTGAACTTTAGTTTATTTTTGGAAAAAATAAATAATTTAACGCCTTAATACATCCCTTAAAAATATTTTTTTTTTAATTGTAATATTATCATTAATCCAACATCTGCACCAAATTAAATACACTCTTCAGTAAGTAAATCTGTATCCGCAAACTAGTGTTTTCATAAAATATATAAGTCCGGTCCTATCGGACTGATTTTATTTAAATTTTGGAAGCACATTTTAATCTTTGCTGAAGGGTTAAATTTCAATTTTGAAACGATTCAGAAAAGTTTTTCGTAATTTTTGGGCCCAAAACCATTTTTAAACCCCTAAAAACTACCCTTAGAATCGTCCGATTGAGCCCATTTTAAATAGGCTTCGTGCGGTGATGGATTCCAACATATGGACCAAATTTCGTTAAAATCAATTAACTCTTTCGAAAGTTTTTGCCCGTACATATATATTACAATATATTGTGTACCGATATTTTGCTTAGTGTCTACCATGTGTTTTTAGTGTATTTGCCATATGGCACATATACTATTGGCGTCGGTCGGATGGCGGGACCTAGGGGTCGGACCAAAATTTCTCGACGTTTCATAGCCTCCTGAACACTTTGGCACCATTTTTGGAAATGTCTATTAGACCAAGAGGCGGGCGTTAATATATGAAGCTCATTTGTGACAGGATGAAATTTTCAGGGAAGGTAGTATTAATTATGACAAAGAAAAAGCGCTAGGGTTGCCTAGTCAAATCCTGGTGCGACGGCCGGGATAAGCCACTTCCGGTGCAAAATGTCAATTTTTATATGTATATGGATATATGTATAAATTCAAACAGCTCAAAATTACAAAGTGGCCCTTTGTCCAGCATGGTAACCATAGTTTTTAAGAAAATGACATTTCGAAAATTATAAATTGTTAATAACTGCTCAAAATTGGATAAAATATAATAGTTAAATCCTGTATCACGGAAAAGAAAAGTTATACATTTTGTAAAGTAGTATCAGTATATGCAAAAATTTAAATTTTTGATGTGAAACATCTTTAGGTACGGGTGTAAAGTCGTTTAAATGGAACGTCGCCAAATGTCATTTGTTATTGCATTTTGAAACTACGTGATCAATAATTATAGTTTTTTTACTAACATTATCAGCGGTAATGTGTCATGCATCGTTTTTTTTTTTTTTTTTATTAAAAAAACAGATAGATTATTATGTATTGTTTTTTTTCTTATTGAAAAATTATTAATTATTGAAAAATTATTAATGTGATATTTTTTAGCACCTTACTTATATTAAAAATGTTAAAAATTCAATTTTCAACAAAAAATATCTCGCATTATTTTCTAATTTAACTAGCATAAAGAGATACCTTAATTAAAAAAAATATATATAATTTTTATTTCATGATTTTCTTGACTTTTTTTCAAAGCAACTACCTTAAACTACGTTTTGTTCAAAAATGTTTACATAATATTATTGTAAAAAAAAAAAAAAATATTTTAATAGATGCTTAGAATAAGTAATTTAATAATAATTCATAAAATGTTATTGCCTTTGTTCGGAACATTTTGAATAGTTTAATGTATAGTATACTATATTGAAACTCATGTCGATCACTCACGTATGTAATATAATAAAATTAAAAAACCGGTTGATTTGTGAATCAGAAATTATTGTCAATCATTGGCAATGTTTGCCTTCTACAGACCTAAAATTACATAATTCTAATAATGTAATTTTAGGCTTGAAGAAGGCAACAAAATAGTTGCTGAAAAGTTGCCATAATAAAGATTGACAATTCTGACTCACAAATCAATCGGTTTTTTCTTTTATTATAGTAAATTATTATTATTTTCCATTTTTTCATTATAGTTATTTTGGTTTTATATTCGCTTAGTTAACTTTATACCTGCGTCTGATTAAGTTGAATTTCAAGAAAAAATATTAATCGAGGTTCAGTAAAGTCAAATGCTTCAATTAGTTTTTAGTGTCAAACCAAATTTAAAATCACAAACAAAAATCAACCTTTTTTCTCTTTTCGAAACAAACTCCAAACCACCTTTTTTAAAACTTTTATTACAGGTTACTACGACCTTCAAGTAAGTAATTTATACTAATTTATATAAGAGGTGCACGTTGAATTACGTTGAAAAATAAAAATAAGAAATTGCTACCCTAAAATACATAAATTCTTGGGAAAATTTTCAATACCAGATTCAGGCAATTCCTGCGTAATTATACGGATATGAGTTAGAAACCAAATGCGTTGAAAACATAAAGTTATAAATAACTAGACATACGTATGAATGTTTGCCAAACACAAGGCCGATAACTCATTTCAGAACGGTTACAATATATAAGTATACATATATACATAATGTTATTTGACAGCTTTAAAAATGTCAAAAAAACAAATATAATTTATAAGTTTTCAATGTGTTACCCAAAATTTCCTTAGGCAACCCTATGTATTTCAATACAGCTCTTCGAGATCTACAATATGGCGTCAATTGTATGCTGTCATATAATGACGAAAGATAATTATGAGCTAATGAAATATGTGTATTTTGCACCGGAAGTGAGCTCCTCCCGGCCTTCGCACCAGGTTTTGACGAGGCAACCCTAGCACTTATTCTTTGTCATACTAGATTCTACCTTCCCTGAAAATTTCATCCTGTCACAAATGAGCTATATAAATTTACGCCTAGCTCTCGACCTATATTTAATTATGTATATATATTTACGTATCTATCTATATATATATGTAAATATTTATATATACGGGTGTCCAAGTTGACGTTGGCTAACATAGGTAACTTTGTTATTAGTGGAGATAGAAAGTCGGTTAAATGGGCAAAGTAGTGCAGAATTATGTGCTCATTAACGTCCCGTCGAAAAAACAATTGAATTTTGACACACTATGGATTTATTTAGAAAATAGTGAAATTTGCCGTTTTTGAAAACTGGCCATAACTTTTTAGGCGCGATCTTAGCGAAGCTAGAAGCGCCTATATACACTCGCTTTGTCTGTGAATCTGTGAATCTGTCACGCTATTTTGTGTCACGCGTACAGCCCAAACGGATGAACCAATTTTCAAAAACTTTTTTTTGTTCGATTCCTCTCGGGGTCTATTTGATCCTAACGTCGCCCGATTTTTGAATTTTGGCCCCAGAGGGGAGCAATTTAGAAAAAACGATGTTTTTTGCTTATAGTTTGCTCAATTTAAGTCAGATCGATTCGAAACCTGTCTTAAACGAAAGAGCAGAAAATTTTAGATAGATTTCATGTATAATATTGTGTCAAAACCGTTTTTTTATACAGATTTATATGATTATTAAACTAAATAAATGCGACTTTATCTAATAAATCGCGAACTTGTTTCGGTTGGCCTTGTCTGTTGCACAGTGTGATATGGATATTGGAAGATAGCGTATGCTCTGTCTTATATTGCATTATTTTAATATAGTTATTCAATTTTTTGACTGCTGATGTTTGAATTTAAGTTTAAAAACCCTGGCCTACTGAGTTAAAATGACGTGTAACTAATTATTGACGTCGATCGGATGGCGAGACCTAGGGATCGGACCAACATTTCTCGACGTTTTGCAATTTATGGTAACTAGCTGACCGGCCCGGTTTCGTCCGGGTGTAAATCGCGTTTTTGAATTTTCACCCACTTCCCGTGATCCGATTGAGTTGAAATTTTGCACACATGTGTAGTTCCGGTGACAATACAATATTATGGTAACTAGCTGACCGGCCCGGCTTTTGTCCGGGTGTAAATCGTACTTTTGAATTTTCACCCACTTCCCGTGATCCGATTGAGTTGAAATTTTGCACACATATGTAGCTCCGGTGACAATACAATATTTTAATAACTAGCTGACCGGCCCGGCTTTCGTCCGGGTGCAAATCGTACTTTTGAATTTTCACCCACTTCCTATGATCCTATTGAGTTGAAATTTTGCACACATGTGTAACTCCGGTGACAATACAATTTATAGTAACTAGCTGACCGGCCCGGCTTTCGTCTGGGTGTAAATCGTACCTTTGAATTTTCACCCACTTCCCGTGATCCGATTGAGTTGAAATTTTGCACACATGTGTAGCTTCGGTGACAATACAATTTATGTTAACTAGCTGACCGGCCCGGCTTTCGTCCGGGTGTAAATCGTACTTTTGAATTTTCACCCACTTCCCGTGATCCGATTGAGTTAAAATTTTGCACACATGTGTAGCTTCGGTGGCAATACAATATTATGATAACTAGCTGACCGGCCCGACTTTCGTCCGGGTGCAAATCGTACCTTTGAATTTTCACAGGCAAAAGGTCTTTCTCCGGTAACGTTTCAGTGGATCGGATAAATGTTATAAAATCAGACTAAGGAAATAAAGCACACTAAAAAATTAAAAATAATAATAGATAAAAAACTTTTAGGTTAAACGGTTTTATAAATGTACTTAAAAGAAAAAAATAAAATTTAATTTAGGTTCATAAGTATAAAAGCGTGGGTCGTGACTGTAATAAATTATCATAGAGTGTACGACTTACGCTTTTATACTTATGAACCTAAATTAAATATTATTTTTTCTTTTTAAAACATTTATAAAACCGTTTAACTTAAAAGTTTTTTTACCTATTTTTATTTGAAGCTATGCTTCTTAACGCACGTTTCAGATGGGGACCTAAATAATAAAAAGTGAAACGTCACGTCACGAAGTAGTGTAACGTCATTTTTGTAAAAATTATCTGATCCTTTTGAAAATTAATATTTGAGAGTTTTATAGGACACAAAAAAAAAATGGCGTTAGATTTCAAAATGGCGGCCATATGTACTTTTTTGTAAAAATTATCCGATTCTTTTGAAAATTAATATTTGAGAGTTTTATAGAACACACAAAAATAAAATGACGTCAGATTTTTCAAAATGGCGGCCATATGAACTGTTTTGTAAAAATTATCCGATCCTTTTGAAAATTGATATTTGAGAGTTTCATAGGACACCAAAAAATAAAATGACGTCAGATTTTTCAAAATGGCGGCCACATGTACTCTGTTGTAAAAATCATCCGATCCTTTTGAAAATTGATATTCGAGAGTTTCATAGGACACAAAAAAATAAAATGATGTCAGATTTTTCAAAATGGCGGCCATATGTACTTTTTTGTAAAAATTATCCGATCCTTTTGAAAATTGATATTTGAGAGTTTCATAGGACACAAAAAAATTAAATGGTGCCAGATTTCAAAATGGCGGCCATATGTACTTTTTTGTAAGAATTATCAGATCCTTTTGAAAATTGATATTTGAGAGTTTCATATAGGACACAAAAAAATAAAATAACGTCAGATTTCAAAATGGCGGAAATATGTAGTAGGTACTCCTTTCTAAAAATTATACGATCCTTTTGAAAATTGATATTTGAGAGTTTCATAAGACACAAAAAAATAAAATGACGTCAGATTTCAAAATGGCGGCCGTATGTACATTTTTGTAAAAATTATCCGATCCTTTTGAAAATTGATATTTGAGGGTTTCATAGAACACAAAAAAATAAAATGACGTCAGATTTAAAAATGGTGGCCAAATGTACTTTTTTGTAAAAATTATCCGATTCTTTTGAAAATCGGTATTTGATAGTTTCATAGGACACAAAAAAATAAAATGACATCAGATTTCAAAATGGCGGCCGTATGTACTTTTTTGTAAAAATTATCCGATCCTATTGAAAATTGATATTGAGAGTCTCATAGGACACAAAAAAATAAAATGGCGTCAGATTTCAAAATGGCGGCCGTATGTACTTTTTTGTAAAAATTATCCGATCCTTTTGAAAATTGATATTTGAGAGTTTCATAGGACACAAAAAAATAAAATGACGTCAGATTTCAAAATGGCGGAAATATATTGTACTCCTTTCTAAAAATTATACGATCCTTTTGAAAATTGATATTTGAGAGTTTCAAACGCAAAAAAATAAAATGACGTCAGATTTCAAATTGGCGGCCGTATGTACATTTTTGTAAAAATTATCCGATCCTTTCGAAAATTGATATTTGAGAGTTTCATAGAACACAAAACAATAAAATGACGTCAGATTAAAAAATGGCGGCCATATGTACTTTTTTGTAAAAATTACCGATTCTTTTGAAAATCGGTATTTGAGAGTTTCATAGGACACAAAAAAATAAAATGACGTCAGATTTCAAAACGGCGGCAATATGTACTTTTTGTGTAAAAATTATCCGATCTTTTTGAAATAGATATTGACGAGTTTTATAGAACGCAAAAAAATAAAATGACGTCATATTTTAAAATGGCGGCCATAGGTATATACTTCTTTGTAAAAATTATCCGATCCTTTTGAAAATTGATATTTGAGAGTTTAATAAGACAAAAAAAATAAAATGTCGTCAGATTTCAAAATGGCGGTCAAATAATAACTTTTTAATTGTATTGTTTATATCTTTGATAAATTCGGTTTTATATACAATGCGTAAGAAACATAGCTTCTGTCGGGTATCTTACGACACCTCATGACTTTTTTTATTTAGCAGGTTTCGAGTTTCGCTTAATAGTCAATCGTTGCTATGGAAAATTGTTTAAAAAATTCACTGCACTATTTTTTCTATGTAATCCAATACATATTTTACATTAGGTTTTATGGCCATAGCCTACTACAAAATTGATCTTCTTAGTGTTATTTTCCCTATGTTCGGTAAAACCGTTTACACACAATACCTACTTGAATATCGCGCCTTGTAATTCTTGAATTACTTGTATGCTCCGAAATTTTTTATTTATGAAGATATCTGAAAATTTCTTTAACCATTTTTTGATAACTTTTTATGATCTTTTCAGTGGCGTAGGTTTAATTTTTTTATATCCACTACATAATGAGATATTGACATGAACTTTGGTTTTTCTTATGGACGCCATTTTGGATTTTTAGATATTCGAATTCTGCTTATTTTTCTGATTAATTTGGTGTATCACATGCCACATTTAAAAAATTTGCAATGAACGTCCCATATAAGAGACATTAAAAACAACTGACAATCAAGTTATAATTAAGTAGTGCGAACATTTTAAGTGTAAAATTAATAATAAATCGTAGTTTGGCAGAACTGAAATATAATTTGACTGTCAGTTGTTTTTATAGTGCCTCTAATATGGGACGTTAATTGCATTTTTTTTTAAATGTAGCATATGATACACCAAATTAATCAGAAAAATAAGCAGAATTCGAATATCTAAAAATCCAAAATGGCGTCCATAAGAAAAACCAAAGTTCATGTCAATATCTCATTATGTAGTGGATATAAAAAAATTAAACCTACGCCACTGAAAAGATCATAAAAAGTTATCAAAAAATGGTTAAAGAAATTTTCAGATATCTTCACAAATAAAAAAGTTATGGCCAGTTTTCAAAAACGGCAATTTTCACCATTTTCTAAATAAATCCATAGTGTGTGAAAATTCAATTGTTTTTTCAACGGGACGTTAATGAGCACATAATTCTGCACTACTTTGCCCATTTAACCGACTTTCTATGTGTGTACGGGCTATAACTTTCGAAAGAGTTAATTGATTTTGACGAAATTTGGTAGGCACGTTGGAATCCATCACCGCACGAAGCCTATATAAAATGGGCCCAATCGGACCATTTTAAGGGTAGTTTTTAGGGGTTGAAAAATGTTTTTGGGCCCAAAAATGCCGAAAAAGTTCTCAGAATCGTTTCAAAATTGAAATTTAACCCTTTAGTAACGATTAAAATGTGCTGCTAAAATTTTAATAAAATCGTCCCGACAGGACCGGACTTACAAATTTTATGAAAACACTAGTTTGCGGAAAGTGCTTTACTTACTGAAGGCCGAAGGGTGTATTTAATTTGGTACCGAGGTTGCATTGATAAAAATATTGAAATTAAGAAAAAAAATATTATTTTAAGGAATGTATTAAGGGGTTAAATTTTTTATTTTGTTCAAAAACAAACTTAAGTTCACATAATAAAGCCACAATTATTAGCAAATACACTATATTGTCGACAGGGTTTTGGCACTGCGACCCGAGTTTTTTCCAATCTATTATTAATATGGAATAATCTTTTGGGGCAATTCGGTCTGGGCACAAAACATTTTTCTAATACAACAAAGTGTATTCGTATCATAGCGGGTGTGGCACCTAGAGAGCATTGTAAAAATTTATTTATTCAGTTAGTGGAGTAATTAGACTAAAAAAAGCAAAAACCTCGAATCCCAGTTATAGTGGATGGATTTTAATGATTTTTTTTGCATTGGGTTTCTAATAGTGGGAATAAAAAAGTATACCCTTTAAAAATTGCCGCTTTTCAAAAATGATTTTTTTTAATAATTATAGATAAAATATTTAAAAAATGTATGTTGAAATGAAATAATTTCTATAATTCAAGTGCTTTAGGAATTTTAAAGTCGCTGATTATTAATTTGTGGTCAAAAAATCAAAATTCGGTGGAATTAATTGAAGAGTATTCTGTTAAACTTTTAAAATCACTTAACACTTATTGAAAGTTTGCATAAAAACGCGAAATACTCTAGTATGAAGAATATTCAAGAAATATTAAATTCACACATCGAGGTTATAGATCTATTGATGGGCTAACTAAATGCGTTAAAAAAATTAGAAAAATCCAAATAGGCCATCCTACAGAAGCAATTTTATCAAAGTAAACGTTCTGAGTAAAAATTGAAACACTTGACGCGAAGTTCTCTAGTAAGTAGGGTGTTTAATAAATATTAATTTCCTACGTAGGGATTATAGACCTATCCATGGACTATCTAACTGTGTCCAAAAAATTTGATAAATTTACTCGTAGCCACTCTAAGGAAGTAATTTTTCCAAGGCAGTACTTTTCGACTAGAAATAGAAACCCTTGACGCGGACTGCTCTAGTAAGTAGGATGTTTTATAAATATTAATTTCCCATGTAGGGATTATAGACCTATCCATGGGCTATCTAAATGAGTTAAAAAGTTAGCAAAACCTGGAAGTGGTCACCCCAAAAAAGCAATTTCTTAGAGATCTTACTTTTTTACCTTAAACATACGAGCTCGAAAAAATTGCTTCAGTAGTGTGGCCACTTCTAGATTTTCCAATTTTTTTCGACACAGTTAGATAGTGCATGGATAGGTCTATAATCTCTACGTAGAAATTTAATATTCATTAAACAGCCTACTTACTAAGGTAAGCTCCGCTTCAAGGGTTTCCATTTTTAGTCGAAAAGGACTATCTTGAAAAAATTACATCCTTAGGGTGACTACGAATAAATTTACCAAATTTTTTCGACACAGTTAGATAGGCCATGGATTGGGTCTATCATCCCTACGTAGGAAATTAATATTTATCAAACACCCTACTTACTAGAGAACTTCGCGTCAAGTGTTTCAATTTTTAGTCAGAACGTTTACTTTGATAAAATTGCTTCTGTAGGGTGACCTCTTTGGATTTTTCTAATTTTTTTAACGCATTTATATAGCCCATCAATAGGTCTTTAACCTCGATGTGGGAACTTATATAATAGAGCATTTCGCGTTAAGGGTTTTTATGCAAACTTTCAAAAAGCGTTACGTGATTTTAACAGTTTAACAGAATATGGTTCATTTATTTCGACCGAATTTTGATTTTTTGACCACAAATTAATAATCAGCGACCTTAAAATTCCTAAAGCACTGGAATTATAGAAATTATTACATTCTCATATATATTTTTTAAATATTTTATCTAAAGTTATTAAAAAAAAATCATTTTTGAAAAGCGGCAATTTTTAAAGGGTAAACTTTTTTATATAACACATGCACGCTTTTAGTGTTTTTTCGTATCAGTTTTGCGGACTTTAAATGGCCGTTTATTGACAAGTGACGTCATGATGCATTATGAAACGCTTTTCGATAAATAATGGAAAAACATTTGAAAAACCCGTTATCTAATGAACATTTTGTACCTCTTTTCGGTGTTATAAATGAAATATGGTTACTATGGTAACGAAGTGATTAAATATTGTATCGAGCTCAATGTTTTTATTATGAGATGTCAGTGACATAAAATTATTCAATTAAAGTCTAAAACCATGCATGTGTTATATAAAGTATAGTGTGCAACACGTATGCTAAATACATCTTTATGCGTCAGGCGCGATGTTTTCAGCACTCGTATTCGGTTCGCGATGCTCACTCGCCAAGGATCGTGAGCGCTCTCCTACTACTCGTGCTGAAAACATCGCGCCTGACGCATAAAGATGTATTTAGCATACTAGTCACACAAATATACTATTATTCTCACCATTAGAAACGCAATGCAAAAAATCATGAAAATCCATCCACTGTAACTGTGTTCCGAGGTAAAAAGCTAAGGTCACTCCACTAAGTACAACATACTAACATTAATAGATCTCTATTTTCTAAATTGTGCAAATTTTGTACAATTTTATCCATCTTTGTTCAATGAAAATCAAAATAATCACGAATGCACTACAAGATACAAAAATAATTTAAAAACTACTAATTGTACACTTGCTGTGATTCACAAGGGTGTCCGCAACGCTATGATACGAATACACAATAATATACCTACTGAGATCAAAATTGCAAATTCCAGTCGACAGTTTAGGAATAATTTAAAAAAATATTTATTATCTAAAGCTCACTACAAATTGAACGAGTTTTTGTAATTCTTTTCTGTTTGACACTATTTATGTACATTTGTACTAATCAAATAAAGACATCAGCTGCCTATCTATCTATCTATCTATATCTATCTATCTATCTATCTATATACAGGTGACAATTTGAAAACTTGCAATGGCTATATCTGAGGAACCAAAAAAAATTTAAAAAATCGCTGAAAATAATTTCTATAATAGGGAGGGGGAAACAAAATTATGTAATAATTAACCTGTTTTCACTTACCCTCTTACCCCCATCCACCCCAACTAAATAATCTTTAATGGCAACCCCCTACTTGTGATACCTTATCTAAAAGCTCTTAAAAAATGCTTTTCAATATTACCCTACAAAGCTACATTCGATGTAATAGTTTTTGGTTTATTAAATAAAACAAAATTAAGAAAAATCGCAGGATAGTGGACAAAATATTGTCCACTATCCTGCGATTTTTCTTAATTTTGTTATAATCACGATGGACACGATTTCTAATATAAATTAAATAAAACATTATTTAATTTAATTAAAATTGTATTTTTCATTATTGTACACCATTATTGCAAATAAAAAATGCTGTTTTTCGTTTAGAACGTATCGAAAGTCAAATGTTCATAAAATAACAATTCTAATAACAGTAACGTTTCGCTTCTTAAAGTAAAAGTAGCAATAAAAACCTCTTAAAACCGAATATTTAAAACACCACTTTTTTAGACTTGTCAATTTTTTCAGGTAAAAATTCCGTAACAACGAATAAACAAAAAATAATCAAGGCCTAAAATGTTTAAGAGTTTATTACACATTTCAATGGTTTTATTTTGAACAGCTGACAATTATTACATCAAATGTTAGCTTGGAGGGTACCATTGAAAAGCATTTTTTAAGAGTTTTCAGATAAGGTATCACAAGCAGGGGGTTGCCATTAAAGATTATTTACTTGGGGTGGCTGGGGGTAAGAGGGTAAGTGAAAACAGGTTAGTTATTACATAATTCTGGTTCCTCCTCCCTATTATAGAAATTGTTTTCAGCGATTTTTAAAATTATTTTTGGTTACTCAGATAGCCATTGTAAGTTTTCAAATTGTCACCTTGTATATATTATACTATATATAGTAGATACATGCATTAATATGCATGTATCTACTATATATAGTATAATATTATATAATATAATATAATAATATATAATATATATATAATATAATATATAATATAATATATAATATATATATAATATAATATATAATATAATATAATATTATATTATATAAAATAATATAAACATTTTCAAAAATAGAGCCAAATAAGTGTTCAGAATGATGTGAAACGTCGAGAAATTTTGGTCCCGCCCCTAGGCCCTTCCGTCCGACCGACTCCAATAGTGTATGTGCCATAATATGGCAAATACACTAAAAAGAAAAAATGAAAATTGTGTTTTATTTATAACTAAAAGGTTCCATGAAGTTTCTAGAAGGTTTTATGAGGGATCGAATCCTCTACGCCAAAAGGACTTGTTGCGAGCGGTGCCTTAACAGCGATAGACTAACAGCATCATGTCTAGATATTATACATATTATATACATAAGCGTGACACGAAGACAGAAACATCATGACAAAAGGACAAAGACGATTTCAATAAAAAACATCTAATAAAAGAAAATTTAAATTATTTAGCTACCTTTCAGCCCCAATGCAAGATCTATGAATTAAATCATACAATAACGCACACTCGGACAGTCTGAGACAGCGAGAAGCTCCATGACACAATCCTTGCGCTTATAAAAAAAGTTAAATTAAAATTTTAGAATATACCTATTTTTAAAAATTCGTAAACTTACTGTTCTTTAAACTGTCCTCACCATTTGTAAATACATTTTGCGAAAATGTAAGACACACCGTTTCACACACAAATAATATTACAAAAGCGATATTTTTCATTTTTTAGAAAATATGTTTGCAATTTGACAATAAAAATCACTGCACAGTTAATATAATTTTTATTTTAAGTAAACCAGTTTCATGGCAATAATAATTTTCAGTTAGTTTCAGACGATGATAAAACAGGTATTAAAATTATTAAACAGAAATAATAACCATCAGGTGGGATGAGTGAATGTTTCAATTTGTATAGAGAGGGGAGTATCATCATTTTTGTTGGCCGTCATAATATAAATATTAATTATCGTTACTAATCTACCTGTTCATTATACTGAATGTTCACAAACTATTTATAGCTTATTCTACCAATTCCATTATATCTTTTATATAACATACTGTAACAAAACTGGTTGGTAACTTTGGTAAATATTTTATTTATTTATTCTTTCACAACAGTGACAACCGTTTACATTCTTTGGACAATTATTGTTCCTCACTTTATATTCACTGTTCGCTTTTTGTCTATTTTCCGTTGGTTAGTTTTGCTTGACCGTTGGTCAGTTTTCGTTGACCAACACTTCGTCACTACTTGATCACTGCTTGACCACTATGTGTCCACCATATGTCTGTGGTACGTATATTGTTCACTGGGTCCACTATATGTCTATGGTGGTGGTATTTATTTGCCACCTGCAGATATCTTCCACACTGTCAGTCACTTTGCACCAGAAGATTATCTGCACTTAATCACTCGAAGATCTCGTCTGTCACTCGCAAATATCTTCCACACTGTTTGTCACTTGGTACTGGAAGATTATTTGCACTAGGTCACTCGAAGAACTTTTAACTCGCTGGTGGTATATTTATTTCCCGTTGCACTTTTCACGTCTGCTCTCGTTGAGAATGTATACGTGACTCTGGTGTTTCATTCTTGCTCTTGCCTATATGAACTTTCCTGGTCATTTTATATCCATGGTGGCGGGTTTTCTTATTGTTGTCAACCAGAATATTTCTTCGCGCTCAAGGCTGCGTGATCCATTTTAAGTCAACGAATCAAGGCTGCAGCCAGCCTGCCTAGATTCGTTACAATACGTTGAGAAAAGTTTATAATATGCTTATTTGTGTAATTAATACTGATATATAAAACTATAATCAGTCCTAGTGTGTTGGTAATTTAGTTTCTTTCCAGTTTTTTTATTTTTAGGTATTTTGTATGACACCTTTACTCTACGTGTAGAGAAACGTGTGTTCAGTATTTTTATTTGCCTCGTATCTGTCTGTTTGTTTGTACCAACACTCGAGAACGGCTGAGCCGATTTTGATGAATACTATCTACTCGTACGCAAACTTAAAATATAATAGGTATACTCTTTATTCTGCTACGATCGAGTTAACATCCCTGACATCCAGTATAGGTATTATATTTTATTCAAGAAAGATAATATTAAAATATAATAATCGTTGCCTACATAATTTTTAGCAGAATTAGATATACATAATAATACATATGTTGGACGTAAAGCCCAAAAACCGCTAATGGTCGACTTTTTTGCCCAATCTTAAGATAGGATGTTTTAAAGCGACCAAAGCCTGAAGTTGAATTCAATTTCTGGCTTTGGCGGTCTTCAAGCAGCTAAAACTTTGATTGTGCAATTACGAAACGACCAAAGCTTGAAATAATGATCATTTCGGTCTGTTTCTCGATAATAATAAACAGATTTATTTAGGTAAACAAACAATAAATTTATCAAATATAATATTATCATGTATATTTACGAACGAACACATAATATATAAATAACTATGGAATGGATAAGTTAAAATTTGAATATAATATAAATCTCAAAGTAAGTATAATAAAAATATACAATAAAAAAACAATTAAGATGACTTTTACTAATAAAATAGGCACAAAACATAAAATAAACGCAGCATAAGATACGTCAAAACAACTTAAAAGAGGCCTGCATTTCACCGATTTCAAAAGATGGCGCCACCATATTGTAACGTTCCGCTTACCTTGACCCTATTACGGGCCTTTGGCTAGTAGAGTCGTTAGGTCCTAGCCCCGCAATGGACTGTTGAAATTTAAAAAACTTTCGTCTGTAAATAAGATTCTTGTCACAAAAGAAAACAGACAACACTGTAAATTACTATTGCGACGGTACGCATTTATTATAATTGAAATAATAATCACAAAAAAAATTTACAACAAAATACATTGTTTGCCCTATGTCTATCTTCAGCATTTCTACATCTAATTATTAATTATGTTACTATTCAAAACAATACTTCAGTTCTTTGATCGATCAAGATTATTATGGGTATCATTAATAATATTTGAGGCCTTTAGCTATTTGAAAAGTTACTGATATAATAAAATTCTTATCTGTGATTGGTAGATTCTGTAGGCGACCAGTGTGTCAGATAACACTAGCTGTTCGATGGTCGTTATCTGCTGTGGATCCCTCGTTGCCGGTGATTCCTTTAAGTAGTGAACTGCCAATTTCGTAAATTGTAATTACTTTTCGTTGCACTTTTACACTCCCACAATTGATTACTCTCACCCGGGCACACTAAATACTTCACTATCTGTGCTTTACTATGTTACAATAAAAAAAACACCTTTTTATTGTTATGCACTTTTTTTGACATTAATATTTGGTTTGTTACTTTATCAACTTATACCGATAACTAATGTTTTTCTTGACCTTTATTTTTGCGTTACCTATTATTCTCAATCCCCGTTATTTATAATATTTATTATTTAATGCTTTACACTTCAAAGAATTTTATATTATTGTGAGTCGATGGTAATGCATAACACCTATTTATTCAGGTCTTCCTCGAACGACTCCCTGATTATCCAGTCTGTGTTTTATTTATAGGTTTTTCCCCAACAAATTTAGCGTCCTTTCTTTAACCAATCATATTCTTAAAATATTGCGCCAAATGCCCATATCCCCTCTTACTGGTCTATATCCCCTAATTGATTTCTGATCTGCATTATTCCCCAGGTTGGTTTCACAGGAAACAGCTTGCAATAATTTTGTATTAATTGACTAATCTGACCACCCACATTAAATACCTTATCAATACCTAAATGTCAAGAACATATTTTTTATCGTACAGGAAATTGACGCAATAACTTAGTAATCAGGCGACATGTAGGCACCAATTAAGAAAGGATTGGCTTCCATGAAACAAAAGTGCTGGACCACCGAAATGGCTTGTACAGCAGTGACTGTACTGTCACAATATGTAATTTAACCCAATCTTCATACATCTTTTCAGCTTTTTAACCGACCTCAAAAAAAAAGGAGGAGGGTCTTAGTTCGACTGTATTTTTTTTTTGTATGTATGTTACGCGGATTCTCCTGCATTTGTGAACCGATTTTGATGATTATTATTTTATTTATAGGGCATATCTTCGGAGTGGTCCCATAATTTAGCTTAAATCAGTTCAGTTATTCGATTGATTTTTTGTTATTAGATATGTAGTTTTTATGTATCTTATGAATGTATGTCACCTCATATTTCTTGCATTTGTGAACCGATTTTGATGATTCTTGTTTTATTTAATAGGGCATGCTTTTAGGGTTTTTCCACATAAATTTCACTAAAATCGGTTCAGTGGCTTTCTTTTTTTAGTTTAGTAATCAAATATCAAGAGAATAGTCGGTTAATAACGTGCAAACTACGTATTGTAAACCCACTAAAAAGTAAAAAATGAAAAACTTCTTAACAAAAAAAAAAAAAACTCCTTCAAAATAGTCACTAAAAAGAGGAAAATAATAAAATTTTGATGTCGGCGTCAATTTAGTAAAATATGAAGTCGGTTAAAAAATAGATAGTAGATAATAATTAAATTGGCACTTTTTAACCGACTTCATAATATACTGAATTAGCGCCGATCTCAAAATTTTATTGTTTTCCTCTTTTAAGTGGCTTTTTTGAATGTTATTTTTTAAGTTTTTTATACGTATATTGACATTTGACAATACAATCAATTTGTGTGATCTGTAAGATTCTATAGATGATATTCTTGGTATTAAACATATTTGGGTTTATGTATTGAAAAATAGGAATTGAGATTGAACTTGAAATATTTTTTTCAATGAAGAGGCATTTTGAGGCATTTAATACCTAAATTGAAATGAATATGCTAAGTTCAAGACGAAATTGTTAATTCGTGATTGAATCGAAGTATAGATGGCAGCATAGGCAATGCAATAAGCGGGATGACCTCCTTATTTTTAACATGTCAATAGATTTCCTCACCTGCTTTGACCTTTGACGATACAACTATTGGGAACTTACATGTGGGAGTGGCTTCAAAAACATGGCAGACAAGAAATTGCAGTTTTAAAAAAATTACATATAAGATAGTAGTGTTGACGATTAAAATGCTATTAAATTTGAGTGAAATAATACCTTAGGTTGGTGATATAGTACAGTCATTTGGTAGTTTTACCTGGAAAGTTTTCCGGGAGTTTTGAAAATGGGTAATCTAATATATAAAATTCTCGTGTCACGGTGTACGTTATTGAACGCCTCCGAAACGGCTCGACCGATTTTGATGAAATTTTGTATGCTTATCGGGTAGGTCTGAGAATCGGACAACATCTATTTTTCATCCCCCTAAATGTTAAGGGTGGTCCACCCCAAATTTTTTTTTTTTATTTTTTGGACAAAATAATTTGTTTTAATTTTTTCATGATTCAGCATTGAAAAATACATACAACTCTAAACTTTCACCCTTATACGATCAACCCCTGTCTAATATATAGTCACGGTGTACGTTATTGAATTCCTCCGAAACGGCTGGACCGATTTTGATGAAATTTTGTGTGCTTATCGGGTAGGTCTGAGAATAGGCCAACAACTATTTTTCATCCCCCTAAATGTTAAGGGTGGTCCACCCCAAAATTTTTTTTTTTAGTTTTTGGACAAAATTTTTTGTTTTTAATATTTTATGATACAGCATACACAAATACATACAAGCCTAAATTTTCACCCCTCTACGATCAACCCCTATTTTTGTCACGGTGTACGTAATTGAACTCCTCCGAAACGGCTGGACCGATTTTGATGAAATTTTGTGTGCTTATCGGGTAGGGTGGAGACACGGACAACATCTATTTTTCATCCCCCTAAATGTTAAGGGTGGTCCACGCCAAATTTTTTTTTTTTATTTTTTGGACAAAATTTTTTTTGTTTTAATTTTTTCATGATTCAGAATTGAAAAATACATACAACTCTAAATTTTCACCCTTATACGATTAACCCCTGATTTTTAATCGCGATTTTTGTATTAAGCTTTAAAAAATACATATATGGCGAACGAGCGAAGCGAGTGAGTAGTGTATTTATAATATTTAAGCGAACGAGCGAAGCGAGTGAGTAGGCGAAAATATTCAAGCGAACGAGCGAAGCGAGTGAGTAGTGTATTATTAAAATTCAAACGAACGAGCGAAGCGAGTGAGTAATGTAATTATAATATTCAAGCGAACGAGCGAAGCGAGTGAGTAGTGTATTTATAATATTCAAGCGAACGAGCGAATCGAGTGCGTACTGTATTAATAAAATTCAAACGAACGAGCGAAGCGAGTGAGTAATGTAAATATTCCTAGAAATTATTAACAACGTTTGCCGGATCAGCTATACTAAATATACGTGAGCGGAGTAATGGGTGACCGCTATTAAATCATAATTTCATACCACCCGAGCGAAGCCGGGACGGGTCCATCGTGATTATAATAAAATTAAGAAAAATCGCAGGATAGTGGACAACATATTTGATTTATTAAATTAAATGTACGACGTTTCGTTTATATATTTAAACTTTTTCAAGTACACAAAAATAACAATATTTATGAAAATTAATATTAATTACTAACCATAGCAATTAACATAAGATAGAGTACTCTATCTTATGTTAATTGCTATGGTTAGTAATTAATATTAATTTTCATAAATATTGTTATTTTTGTGTACTTGAAAAAGTTTAAATATATAAACGAAACGTCGTACATTTAATTTAATAAATCAAATATTTTGTCCACTATCCTGCGATTTTTCTTAATTTTATTTAAATGTACTGTTTTTATTGTTGATGAATTATGTATTTATGACAAACCCTCCTGCCTCTGGCATGACACTACAAGGGCAAATAAAATTTATTTATTTATTTATATTTGTTGCAATCCTCTTCGTTCTCGATTTCATCACATAGTGGAGTGTCTGTAGCTTTTTACCTCGGAACACAATTACAGTGGATGGATTTTCATGATTTTTTTGCACTGGGTTTCTAATAGCCAGAATAAAAAAGCTTACCCTTTAAAATTAGCGCTTTTCAAAAATGATTTTTTTTAATACCTATTTAAAAAATATATGTTGAAATGTAATAATTTTTATAATTCAAGTGCTTTAGGAATTTTAAGGTCGCTGATTAATAATTTGTGGTCAAAAACTCAACATTCGGTCGAAATAATTGAACAATATTATATTAAACTGTTAAAATCACGTAACACTTTTTGATAGTTTGCATAAAAACCCGTAACGCGAAATGCTCTAGTATGAAGAGTACCTTAAAAAAATATTAAGTTCGCACATCGAGCTTATAGACCTATTGATAGGCTATCTAAATGCGTTAAAAAAATCAGAAAAATCCAAAGAGGCCACCCTACAGATGCAATTTTATCAAAGTAAACGTTTTGACTAAAAATTGAAACATTTGACGCGAAGTTCTCTAGTAAGTAGGGTGTTTAATAAATATTAATTTCCTACGTAGGGATTATAGACCTATCCATGGACTATCTAACTGTGTCCAAAAAATTTGATAAATTTACTCGTAGCCACTCTAAGGAAGTAATTTTTCCAAGGCAGTACTTTTCGACTAGAAATAGAAACCCTTGACGCGGACTGCTCTAGTAAGTAGGATGTTTTATAAATATTAATTTCCCATGTAGGGATTATAGACCTATCCATGGGCTATCTAAATGAGTTAAAAAGTTAGCAAAACCTGGAAGTGGTCACCCCAAAAAAGCAATTTCTTAGAGATCTTACTTTTTTACCTTAAGTAGGGTGTTTAATAAATATTAATTTCCTACGTAGGGATAATAGACCCATCCATGGTCTATCTAACTGTGTCGAAAAAATTTGCTAAATTTATTCGTAGCCACCCTAAGGATATAATTTTTTCAAGATAGTACTTTTCTACTAAAAATGGAAACCCTTGACGCAGACTGCTCTAGTAAGTAGGATGTTTTATAAATATTATTTCCCATATAGGGATTATAGACCTATCCATGGGCTATCTAAATGAGTTAAAAAATTTGTAAATACTGGAAGTGGTTACCTTAAAAAAGAAATTTCTTAGAGATCTTACTTTTTTACCTTAAACATACGAGCTCGAAAAAATTGCTTCAGTAGGGTGGTCACTTCTAGATTTTCCAATTTTTTTCGACACAGTTAGATAGCTCATGAATAGGTGTACAATCTCTACATAGGAAATTAATATTCATTAAACACCCTACTTACTAGAGCACTCCGCGTCAAGGGTTTCCATTTTTAGTCGAAAAGTACTATCTTGAAAAAATGACATCCTTAGAGTGGCTACGAATAAATTTACCAAATTTTTTCGACACAGTTCGATAGCTCATGGATAGGTCTATAATATCTACATAGGAAGTTATATCTACATAGGAAGATAATATTCATTAAACACCCTACTTACTAGAGGACTCCGCGTCAAGGATTTCCATTTTTAGTCGAAAAGGACTATCTTGAAAAAATTACATCTTTAGGGTGACTACGAATACATTTACCAAATTTTTCAACACAGTTAGATAGGCCATGGATGGGTCTATCATCCCTACATAGGAAATTAACATTTATTAAACACCCTACTTACTAGAGAACTTCGCGTCAAGTGTTTCAATTTTTATTCAACACGTTTATTTTGATAAAATTGCTTCTGTAGGGTGGCTTTGGATTTTTCTAATTTTTTTAACACATTCAGATCGGTACATGACGTTTTGGTACGGCCGTTTTGGTCCCGCCGTTTTGGTCCCGCTGTTTTGGTACCGGACGTTTTGGTCCCGGCCGTTTTGGTCCCAGTTATTAGATTATGACAAATAAAATTACCATTTTTTCAGACAATATATTGACAAAAATTAAATAATATATTTCAAACAATTAACGTTTTGATCCGGATTTGGAATTTCTTCGGAATTGAGCTAAAAATAAAAGTATAAAAAATAAATTAGTAATTAGTTTATACAATAATAAATGTATGCTGTGTATTTTTTCAATATGAAATATGCGTGCAGCCCAAACGGCTCAACCGATTTTGAAAAATTTTTTTTTGTTCGATTCGTCTCCAGGTAACTTCTTAAATTTTAGGGAAAATCGGCGCATGCGCAGAAGAGATATCTGCTATAACGGTGTATTTTTTTACATAATAAATGGTAAACTTTTCATAACGGTTCATTATTTTATTTTACAAGTTTTTTAAAAAAAATTTTTTGGAGAAAAAAAAACAATGATTGCATATATCGCTTTTACGCATGCGCCAATTTGTCCCGAAAATTTTTTTACAAAACTTTCTTGTAAAATGGAATAAAAAACCATTATAAAAAGTACACCATTATTATATAAAAAGCAACGATGGTATATATCTTTTTTACGCATGCGCCGATTTTCCTTCAAAAAACATTATAAAACTCTTGTTGGATATTTCGAGATAGGAGGGGAGGCAGTGGAAAAGAGTCTGTCGTAGAGTGTCAAAAGTGTAACATAGAAAAAATTAAAAAACCGTACAAAATTCAGTGATTAATTCAATTATTTACCATACAATTAAAATACAGTCCACGCATTTATTCAACATAAGTTTTGGTCAGTTCGAGCCGGATAACTGAAAAAAGCAACCATTTGGGAAAAATTAGGACCAGCGTTCTGCATCAAGCTACGATACGCGTCGAGGTCAGTGTGTCTCGTTCTAACACATTACGATCCTATAAAAACGTCCGTTGTATTTCTGAATCCATTTCCTAAGAAACAAAAAAAAAGAAACATTACAATTTTGAAAAAAGAAATTTTTGACAGACTAAATTGGCAATTCACAATTTAACATGGCTGAAGAATTAAGAGCATTAAAAGCAGAAAGAGGTACAATTAAAGGGCAAATTACACGGTTCAAAACCTATTTTGAAAGCGACGAACTCAGTGACATACAATTACGATTAGAAAAAGTTGATTTGTTATATGACAAATTTCAAAAAGTACAAACGCGTATGGAAATTATTGATGATTCAGAAACAGAAACTAATGAACGCGATCAATTCGAAGCCACCTATTTTGATATTATTTCAAGAGTTAGAAAATACTTTGCAGAAAAGGATGAGAGAACGTCAACGCGAGAATTAACGGTATCAAACAATGCAAATACTAAAAATATTAAATTACCTACTATTACGTTACCCACATTTAGCGGCAATTATGATCAGTGGCTATTATTTAAAGATTCATTTATATCGGTAATTGATTCCAATGATAATTTGAATGAGCTGCAAAAGTTCCAGTATTTACGTGGTTCATTAAGAGGTGAAGCGTTATCACTCATCAGCGGTCTTGAAACAACGGCTAGAAATTATAGAGTGAGTTGGGACTTATTACAAAAACGGTATCAGAATAAGCGACTAATTATAAACACGCATATTAAGGGTCTAGTGGAGGCAACATTGGTTTCAAAAGAAAATCACAGTACCCTCAGGCAATTTATAGATGGTGTTCAAATGCATTTACGAGCGCTGGAAGCATTAGAACAACCGGTAGAACAGTGGAATACGTTATTAGTCTATTTAATCACAAACAAAATAGATTACCAAACAAGACGTGAATGGGAAACAATCAACGGCAAAAGAGATGTTGATGTTTTGCCTACCACAACAGAATTAATGCAATTTTTGACGGATCGCTGCAACATGCTAGAAATGATGGAGAAAAATAAAACTCAAGAAGTCTGTAGACAAAGTACCAGACGCATAGAAAAGCAAGTACATTTTGCAACCACAACAACAAATGCCTGTAATTATTGCGAGAAACAAGGCCATGCGATATACAGATGTGAAACATTCATAGCTCTACCGATAGAGAAACGAATTGAAGAAGCACGAAGATTAAAGTTATGCTTAAATTGTCTAAAATCGGGGCACTTTACAAAACAATGCACAAGTCATCTCACTGTAGACAATGTTCGAAGTACCACAATTCAATGTTACATTTAGAAGTTAGCAAACAATCAAAAGATTTGTCAAATTCGGTGTCACCAGAGGAAAAATCAACGGTAGCTACACATTTTGCACAAGGCCAAGAATCATTTACCTTGTTAGCGACTGCTCAAGTTTATGTTTATACCACAGACGGACGTATACAAGAATGCAGTGTCTTATTGGATCTAGGGTCACAAGTTAGTTTTGTTACATCAAAACTCTGCAACAGGTTAAAGATTCCAATTCAAGAAACGCAAGTCACAATCGGCGGGATTAATGAAACATCTTCAAATGCCAGTAAGCAAGCACAGGTCAAAATAAAATCAAGATTTAACAATTACAATGCAATCATTCCATGTTTAGTAGTACCCACAATAACGACTAAATTACCACAATTACGATTGGATATAACTCGATTGAAGTTACCTGACCATGTACAGTTGGCAGATCCCGAGTTCTACATACCAAAAACCATTGATTTGCTCATCGGAGCGGAACTATTTTGGAATCTAATGAGCGATGGACAGATTCAACTTGCAAAGAGATCTAACTCACCCGTTTTACAGAACACCAAATTGGGATGGATCATATCGGGAACATTGGTATCACATAAACCAATAACAAGCTTGAAACAAATGTGCTATTTAGCGGGAATCACGACATTAGAAGACCAAATAGAGAAATTTTGGGAGATCGAAGAAATCATACAAGAGCAACCATACTCTGAAGAGGAAAAACAATGTGAAAAACATTTCGTTGAGAATGTAAAACGAGACCAAGATGGACGATTCATATTGGAATTACCTAGTACACAACCAGAACGGTTAGGAGAGTCCTTGAAAACAGCCGTAAGGAGGTTGCATGCGTTGGAAAGGAAATTGGAACAACATTTAGAAATGAAAGACAAATATCACCAGTTCATGAACGAGTACGAAAATTTGGGACATATGAACGAGTACGTGTTACGGCAGAAAATTCAGACGGAGTTGTTTACTATTTACCACATCACCCTATAGTAAAAGAGGACAGTTTAACTACAAAACTGAGAGTTGTGTTTGATGCATCGGCGAAAACAACTTCCGGATTATCTCTTAACGACGTACTGTTAGTGGGACCAAAGATTCAAGATGACTTATTCGATATTGTAATAAGATTTCGCACGTATCCAATTGTATTAACAGCGGATATTGCTATGATGTATCGACAAATCAAAATAAAAAAGGAAGATAGACGTCTACAGCGTATTTGCTGGAGACACGATCCGAATGATGATATAGCAATTTACGAATTACAGACAGTGACATACGGAACCGCATCAGCGCCATTCCTAGCTACACGATACTTGAAACAATTAGCCAAAGAAAACCAAATAAACTTCCCAGTCGCAGCCAAGGTTCTTCGAAAGGAATTCTACATGGATGATTTACTAACGGGAGCTAACAACCAGGAGGAGGCGATGCTACTAAGACAACAATTATCGGAATTACTCTCAAAAGGGGGCTTCTATCTAAGAAAATGGAGATCAAATGACTCTACAATACTACAAGAAATTAATGAAACCAATTCAAGTGACGATTCATTTTTGGTAATAAATAAAGAAGGGGCAATTAAAACTTTAGGTATTAACTGGGATGCTCGAACAGACGTCCTGCAATATTCAATTCGATTAAACAGGGATCAACAATTTACGAAAAGATCCATACTAGCTAATATAGCAAAAATATTCGATCCGCTTGGGCTAGTAGGGCCAATCATAACTACTGCTAAGCTGATAATGCAGCAATTATGGCAAATCAAATTGGACTGGGATGAGCCAGTACCTCAATATATAGTCGATATCTGGACTACTTATTACTATCAGTTGGAAACTATAAATGAGTTCAAGATTGAAAGAAAAGTTAGAAAGCAGGAGAGTAGATAGAGCAGAGGGTTTCTGCGCCACAAATGAGCGAGCACCCCCCCTATTTTCAGCCACCTTCTATTTTAACCCCCTCCCCAATTTTAGAACTAGACATATCGAGTTTGGTCTCAAATGAAAGAGGATGATTAGACGATATTGACGGAGGTCATCGACTCTGAGTAACATTTAAGAATTTTCCAGACTCACTCCTGGATTTTTCCCGAGGTTTATTTTCGCAGTTTATCATTTGAGAGGATCCATCTCCCAGAATCTCTAACCTCCCAGAGCCTTTATCCCCAGATTACAAGTCCGTATTTACAGGCCCGCATGAGCCCAAGCCTGCATTTTACAAGCCCGAAAACCTTTTTTATCCGACGGTTTAATCGAGCCGAGGGTACGTACCATGTCTTCACAGCGCGCTGTCTTCAACCGCGAGGCCACAATCGATGTAATGCGACTATTACAACATTATTGATGACGTCTAGTTTTTGACGGTAGGCAACCGAACGTGTCGTGAAGTCAGAGTCAACCAACACTTTTATCTCCCCAGGTAGGTATGCAAGTTGCAATACATTGTTGATTGTACGCCTAGTCTAGCGGAGAGACGGATGTACGCTTTATATTTTAATCGCCTATAGTATAGGCAAGCCCGCAAAACTTTTTATTCTGATTTAATTTCATTCGACGGCTTGGGGAATTGAACCCGGGTACCGTAGGAAGATCGTGGTCTGATCTGTAGATGCGCGCTTGCCCACACGGCTATGCGGACGTGTAATGATCCGTCGCTAGAATGTCTATATATAATAATTGATAAACACATCTTATGCATACGTAAACATACATGTATATTTTTCAGAGGGAGCTCAATGAATTTTAATACACTCCTATAATTTTCAAAGTCGACGCGGTTGGAGAATTGAGAGACGATTCGCCATCCCTTTATTTGAAAAAATCTTATACCTCGACTGGGAATCGAATGCTCATACTCTTGGTTTGCGGCGCAACGCCCTCTACCGCGCGGCTATGGATGGATATGACCAAACGGTGCTTAATTGGCAATATAAGATTATGCGTCGGCTCTGATACGTAAACGGCATATAAAGAGTGTTTACAAAGAATGTTTATAATTGGTAGACCTCGATACGCATACTTTATTGTATGTTTATTATAATTCTCGATTATCAAACCTCGATACCTTGTATACAGGGTGTTTTACATTTTTATAATTCTCAATTATCAGACGACTGGCGTCCAGGTCACTATTTATCAAACAACTTTTTTCTTATGTCGAACCACCGAGGTCTCGAGGCTGATGATTTGAACACGTATATTATGTCAGAATCCGATTTAATGATTGCAATAATGCGTCTTATATACCGACTCTCCTACATATACAGCGTAATATTCTAATTTGCAGTTTATTGTTTTACTATGTCGGATGTTTTCCTTTTTAGTTATGTCGATATTAACTCAATATTTTATAAATATTTTGCAATACATACATTGTAAAACCGGACAGGGATGAGAAAAAATGGGGGACGGAATTTAAAAAATGGCGGGCAGGGTTTGTGGAAAGCAGACAGACGGACAGATAGATAGACAGACAGACAGACAGACAGACAGACACTGCATATCAGAATGATTTTCTTCAGGATTTTATCAAGCTTCTAACACATTAAGCTGATCCGCTTTTCAGTAGTTGTAAACTTTTCAGTAGTTGTATACGCCGGTTCTAAAACCTCCTCCTCCTCTTTCTAAAAAAAAAAAAATTAAAAAAAAAAAAAATAAAAAAAAAAAAAATATTTTTTATATTATTTCAAAAATGTAATAAAAAATTTTTTTGTTTTCAAAGACCTTTTTCAGGGGTTTCCCTTGTCGCCGTTGAGATTTTTTTGAAAATAATCTACGAGTGAACAAGCGGTTTTATCGGAAATAGAAAAAAATTCTAAAAATCAAACTTTCGTTGCCGAAAAATGTATTAAACCAGATCAGTGTCTGATTTCAATGGAAGTTTTATCGGAATTAAAAAATAACGTCCTACCTTAATTGAAATTTCACCCACAATGTTTATTTAAAACACGTAACGATTTAAAAAACTTTTGTTCATACTGTCAAAATCAAAAAATTTCTAAGACACAATTATGAGAAACAAAAAAAATAACGTCCTACCTTAATTGAAATTTCACTCACTATGTTTATTTAAAACACGTAATGATTTAAAAAACTTTTGTTCATACTGTCAAAATCAAAAAATATCTAAGACACAATTATGAGAAACAAAAAAATAACGTCCTACCTTAATTGAAATTTCACTCACTATGTTTATTTAAAACACGCAGTGATTTAAAAAACTTTTCATCACACACTGCCAAAACCAAAAATATCGAAGACACATAAACTTATCGCGATGTGTACGGGACTTGATTCAAAGCGCGACTGAGGTGACGGCATGGTGCGGCCATTACGTAGCATATAGTATAATGACTAATGTTAAATTAGACGCACTAAAGCTAGTACAAGTAAATGTCATCTTCCCAGCAATGAAGTCATCGCAGCATGTGGCTGACAAAATCAAATGTCAAGCTTCCACAAACTGACGTAATAGACAACAAGTAAATGTCATCTTCCCAGCGATGAAGTCGTCACCGCATGTGGCTGACAAAATCAAATGTCAAGCTTCCATCAAACTGACGTAATAGACAACAGGCAAATGTCACGTTCCCAGTGATAGTATCGTCACAGCATCCGGGTGACAAAATCAAATGTCAACTTCCCAACTTAAATAGCGTAATAACAATAAAGTTAATGTCATCTTCTCAGATAATTCTGTGAGAAGAATAATCAAATCTATTACGGATACTTATTCGATTCGTATATATACATGTAGAATGAGACCGGACATCGACACTGTGATCAAAGTACTTGCATAGCAATAGTTTAACTTTGAACCTAGTGAGCGCTGTTCTTTTAATTGTGTATTGAATAACAGATAGTTATCTGGTTCAGTAGCGGTTCTTCTATATACGTAAGTTAACTATTTGGTTTTTGGAATACTGTTGTTCTTTTACATACTGAAATAAATTATCTGATCGAAATTAAACCCATCATGGACAGTCGAAATTGTAGTTATGTTTTTTAGACTATGTCAAGTGGACAATTACTTTCGGTAGATTTGTAAAATTGAAATACATTAACAACTTGTTTAGTTCTATACAATTTCAATTACGCTGGGTTTTTCGCATACGTAGAGTGGCTGGTTATTTTATGATAAATATGTAAATTTTGACAAAACATCAACAATTAAGAGCATACTTTACAAAACACAATTCAGCGAGATTGAATTAATATTTTCATTTTACTAAAATCAATTGTATACATTCATGGACAAGTAACAGCAGATAAAATTGATTGGTTTCTCTGCACGTGATACACTGCTAAGCCTTCATTTAATATACAAAGGTTTCAGCTTGGACTTAGCAGGCAGAGAAGATAAGCAGAGATTCTAAAAATTATATTATTGACATAGGTCATTGCTGCTTTAAACCATCCAAGCCAAATAGGAATTTATATTCATTTTCAAAAGATCAGAGGCTCACAATAAAATAGGAAAAGTACTTAATACGTTAAAACAGCTGCTTTTTTTGTTAATTTCATCTGAAATAATTTCCTTTTTTCCTACATTTGAAGCATGAACCTTGCAGTTATTTTTTTAAATTAATATTGTAATGTATACACAACTTTTTAGCGGCTTGATTTGTAACTCGCTTTAGCTATTTGATACATGTAAATTGGCATTACGGATTTTATTATTACTTATTGCATGCTTTCTACAGGCGGGCGACTTCGAAACATCAGTTTTGATAAATTTCTGTTATGTCAAAAATTTTAAAAAACTTAAATAACTCAAAAACTGCTAATTTTTCGAGCAATGCTTCCCTTGCAGTTTCTATTTACAATTAGGCGCAGAATTCAAAAAACAAATAAAAACAGGGTGCTGCATAAAAAAATATAACTTTGGTCTGCCACGCTTAAATAGGATAACCTGTATAATTGAAAATATTTTTCAGCTGTATAGTAGATCGAACCTAACAACTTTTGTCTGAAACATGTTTCCGTAAGCGTCTTTCGAAATAAACTTGCCTTTGTACCTCGCGTGAACACCCTGTATAAATATTACTCGTTTAATAGTATAGGGACATATTATTCTAATATGATTCTTAATTTTCAAAAATGAGTATGAATTATGAAATTTTGAAATTGTTTTTCGCATCATTTGCCATTTTTACACCCCTTACCACGACACACCCTTGCGACCCGACACCTAGAGCGATATCTTTACTTCATATTTCGTGTGTTTAATAGTATTGCTACCACGCGAGCGAGGCTGCGGATACCAGCTAGTAATATATTTGCAACATCACATTTGAACAAACACTTCATGTTTCCAATTGTTTTAGAATGCTAACATCATAGCTGCTAATTGCTCCTGCGTTTTAACATGAGGCTACTACATAATATATAATAATATTCTAAAATCTAAGTTATACCTACACCACTCACTTCGACTTAGTTATTTGCTTTATTTTATTAATACAATGTTAAAAACATAACAAAAGGTAATACATCAATAATTATAAGGTCAATTTTCGACTGTTAAAGTGCTGTTTTTATGCTCGAATTGTTTTCACCATTCTGACTAATCTTCTAGAAACATATTAAGCAACAATAAAATGATGACTTTTGTGTTGACAAAAACTAAAAACGGAATGTGTATACTAAATAAGGTTAAGGTTCAAGATATTGTAAATTATAGACACTGGATATTATAATAAGACCAAAGCCAACCACATGAATCGGTCAATGCAGAAAGTGAACATGTCCACTTTTTATCGATTGGTGCAAAAATGAAACATGTTCCTGCATTCCCTGTGTTTAAAATCATACCGTGATATAAGCATATAGTACAGAAACTAAATATGTCCCGGACATGTTCTGTTTCTACAACGCACGTGTCTGTTTTTACTGTACGAATTTGCTGATTACAGTTTATTCCATCTTTGTTATTTTGTTTTGTAATATCTGTTTATTGCTACATTGTTTCGTGCGTTTGATATTATAAGTTTATTTAAGTTTCAAAGAGTATGCTGTTATAGTTAGCAGAGCTTGTATCTAACAAAAAGGATAAGTTCATAATCGAAATGGTGAAAACACTGGAAACTAACATTTTCGATTATAAAAGACGGTTGATGGAGAAATGGAGTAAGATGAGTACTTCAATGGAAACGAATGGGAAAAATTCTTCAAAACTACAGAAAATGAGTTTCAATATTTCAAAATTCTTGGGGTTTCAATTTGATCATGAATAACTTCTGTTTTTAGGGTTCCGTACCTCAGAATAAAAAAAACGCAACCCGTATAAGATCACTTTGTTGTCCGTATGTCTGTCAGTCTGTCAAGACCCTTTTTCTCAGGAGCGGTTACAGGTATCAAGTTGAAATTATTTTGAAGTTGGTTAAAAACAGGTAGTAAATACCACTTATGATTCCATCGACAGTTTTATGAAGTATACACGTTTAGACTGATACTGACAAAGGATTAAGGAACCAGTTCTTCTGCACATGGATAAGGCATACAACAATAAAATACCTATGGACAAAAACAAATAGAATGATGTAGATTATAGGCAAAGTAAAGCAATATATTCCAAATGAATATGAAAATTTCTCTAATAACATCTTAAATTGGTCTACGAAAGAATAAGTAATGAGTAAAAATAATGTTATACAATATTTTGTATTAAAAAATGAATGTTTAATCCTACTATTCTACAGCAGCGACGCTACGGTTTTTTGTTAGGGTGGGCCAGTGTTAGGTATAGTGATCTGAAGGTGGGCCAATAACATTTATTCCCAAAATTTCAGTGCTCGATAAAATTTTAACCCAGGCTAATTGCTATAGAATTTATAAGAAAAATTGTTGAAATTTCGTATTTAAAAGATAACCTAGAGATTGGGGATTATACTAGGGTGGACTAATGAGTGAGCCAATACAGTTTTAGGCCATGGCACACCTGATCCACCCTCTGCTCCCGCCACTACTCTTGTAAGGTTTTTTGTTGCATCCGGTCCATTCAATGCAGAAAGTGAATATGTCCTCGATTATATAATTTTTTGTGCAAACTTGCGACGAAATTTTATCAATAAGAATATTATTTTTAAATACTTCTACTACAGACTAAAATTAATTTGTAATTTTTTCTCATAATAAAGCATACAAACAGTTTTTGTGATTTACTCAAAACTACCACTCGTGGACATATTTAATTTCTACATTGACCGATCCAATTACTGACCGCATAATATTTTAGTTAAAAGCACGCTTTGGCATCCGTTTTATGCAGTGTCATTTTTACTGATTTTTGTTCGAGAGTTTCTACCAGTCCCGCAATCGTAGGCTATTTATGATAATAATCACTATTATCGTAATCTAACCATTAATAACGTTATGGAGGCAACCAGAGATTTCCCCTGCTACTATTTGTATTAGATTAATCTGTTTTATATATACCTACCTATATTATACACCTAAAACTTACTACGCTTTGGAGTTGAGTGGGTTCCGGCTTATACAGATTAAATTGCATACAGGAAAACCCTAATAATAAATAATAATAAATTTATTTACTCCGTTGAACACCTAGAAAGATGAGAGTTTGTCACACATATTTACAAATCAAGTAACAAAATTAAAATAAATTATTAATAATATAAATATTATGTAATATAAAATTTAAAAAGTCATGTTGAAATATTCATCCACAGAATACAGTCTGGAAGCTGTCAATAGTGATTTTACTTTATTTTTAAAGGTGTTAACATTTCCTATTTTTCTGACATTTGCAGGCAAGTGGTTATATAACTTTACACAGCCGCAATAGACACTTTTATTAAAAAGCGCCGTTCTATGTGAGGGAAGTCTAAACTGAGTTTTATCTTTAAATCAAAACCTAGTTAGCTTAAAATGTTTAACTATATATGATTTTTCAAGTTGTAGAACCATAAGGAAGTAAAAATTCGACTTATTGTGATTTACCTATTACTTCGAGTGGTATCTAACGGATAGAGTTTGATTTACAAAGGCCGTAAAGAGTATATGTTTCTTATTCGAGATATACAATGCGTTAAATAGTAGTCCAAGTTACCGAGTATGAAATGTATTAATAACGCATCGTAGGGGAATCATATTATTTAGTTTCAGTTTTCGCATTTAAATATTTCGAGATATAGTTTTTTCGATATCAGCGGAGGGGGTTGACTAAAATCCTTCATCTTAGAGAGGCTTTTGAAATAACGAGTTTCGAGTTATAGAGTTTCTACTATATATTAACACGGGAAAAATATTCCGTGACATACAGGTTTCCGTATTATTGAGATGTTGACGTAGAAAGTTTATGACTATATAATGATTTGTATATAAAAAATAGTTCCAATTTTATTTCAAAAATTATAGTTTTAAAATAGAAGCCTTACAGTCAATTACTTCAAATACAAAAATGTTTTCTTAAAAATAATAATAAATACGATGTATCTAATAATCAAAAGTTATAACACGTTCCCGATAGTATTATAAAACTTTACCTAAATAACCATTGAAATCAGTCACTGATCTGGTTTAATACATTTTTTTGGCAACGAAACGTTTGATTTTTAGAAAATGTATTCTATTTCCGGTAAAACCGATTAAATATGAATAAATGAATGCGAGAAGAACTGTTTTTTATTGGATTATCAATGTTAATTAATATATCAACAATGATTATTATTTAATATAGCTACCTAGTATGACTTCATCCGAATGCTTCAATATAAAAAGAAGCCTATACAGTATACCTATATCGCTTATTAAACTTTAAGAAACCCCTCAACCAATTTTTAATGAAATTTATTCAACGGTTAAGATAATACAAAAAACAAACAAATTTCGCATTTAAAATATTAGTTAGGAAGAAATAATTTTTTTCAAGTTTATTTTTGACATTTAACATTTTGAAACACATTTTAATATATGCAACAACACCCTCATAATTATTGTAAAACTGTTTTATGAGGATATAACGCAACGCTCTTTTCAAGGTTATGTACAGTTTTGCAAAATTTAAAAAATGTAGAAGGGGGTGTGTTGTTAAAATAGTCTCTATATAAAACCAGATGCAAGCTTCATCAATCGCTTTTTTCATAGTAAACTCATAAAATTACAAAAAAATTGTAGTCATAATAGTCCGTAATTAAACGTGTTAAAATACTCGAAGGTTTTAATCGAAAAATAAAAAACTGTAAGTAAAGTTAAAATATTTCTTTGAATTATTTGAATTATACGTGTATTAAAGAGCAAAATTCATATTCCAAGTCTTACACTTGAATTATTACTCTGACACCCCTTTACCAACCAAATCTTCGTTTTCCATGTATTATATATATATATATATATTTACAGTTGTCTATATATATATATTTATATATATATATATATATATATATATAGACAACTGAAAAAATATTTAGTATGCATGTAAACTAACATAAATGGTTATATGTAGAAAGCGTATTACTCAAAACGTTTGAGAATGCTATAATAGACTAGCAAATTTGTGTGATACCTAAATCACTTTTTATTCCGATTTTATTGAAATTTTGGAAATATTTATGTGGATACCGCCCCATTTTAACCGACTAGACTGCTCTGAGGAAAATCCTACTGAAAAATCTGATAATGCATACCAAACGAATGAAACTAAAGATAATAAAAATGTGTTGAATGGATTGCTGATTCGACAGAACAGTCAAAACAATTTTAGAGAGGATAGTTGATAGAATAAGATGATAGTTTACGATGATATGTAAAAATGTAACGAATGAATTAAAAGGTGGAGGAAATAGTTTAATCGAATCTAATAAACTGATTTTTGAATATATTATTTGATTTATTCAATCGAATCTTTTTTCGAATCCCACAAATTAAACAATCGTTGGTATAGAAAGACACACACACATCATACAAGTTTACAACTATTGTTGACGCTATACGTTAATTGATGTCAATTGTTTCTAGCATGAACTGAATTACAGAAGTGTTCACATCATAAAAATGAACAAATATTTTTATTTTTTATTATTATTTAAAAAAAGTTAATCTGAACATATATCTGCATTAAATGAATTTTAAAATAATATAAAAGGGGAGAAAGGTTTTTTCAGAAATTTTGCTTTTGCGAAGTATCTAAATATAGGCATTGGTATATAAATACTTGCCGTAAACTATGCGCGCTCTTCAAATTTGAAATAGAAGCGATTGCTAGTTAGGTTTGTTTAGAATAAGAGACGTTTAGGATATTATATTAGATTTTTATTCATATATCATAGAAAAATTCATAATACAACATTTTCTAGAAAATAATATGCAGGTATCATTAGCAGTGCACTATTCTATAATGTTCCCAGGGTAGGCTGTGTCCGGATTCGCCAATCCGAAAACGTATGTTGTTCCATAGATGTTCAGAAAGAACGAACCCCAACTCTGGCATCGTTAAAGCAGAGTGTCTGCAGCTGCGCCACAAATCGAGATTTCTCATGATCAGTCTTATACTCGGCGATCCGACTGGGTTATAATAGCGCAACGCATTCGAAATCGGCTTCTCGACGTTCTCGTCGTACTAGGAGCGCAGATCCTCGATTTGTTGATCTACCGTGTAACTTTTTGTCAGAAAATAATATTCATTCTCCTCGTGAGATGAGCCACCACCACCATTATTGTTTTTTCTAATGCATTTACAAGTAAATTCGGCGGATAGTACGAGCTCACCGACTTTATCTTTCAACACGCAGCCTATCTCGCTCGCGAATATTTCTCGACATATGCTCGAGAACAGCTCGCAATCGTGTAAAAATGATGCATTCTCCATGTACCCAACCACCGGTGTTTGGGTAGACCACTGATTTCCACAAAACCTCGATCGTTTCGCTTGCATCCTCGGATATTTCAATTGGCATCACTCTAGGTCTCAGACACATGATTTTTCCTTTTTAAGTACACTTTTCACAACGTCTGCACTCTACAACTATCGACAGCTGAGTGACCGATCTATTTTTCATTGGAGAACGTTATATATTCAATTATAATTATGTATTATGATCCTATACGAATTCGCAGTCTCCATCGCTACCGTTTGGTGGCGATGGAGGTGAGATTATATAGGTAAAATTAATGAGACAATTCGCTTTGTAAACTGTTAAGTTGGCCGCATCTGAGTGAAAATAGATTATTTTTACTAATTGCTGGTGTATTCTTTTAATACTATTTGCAGTTATTTGTATCATAAATTGTACTGTATTGCTCGTTTTGGTTGATGTGTGCTTTCATCGGTGTGGAGTTATTTTTTTGCTTCATAATTTATATCTGCATTTTTTTATAGATATCCAACATTACAGTGAGGTGTATTTTTTATTATAAAATCAGTAAAAAACCAGTCGAGCTTTAAATTGTAAGTATTTCCAATACACCATGTTGATTTTGTATATATTTTGAAACTGTATAATAAATATATAAATATTGTTCTCAGACCGAAATGTTTGCTTGTGGAGAGTGTGACAAATTCTTCTCCCACCGAGATAACATGCGCCGTCATGAAAGAGTATGCCAAGGTAAACGATTTTTGTGTGAGGATTGCTCTAAGAGTTTCACGCGAGCGAGCAACTTAGAGCGCCATAGTAAATCGCATTCGACCGCTGAAGTCTTGTGTGAGAAGTGTGGATATTTGATTCGCGAATCTGGGTTTTTGATGCATGATTGTACTGAAGCCGAATCAAGCGTTAGAGCGCTTAAATGCTCAAGCGGTAGCGATGCAACGGAAGATAACCGTGCGGTGGTGAAGAAACTTAAAAGCTCTACCCCAGATGAAGCTATACCCTCGACGTCGAATGCTGATACTAAATCTAATATCGAGATGTGCGAAACATGTGACGTGTCTGTAAAGAGTGGTGAAATGTTCGCGCACATGCGCAGCAATGTTCACGACGTATGTGTAATCAATAGCGCATTTAAGAGTCGAATCGCCACATATCGAGTGAAAAACTCTGCTAAAACTTTCATCGCAATCGAGGAGTTTATGGAATCGGTTAAAAACAAAACGATAAGCCTTATTGCTGGAAGACTCGGTGAATACAGAGCCCTCAAGGTGAACATGGAGCTATTTGGGGTTTACATCCTCCAAACAAAAAAAGAAGAAGATGTAAAATCGTTTCATTCGAGAAACGTTGTCGTTGACGGTTCTCAAGATTTAGGTGAAATTTATGATGATTTCGCTGCTCGATTAGCAGCAAAAGCAAGTGAATTTCAGGAACGCGATTCAGGTGAGTTTGCAATAATTCATCATCCTAAAAATATCAAATGTGCGTATAGATAAAAATATTTTTCTTTTTGTTATAGGTTGGAGTTTGAAACGATTGCTCAACCTCCAAGTTAATATAAACAAATACAATCCGCTGAAAGCATCTTTGTATATACCGCTTCCTAAAAGTATTCAATCGAAAAAGGCTGTGCTCAATATTCAAAATTCAGATTACATGTGTTTTAAGTGGTCTGTATTAGCAGCTTTACATCCAATCCATCGGAAAGATCATCCTCATCGCATGCTGCACTACACTCCGTACGCAAACGAACTTGACTTCACCGATATTGAGTTTCCAGTTGTACTTAAAGATATCGCAAAGTTTGAACGATTAAACAATATGTCTATAAACGTTTACGGGCTAGACAAAACTTTCCGAGATGGAAAAAGTTCTGTCGAGGTTGTGGGCCCTCTACATTTTACGAAGGAGCGCAAAACTAGACATGTGAACTTGTTGTTGATATCTGATGACAGCGGTGAAAGTCATTATTGTCTAATAAGAAATATGTCGAGATTAATACGCAATCAGATATCTAAACGAAAAACGGCTAAATACATTTGTGATGGGTGTTTAGTCTTTTACAACAGCCCGGACAAATTAGAGAAGCATCAGCAATATGATTGTAACCACATACGCGTCAAACTCCCGTCAAGTGAGCTGAAAAAAGATAAATACGGGCGGTGGATTGGTGGTAATATACTGAAATTTGAAAATTTTCAGAAAAAACTGAAGGTACCGTTTGTGGTATATGCGGATTTTGAGTGTTATCTCGAAAAAAACCGATAACCTCCAAGAAACGTTGTGTTCAGGTAAATCGTTTACTGCAACTACTCACGCACATAAGCCATTTTCGTTTGCATACTACATAAAATGTTCATACAACGACAAACTATCGAAGTACGAACACTATCGCGGCTCTAATGCCGCCGCCGAATTTACAAGGAAGCTAGAGATTGATTGCAGAAGAATTTATAACGACCACCTTGAAAAAATTATACCGATGAGTAAAATGTCGGGAGAGGAGGAGGAGCTGACGTTCCGAGCTAGCACTCACTGCTATATATGCGAGAAGCCATTCGATAGTTCAGAATCAGACGAATTTCGTAAAGTGAGAGATCACTGTCATCTTACCGGCGAATTTCGCGGTGTTGCTCATTCTATTTGTAACGTAAACTTTAAGATAGCATCATTCATTCCTGTTTTCTTCCACAATCTATCCGGTTACGATTCGCATCTCTTCATCAAAGAGCTGGCGTGTGAAAAAGAAAAAATCGATGTGATTGCACAGAATAAGGAGCGATATATATCCTTTAGTAAACACATTTCAGTCGGTATGAAACAAAATAAAGACGGTGATAAAAAAGTGTTCCTAAAACTACGCTTTTTGGATTCGTTCCGATTCATGTCTAAGAGCTTGGATGAATTAGCCAGCTACCTAGCGCCAGAGCGGTGTGTTGAAGTGCGAAAACATTTTAAAAGAGATGACCAATTCAAACTTGCTATTAAGAAAGGCGTTTACCCGTACGAATACACGGATTCGTGGAAGCGTCTCAAAGAGACTGAGTTACCATCGAAAGAAGAATTTTATTCTAAGCTCAGGGAATCCAACATCACGGCGGCAGAGTACGAACGAGCGAAAAAAGTGTGGAAAATATTCAATTGTCAAACACTCGGTCAGTACAGCGATCTTTATCTAAAATCAGATGTGCTCTTGCTCGCCGATGTTTTTGAAAACTTCCGCAACGTTTGTCAACAAGCGTATGGACTCGATCCGGCGAACTATTACACGGCTCCCGGTTTAAGCTGGGACGCTATGCTTAAATATACCATGATCGAGCTGGAACTGTTGACCGACGTAGACAAGCTCCACTTTGTCAAGAAGGGAATTAGAGGCGGTGTCAGTCAGTGCAGCATTCGGAAAGCTGCGGCCAACAACAAATTCCTTCCTGATTACGATTCTGCAAAACCTTCGAGTTATATTATGTATCTGGATGCTACGAATTTATACGGTGCCGCCATGTCACAACCGCTTCCTACAGCTGATTTTCGATGGATGGATGAAACTGAAATTAATAATTTAAATCTTGATGATGTATCCGACGACGCTACCGACGGTTACATTTTGGAAGTTGACTTGGAATATCCGGAATATTTACAAAACTTGCACAACGAACTACCGTTCTGTCCGGAATCTATGGTTTCACCGGCGGCGACTGTTAAGATCGCTAAATTAATACCCAACCTATACAACAAACAGAATTATACAACACATTATCGGAACTTGAAGCAATGTTTACAAGCCGGACTAAAATTGATAAAAATACACCGCGTGCTTAAATTTAAGCAGTCGCCGTGGTTGAAGACCTATATAGATTTGAATACGGCAATGCGGAACGATGCTGTGAATAAATTCGAGCAGGACTTTTACAAGCTGATGAATAACTCAGTTTTTGGTAAGTTAAAAATTTATAAAACTAATACCTTGATTGATCGTTATACTATTGTAACGATACTGTCTCTCTGGACAGCGCCGTTAAAATAATTTCCTGTTCTCCAGAGAGAACAGGATCAAATTCAACAGTAAAAGAATTTAGACGACGAAAGATTCTAAAAAAATGTATATTTATTTTGAATAAATTCCGACACTTGAAAAACTTTCTCCCTTCACCGGTGGAATTTGCTTGCTGGCCAATACGTCTTATTTAATCGAAACTTTATAAACTTGGTGTTAATATAAAAAAAAAAATACTATTCTCTTGCGGTGAAAACTTATTAAATTGCGGAAATATTGGGCCAATGCCTCGCCGCAATTTAAGCTCGCCGTTGAGAAAAAAAATTGTTAAAAAGAATATTATTAACAAGAATATTACATTTATGTCTTGACTCCTTGAAATTTAAAATAGAACTCTCTCGAATATTATATTTTAACAAAATTCTAAATGCATTTTTGACAAATGAAACGTATTGGCCAATGTCAAAGAAAGGTCCAATTATTTAACTTGATTAATTAATAACTATAAGTTATATAAATATTGAATCAAAATTGTATTCTTGAAATAATAAGTATGATTCTTGAGATGAACAAAGTATTTTCAGATATATATGAATAAATAATTATTTAAAATAAATTCGTGACATACGTTAGTTATGTTACATCCACCGACGCTGGGAGAAAAGATTAACATACATTACATATAATATACAAGACACAACAAACATAAGTAAAAAAAATAATAATTTTCAATATTACAGAATACGTTCGGTTTACTAGTCTTCTCGCTGATGAAATTTCCTTAGATGTTGAACATGCGTGCGATAGGTTCTCCCGGTAGCCTCGTCCTGCAGGAGAACGGACACAGGAGTAGTAAATCTGACAATACGTCGGGGGCTTGACCATCTCGGCCGAAACTTCTTGGTCTCGCTAGGTGTGTTGGTCGGAGCTATCAGCCGTTGCAAAACTAACTGTCCCACCTGGAACTGATGTGCTGCTGGTCGGCGGCGGTCGTAGTATTTCTTGCGCCTCGTCTGACTGGCCGCAAGTGCGTGCGCTACCTCTTCTTGAGTCGGGATACGATTCGGGGATATCAGCCTAGCCACATTCCACAAGTTGTCCAGTGGTCTAGCGAGTTCCCGGCCAAGAAATATTGATGCCGGCGACGTATTCGTGGCTTCATGCAAGGTGTTGTTATATGAATACGTAAGCCATTTAACCTGGTTATCCCAGCGGGAATGTGTCTCTGCACACTGCTTTAGCAGAATTGATATGCTGCCGACAATATTTCGGTTGACGCGTTCCGAGGCGTTGGCTGCAGGATTATATGGCGTTGTTGTTACTCTCTTAATTCCAAACCTCAGACAGTGACTTTTGAAGGTTTTACTGACAAAGCATTTAGCATTGTCGCTGACAAGAAGGTTAGGAGGGCCATAACGACACCATAGTTCTTCTAGTTTTCTCACGCTAGCGTCTGATGTAGCTCTCGGTAATGGCATGATCTCCACCCATTTGGAGAATGCGTCGACCAGAACTAGCGCATACCGGTTCCTGTTGGCAGTTAAAGCGAGAGGTCCGATGTGATCGATGTACACCTTCTGCCATACAGCTGTTGGAGGTTCAGCGTACATCGGAGCACCCTTGTGTTCATTGGAAGCCTTGCAACGCTGACACAGTAGACAAGAAATGACGTAGTTTTTGACGTCATTATAAAGCCCGTTCCACCAGAAACGTCTAGCGATGTCCCTGTATGTTTTTGTAACACCCGGATGGGCACTCATGTCAACATCATGATAATAATAAACGATCATCTTACGGATTGAACTCGGAACGTAGATTCTCCACAGTCTGTTTTTACCCACTCTTCGCATCAAAACGCCTTCCCGAATGCCGAAGTCTTTAACATCCTCTCCAGCGCGAATTCGTTGGCGGATGCCTTGGCAATAAGGGTCAGTTTCTTGATGACTTTTGATGGATGTAAATGATTGTGGAACGGTTGTCAATACGTTCAGACCGTAGATTGGAGTTGCGTGAATTTCACTGTCGGTCTCATTATTCTCAGCATACAAACGAGAAAGAGCATCGGCCACGGTGTTTACCGCACCGCCTATATGAATGACGTCAAAATCAAATTTCGAGATCTCCAATAGCCAACGACCAACTTTTCCCAGCTGACGTTGATGACATGCGAGCCAAGAGAGCGCACCGTTGTCGACTTGTAATGTGAAATGATGGCCAAGAAGATAATCCTGAAATTTGCGAAGTCCGAAGACCATGCCTAATGCTTCCTTCTCATAGGTATTGTATCGTTGCTCCGGCGGAAGTAGCTTACGACTTGCGAACTGAATTGGGTGGAGCCCATCTTCATACTCCTGCAACAGCACTGCCCCAACGGCCATGTCGCTGGCATCAGTACGTAGTATGAATTTTCGATTGAAATCCGGGAATTTAAGGACCGGCGCAGATGTGAGTTTTTCTTTCAGTTGACAAAAGGACGATAACTGTTCATTTTCTAGCTTGAACTTCACGCCTTTCCGTTTCAAATGATTGAGTGGAGCAGCTATTTTCGCATAATCGGCGATGAACTTAGAAAAGAAAGATGTCATACCAAGAAATGATCTAAGTTGCTTGATGTTGTTCGGTGGATCTAGACGTTGAATGGCTTGGAGTTTCTCCGGATCCACATGGACTCCATCACTGCTGATGATGTTTCCCAGAAACCGTAGACGTGCCATGGCGAAGACAGATTTTGCTGGATTGGCCGTTAGACCAGCTTCACGTAATCGTTCCAGTACGACGTGGAGATGTTCAAGATGTTCATTCATATTTGAGCTATAAACCAGTAGATCGTCGAAGTATGGTAATACAAATTGATATCTGAGATCTCCAAATAGGTCGGTAATGATACGGTTCAGTGCGCTAGGTGATACTGCCAACCCAAACGGTACATGTGTGAATCGGTACTGTCCGTGCGGTGTGACAAACGCTGTAATGTTTTTTGATCTATTTGACAACGGTATCTGGTAGAAAGCACTTGTCAGGTCGATTGACGAAAACACAGTCGAGCCGTGAAGTGTCATGAATACGTCTTCCATCTTGGGTGACGGGAAAGCATCGAAAATAATATTTTTGTTCAAACGTCTGTAATCTACGCATAATCTTGGTGAACCGTCTTTCTTCATTATTAGAAACGCAGGTGAGGCATAAGGACTGATACATTTTTCGATGATGCCCTTATCTATTAGTTTCTTCACATGTTCTTGCATCATCGTAGCTTTACATGGCGTTAGAGAATACGGTGCCTTTCGAATAGGTGTCTTATCCTTCAGGCGAATATCGAGTGTGTAACGGTCTGTATGACCAATATCTTCGGTAAGTACATCTTGATAATTGTCCATTAATTGTTGTAACCTCTTTTCTTGTTCAGACGTACGTATAAGCGGCTGCTCCAAAAGGAGTGAGACGGAATTATTTTTAACGGAATCGAACAGTATAGGAACAGTGGTATTTTTAAATGGAAATTTAATGCGGTTGAAATTAAAATCAATAAGTGCTTGCATGTGGCGAAGACTAGTATTTCCAAGGATAATGGGGTAAGAGAGTTCCGGAACAATGAGAAAGGTAAGTCTCCAGGTAAGTGATTTAATTTTAATAATAAAACTTGCGGCTTTTCTTATTTGCAGGTTTCGTCCGTCGGCGATCTTGGCTTGAGAATGAAATTTGATGAGCTTCATTTTCTTAAATGATTTCAGTTCTTTGATGATGGATGGGTGAACGAAGTTTGCTGAAGCTCCAGTGTCGACGAGACAGCGAAAGGATTTCTTATTGATGGATGTGTCTATAAAAGGTAAGGTTAAATTTTTATGATTTTTCTCGTCCAGGAGGGATAGTTTGATAACCGATGGAGGATGTAGTAAATGGTTTCTCCTGGATGGAATTAGTTTTTTGAATTTTTGAAAGGTTTAAAATTTGATTTATTTTGTAGGTTGTTTGATGCAGATGCTTCACGAGACTGGGCCGCTTGTAGAAGAGCTTGCGTTTCTTCAATTTCTCGTGATACTGATTTGAGTTCTTCGATTGTTGTTGGAAACGATTTTCCCTTCAAGTTCAGTAAGGTATAGTAGTTGGCGTTGGCCCAAATTTGCAAAATTAACTCAGAGTTATTCATGTTAGCTTTCAACGCTGATGCCTTAGCAAGGATGTCTCGAATAAAATTTTTAAACGACTCATCCGGTCTTTGCGGTCTTCTTACCAATGTGTTAGTTAATTGCTGTTTCGTTACTGGTGATATAAAATTCAAAATTAAAGATGATTTTAATTCGTCCCAGTTTCGAAACTCTAAAACTGCCGAAGCCCACCAGGACCTCAAGTCATCGTGAACTTTACTCAGTAACGACTTTAATAATGTACGCTCCGAAGTTAATCGCAAATCTACTACAGCCTGTTCTTCCTGAATAAATTCGACTAATTTGACGGGATCATCGCCGGTACAGTTTGGAATGTTATTTGTTATATCTCTAGCGTCGATCTTGAAATTACAAATTGAAGAATCGCCTGCCAATCGACCCGTTAGCTCAGTCAAGGTGCTAACTTGATCCATGAGATCTGCAGTCATTCTTATTTGCGTAGCTGCTGCCCTCGCTAACGGTGAAACCCTTTCCGGTACATCATTTATGCCAGGATATGTATTTGTTTGAGCTGACGTAATTGGCCTTTGAGTTATTGATGTTGTAGTGGTTTGCGCTATTTTAGAATTTGATTGAGTAAAAACTCCAGCTTGAAATTCTTGCTGAATTGACGGATAGACTACAGTTGAACCTGATGTTGTTATCGACTCAGCTATTGTTGAAATTAATTCAAGTGATGGTGTTTCAATCCTCGAATCTTCACGTCTTCTTGTTTCGTTTCTTGTTAGAATTTGGCGATCTTTATCCATTATATTTTAACCTTGCTCTGCTACCAAATTATATAACGATACTGTCTCTCTGGACAGCGCCGTTAAAATAATTTCCTGTTCTCCAGAGAGAACAGGATCAAATTCAACAGTAAAAGAATTTAGACGACGAAAGATTCTAAAAAAATGTATATTTATTTTGAATAAATTCCGACACTTGAAAAACTTTCTCCCTTCACCGGTGGAATTTGCTTGCTGGCCAATACGTCTTATTTAATCGAAACTTTATAAACTTGGTGTTAATATAAAAAAAAAAAAATACTATTCTCTTGCGGTGAAAACTTATTAAATTGCGGAAATATTGGGCCAATGCCTCGCCGCAATTTAAGCTCGCCGTTGAGAAAAAAAATTGTTAAAAAGAATATTATTAACAAGAATATTACATTTATGTCTTGACTCCTTGAAATTTAAAATAGAACTCTCTCGAATATTATATTTTAACAAAATTCTAAATGCATTTTTGACAAATGAAACGTATTGGCCAATGTCAAAGAAAGGTCCAATTATTTAACTTGATTAATTAATAACTATAAGTTATATAAATATTGAATCAAAATTGTATTCTTGAAATAATAAGTATGATTCTTGAGATGAACAAAGTATTTTCAGATATATATGAATAAATAATTATTTAAAATAAATTCGTGACATACGTTAGTTACGTTACACTATATTTTTTATTTTTTAGGTAAAACGATGGAGAATGTCGATAAACGGGTTGATGTTCAGCTGGTGACCCATTGGGAAAATGTCGGACATAGACTCGGTGCTGAGGTGTTGATGGCTAAACCAAATTTCAAAAATCGGTCAGTGTTTACGGAGAGTTTGGTGGCTATTCAGATGCGTAAGCTGTGCGTCGAGTACAATAAACCCGTTTATGTCGGTTTTACGGTTCTAGAACTATCTAAAACCATACTATACGAGTTTTATTACAATTATATTAAGAGAAAATATGGTGAGAAGGCTACACTTCTGTACACAGACACCGACTCCCTGATACTCGAAGTAGAAACGGAAAATTTTTACGAAGATATGAAAAATGATCTAGATAAATACGACACTTCGAAATTTAAGCCTCACAACAAACACGGTATACCGATAAACGAGTCTGTGTTGGGTCGCACGAAAAATGAATATTCTGGACAAGTTCTTCGGTTGTTTCTGGGCACTGGAGCCAAGGCCTATTACGTACAGGCTGAAGATAAAATGGACTTTTTCGTAAAATATATAAAGTCTAAATATGAAGACAATTCCACCGTTTTGAGTTTAGGCGGCGACTACATGCATATTAAAATTACAACCGAGAACGATAATGACTTTGATGCTTATTTAGAGCATATAAAAAACGCATACAAAGGAGATTCTGATATAGATGTCTGCAAAACCAATAACAACACCATGCTTCTAAGAATCGGTAGTGGTTGTATGAAGAAAGCTAAAGGCGTGCGCGATTACGTTTCCATATCGGAAAATGACTATGAAAATGTTGTTGAAAACGAGGGTGCTGTCGTTTATAAAGAAATGTCAGTCTTTAGATCTAATATGCACGACATGTATACCGATCTAAAAAACAAAATAGCTCTATCGCACCGAGACGACAAGAGATTTGTGATTCCAGGTTCAGTGCGAACGCTGGCTTTGGGTCACAAAGATATCGAAAAATATAAGCAACAATAATTCCGTTTTCAGCTCCCAACACTACAGTGAGCTGTATTTTTCTATAAAATAAGGTGCAGAGTCAGTACGTGTCCAGATCTCGTTGTGTGTAAACATGGATGTCGCTCAATTCGATGAAAAAAACCTCGCGTCGAAAACATCTTCAGTCAACGTGGAAAAAATCGATGCAGTGAGTTCACCACCACCTGAAGGCGAGTTGCTGTGTAAAACATGCAACGTTTATATTTCACCGAAACGCTTGAATACGCATAAGCGAACTAAGGTGCATAAACAGAAAAGCTCTATGACTAAAGATGCAAACACCATGGGAATCGAAGAAACGGGGTGTGTCGAGAGCGCTCCAGTCGTAGTGAAGAAAAAACTAAAAATCAATGCAATCAAGTCATCACCGCTAACGCCAGAAGACGAAGTGCTATGTGAAACATGCAACGTTCACATTCCGTTAAAACGCAAATATGCACATTACCGAACTAACGCGCATAAACAGAAGATTTGTGTAGCGAGCGATGTTTGTAACGTGATGCTTATAAAAAGTGCATTCAAAAATCGAATGGCTTCATATAGACTAACAGCCGACGCCGAGTCGTTTACAAATATAGACGACTTTATGATACGCGCAAGAGAAAAATTCGTCCAGTTGATTCGCGATAGACTTTGCGATTTCTGCGCGCTAAAAGCAAATGTTGAGTTGTTTGCCTCTTACATTATTGTGAACAACGATAAACTAATCAACAGTATCAAGTCGTTCAATACGAAAAATGAAATAATCACCACATCGTCTGATTTGCATGCACTGTTCGACGAGTGGACTGAAGTGATTAAACATAAAACTGAAAGCTTTCAAGAGAGAGACAGCGGGTGGGCGCTGGAAAAAGTGCTCTTTCTCGAGATTAACGTCAACCAATACAAACCGTTGAGGGTATAACTATATTAATTATATGGATGAACGTCGTCTCGTAGTGTTTTGAGGATCGATTGAAAGAGTGAATCAATCATCTGAAAATTACGCGTGACATTATGATTATTGAATAAATGGACGTGGAGACCTCAACTATAATTCAGTCGCTTGTGGTTCATCAAACTGAAAAGACTTGCGTCAAGTTGGCGGAAATATGAATGAGTGTAAAGATTTGCGTACGCTGTGTGAAAAATGTGGTAAAATGTATTCGAGACGCGATGCATTCGCCAGACACATGAAAAAGAAGCATAACGAGAACGGTGGTGTTACAAATGACCTGGTATCGAAACAAAACAAGCGAGAAGCATCAAACCGCTCCCCGGCTTGCAAATCCAACAATAAGCGTAAAAGAAACGCTCAAGACAATTGGCAGTGTTCTGTGTGCAACACCGATCGAGACTGCTCGCTTGAACAGATGCTTGCAAGACACAGGTCTGTTGAGATGCGGAAGGAAGTCACCGCCGGCGCGTGTCGAGATATAACTGATACAAATCCATCTACGATATTGTTCATAATGTTTCGTCGAGATACCAGTTTCATGGAATGTTTGCGTCGCCGCACATCACAACCGCTCACTATAACTTTCCATGTGTTCTTCAAACTCGGACGCACCCGATGCGTGTTTGAGTCCTGTCATCAGTTAGAACCGGTCGAAGATGCCGGCAAATGGTTTGACAAAAAAGTATTGTCAGCGTTGCTAAGTGAATTAAAGAAACGTTCAAGCGTCAGCGTCGACATCGAAAGCATGAGCATCAGCTATGGCAATGAAGAACTGCATCGTAGAATGATTCTGGAGAGCAGCAGCCGCAGCAACGAGAGAAGTACATCACCGTTATTTGGACGGGATCGACCTGGTTTTAGAAATATGTAATGATTTGTATATCAATATTCTGATAATATACTGTATTTTTTAAAGAAAATTGTTAATTAAACGTTTTTAGAAAACATGACAGATGTGTATTTTTTTTAAACTCAAGATCAAAAATCATCTGCTACTACCTATCAACAAAAATTCTCTACTGTATAAACACAAACATTATAGTTTGACAAAAAAAAACTTTTGAAAAATCCCTCAACAAACATGGTTTTTCTGCGTAACGGGGGACGATCAGAAAGTGGATCAGCTTAATTTGTTAGAAGCTTGATAAAATCCTGATCATTTCGGTTTTTATAATAGGATATAATATTTAATATAATACACAAACTTACAAAAGTTTAAATCATTCTGATATGGTTTATCTGTCTATCCGTCTATGTACCTACCTGTCTGTGTCTGTCTGTCTTGTGCCCGTCTTGTGTCTGTCTGTCTGTTTTTAAGTTTGACCTGTGAACGTACACGCATACATTTGCGTGTAAACAAATTTTTTCTGTCTTACGGTGTCTTTTAGAACGAATCAACCGATTTAGGTCGGGGGTTTTGCCGCCTTTTACCCATATTTAACTTAAACAGTACACATAATTAGATTATCTACTGCGTACTTAGTCGAGCGAACTCCACCCCCATCTCGTTTTTTCCGATTGGAACGAGTTTCAATTCACGGTCGAGGTTGCAAATAAGAAAAACTTACATCATTATGTCGACTGGTCGACTGTACATTCCTACTGAGTAACTGGAATCGGAAAACTACAATGATTCATAATATTATAATGTATAGGCGCACATTTTAAGCATATTATACATAATATGTTTACGTGCACATAAGATGTGTATATCAATTATTATATTATAGACATTCTAGCGACGGATCATTACACGTCCGCATAGCCGTGTGGGCAAGCGCGCATCTACAGATCAGACCACAATCTTCCTACGGTACCCGGGTTCAATTCCCCAAGCCGTCGAATGAAATTAAATCAGAATAAAAAGTTTTGCGGGCTTGCCTATACTATAGGCGATTAAAATATAAAGCGTACATCCGTCTCTCCGCTAGACTAGGCGTACAATCAACAATGTATTGCAACTTGCATTACCTGGGGAGATAAAAGTGTTGGTTGACTCTGACTTCACGACACGTTCGGTTGCCTACCGTCAAAAACTAGACATCATCAATAATGTTGTAATAGTCGCATTACATCGATTGTGGCCTCGCGGTTGAAGACAGCGCGCTGTGAAGACATGGTACGTACCCTTGGCTCGATTAAACCGTCGGATAACAAGCCGTGAGGTGGGTCGTTTATTAGGACTAAAGTGCGACCCTTGAGGTCCACACGACGAACTTCCCAGTTTGATAAATATTTAATAATAATAATTAAATTAGATATTACACAGAAAAGTAATCATTTCAATCATTAAAACATCAATAATTTAAATAAAAAAAAAAAAAAAAAAAACGGCTGAACCGATTTTTATAAAATTTATGTCGGATCAAAATGACGTTAACACGCCTCGATTGACACCCTTACGAAGTCGATATAATTTTTTATTCGCGAGATATTGTGTAAAATCTACTTTTTTGGAGGTTATTTGGTTAAGAAAAAAGAACGGCTGAACCGATTTTGAAAAAATTTCTTTCAGATCATATTTACGTTAATACGCGTCGATTGGCACCCTAACATAGTCGATATCATTTTTCGTTCTCGAGATTTCGTCTTTGAAAGAAATGTACACATACGTACGTACACACACACACACACACACACACACACACAGACATCTTTCTAAAAGTAGTGTAAAAATAGTGTAGTGACCTTGAAACATAAAAATTTTTTTTCCTTTTTGATTTCGATTTTCGGACCCATTACAATAACTTCCAGTGGGAAGTTAAAAAAGGTTTTCGGGCTTGTAAAATGCAGGCTTGGGCTCATGCGGGCCTGTAAATACGGACTTGTAATCTGGGGATAAAGGCTCTGGGAGGTAGAGACTCTGGGAGATAGATCCTCTCAAATGATAAACTGCGAAAATAAACCTCGGGAAAAATCCAGGAGTGAGTCTGGAAAATTCTTAAATGTTACTCAGAGTCGATTAGAGACCTCCGTCAATATCGTCTAATCATCCTCTTTCATTTGAGACCAAACTCGATATGTCTAGTTCTAAAATTGGGGAGGGGGTTAAAATAGGAGGTGGCTGAAAATAGGGGGGGGTGCTCGCTCATTTGTGGCGCAGAAACCCTCTGCTCTATCTACTCAGGAGCAGAGCGAAAACTTAGAATTACATGGTTTTTGCGACGCTTCAGAAAAGGCTTATGGAGCTTGTGTGTACATAAAATGCATCGAGACAAATGACAACAATATTTCAAGACTTTTATGTTCTAAATCGAGAGTAGCTCCTCTAAAGAGTCTATCATTACCGAGACTAGAGTTAAATGGAGCTGTGTTATTAGCCAGACTAGTGACATCGGTCAAACGAGCTATAGGAGATAAAATTAAGCAATGTTACTTGTGGACCGATTCCACAATCGTCCTAGCATGGATAAAAACGCAACCAAATCAGTTAAAAACATTTGTAGCTAATAGAGTAGCGGAAATTCATCGACTTACCGAACCAGATAAGTGGCAACATGTGCCATCAAAGACAAACCCAGCAGACATAGTGTCCAGAGGCAGTTCACCAGAAGATCTTTTACACAATCAGCTATGGTGGCAAGGACCCGAGTGGCTAACACGATCGGACTGGCCATCATTGCAATTGACGTATGATAAAGAAGCAATTAGCAAGGAATATAAGCCTAAAGTAGTGATTACAGGAACAGTAAACACTTTAGCCTGTGAAAGGTTCTCGACAGTGGCGGCTCCTCTATGAGAGCTGCGGAGTTGCCGCACTGCCAGAAAATAACGCACAATTAAAAAAAAATTGTATTATAAATCTGCATAATATGTTTTAATTTCATAATTATGAAGCCTAATAATGAAGCCATCACATAACATAATTATAAATGACGGCATGCCACGGGGCCTATATTCTATAAACCGTCCGCAGCCGTACTAATTTCACTACGCAAGTGACGCGTGCTGCATTATATTTTGCACCAAAATCAATGTGTTCAATAGAGTAAACAAAGTACAGAAAGAGACAGATTTGTATGCGTTAGCAAGCTTTTTAGGTTCACAGGACGCGGTACAGTACGAACTCTTACCATATGCACACAGGGTAACCGTATTATAATAGCTGTGGGATTAGATGTATCTGTAGTCTAACGGATAACGTAGTGGCTTTATATCCAACAGGTTTTGGGTTCAATTCTCAAGACAAGCATACTTTTTTTTTTTTTTTAATAAATAATTAGATATAAATATCATAAATAAATATATTTAATAAATTAATAATTTATTAAATTAAATTAATTTATTTAATATCTTTATTTTATTATTTTATCGTCTTTTACAAACGTTTAGTACTAGCACGCGGGATAAAATTTTTGGAGTTATTTTTGTTTTGTTACGTAAAAGAAGTATAGCTTCTGACGTGCGTACATAGTACACACACACTCTTTTTTTAATACAATAATAAATATTGCTATAAAAATCACTTATTTACGATTTTAGCGCTAGCGAAATCAATGTGTAGACAAATTATTCAGATCAAAAATACACTTAAAAATTGCATCAAATGTATTTTTGAATTTTTTTTCGAGGTTCCCTCATTAGGGGGGGCTACTCTAATCTCCAGGTTGACTCTGCAGAACACCCATTTAAAATGTTCACGCGCCGCCACTGGTTCTCGACATTCGAAAAAATGAAAAGAGTGATTGCTTTTTGCAAAAGATTTGTCTATAATTCAAGAAAAACTGAAATTGCAAAGGTAGACGCACTTACCTAAGATGAATTAAACGCGGCCACCAAGTCCATATTGTTGTGGATTCAACGAGAGTCGTTTCCGTCAGAGATAAGAGATTTGGAGGCTGGAAAACAAATTGCTAAAAGAAGTAAGCTACTTGCCTTAAATCCATTCATCGACGCATGCGGACTAATGCGTGTTGGAGGTCGCCTTCGGCATTCAACCTTATCAAGTGACCATAAAAATCCTATCATATTACCAAACAATCATCGAGTAACGCAACTTTTATTGGAAGAAGAACATCGACGATTGCATCACGTAGGGGTAGTGTAACGTTGTATAAAAATTAAGAATTTTTATACGCGTACAATTTTTATTTTTTATTTTCATATTTTTTTGTTAATAGCTGGTATTAATTTTTGATTTCAAATATCCTATTTTTAATTCATTATACAAGCATTTAGTTCATTATCTAATCTAATATTACATAAAGGTTCTGTGCACAGAAATCTTTCTTTTTGAAATATTTATTTTTCAATCTTCGGTAGTACCTACAAATATTAACATCTAAATTTATTAAAATATTAATAGCTTATAATTCAAATTAGAATTTCAATCATCTAAAATATTTCCTGAGCTAATTTGAGAAAATTATTGAAGCTAAAATTAATATCAGCTAAATTTAAATAAAACATTTCTAACTGTAATATTTTGCTAAATAAAACCTTATATTTTATTTTAAAATCTGCGATCTAAATTTATTTAAATAAAATAAAATCTTTAAAATTGATAATTGACAAAATAAATAAAAAGTATCCAAGACTATAAATTATAGTAAAATATAAAAAAGTGTCTACGGTTACAAATGGTAGCAGAGCGAAGTTTTGTACGCGATTAAAATATAAATTTAACTTTAAATTCTGCTAAATAATAAAACACGCGTTCAAGACAAAAATTTAATAATTTATTTAATCGTCAATCGTCATTAAACATCATGGATCGCACACCACAAAGACGACCAGCAACAAGAGCTCATCCAAATCAAAATTTAATTTCAGACAATTTGGAACAAGCATCACAACACCACTCCAGTGAAAATCCGATAATTCCAACGGCACCACCTTTACCTATCATCGAAAACGCATCAAGCATAAAAACAACAGTCAGTCCGCAACAATACAACACTTTAATGCAGGCCGCAATAGTCAACACGAATTTGCTAACGCAAATTCATGATAGTTTACAACCGTTGCAGAATAAAGGAGGTATAACACAAACAGGAGCGAAGAACACAATGACCCAACCAGATAAACCAGAGAGAAATTTATTTCCTGAGTTTCGACCCAACATCTATGAATTAATAAAACAGATTCCTGTAACTGATGGTTCAGATCCCAATCAGTTATTACATTTTTTAATGGAAGTCGAAAAAATTATTAATTTGAATATTATTTCGTCATCTTCGTTAATGGAGGGTATGATTACTCATGTAAATGGAAGTCTGCGTGAATGGTTGGCGATGGCATCTTTAGAACACAAAAATAGTTGGTTTAATTGTAAACGAAAGTTGCTGGAAGAGTTTTTGTCAAAACAACAAGTCAGTAGACTTATACGGACTCATATTTATAGATTACAACGTAGAGATGAAACATTAACTGCGTATGCCGAAGATTTACGTCTATGTTCACTTGCTTTAAATTATACAAATCGTGACGAAGAAATTTTAACTCACATATCGGACTCCGTAACTGAAAGATATCTTATTCGTATTGAAACTTTACCTGTGCCTAATAGTTTTCAAGAATTAAAGAAAATTGCAAAAAATTTCGACGAATCGACCAGAAGACAAGAAGAAGTTCGTCAGAGAGAAGCTGAAGAACAGAAAATGTTATGCAAGTCTAACCTTCCTAGTTCAAAGAAATCCTGACTAGAGCCTTCTTGTAAAAGAAATTTCACTCCTCTACCAAATTTATCATCTTTATTAACATCCAAATATTCTCATTATCAAAAAAAATTACCTTTTATTAACCTTAAAATTGACACATTTGAATATCCTGTTTTAATTGATACCGGGTGCTACTTCCAACTTCATGAATACAGAAGTTCTAAACCAAAATTAAACAACACAAGCATCTTAAACATTTTTAAAAATCATACGCATATTATGTTAGGCTAACGGATCGAAAGTATTAATCAAGAGAACAGCTGAAATAGTAATAAAAATTGAAACACTAACATGGAAAATGCAATTTTTATTAGTCAATAGACTTTCAGTACCTATCATAATTGGAAGTGATAGTCTTCAACGTATGCAAGCATTGGTGGATTATTCTCAAAGACATATGCGTTTTGCTTTTACTGATGTATCAACTCCAATTAACTTCAATGTTGTCGAATCATCGATTCCATTAAATTATATGGTGGAACGACCTGTTGAATTAAATCCGCAACAAAAGAAGAAACTTGAAGATGTTTTAAGTAAGTACAGCGATGTATTAACCGACAAAATAGGACATGCAAAAGGATACGAAATGAAAATTGATCTTCGTGATAATATTCCAGTCTACCGACCGCCTTTTCCATTATCACCACCTAAGGCAAAACGAATGCAAGAATATTTAAATCAACTCGAAAAACAAGGAGTAATTGAAAAATGTATATCCAAGTATGCTTCACCGGCATTTTTACTAACAAAAAAGGATGGAGCGCCACGACTTTGTGTAGACTATCGTTTGGTAAATAAGCATATTATATTTGATCCATATCCAAGTCCAAGACTAGAAGAATTATTCCAATGTCTACATGGTTCGACAGTATTTTCAATAATTGATTTAACTTCAGCATTCTTCCAAGTACCTTTAAATGAACAATCAAAGAATATTACTGCGTTTGTAGTACCATGGGGTCAGTATAGATTTACACATGCGCCTCAAGGACTCTCGATATCGCCACAAGGTCTTAACCGAATAATGATAGACATTTTCGGTGATCTCAAATACAAATTTTGTCTACCATATTCTTGACGATTTACTCGTCCACAGCGCCAATCTTAACGAACATATGAAACATTTGGAAGAAATATTCTCTAGACTTCGAAAAGCTGGACTAACTGCTAATCCGGCAAAATCAAAATTTTGCATGCTCCGCCTGAAGTACTTAGGTCATATTATTTCCAAAGACGGCCTACAGATGGATCCAGGACGCGTTCAAGCTATAAACGATCTGACACCACCGAAGAATCTCAAACAGTTGAGATCATTTATTGGCTTAGCGTCTTTCTTTGGAAAGTTTATACCACGATTTTCTGAAATCAGCGCCCCGTTGAACCGTCTGAAGAAAAAGGGTGTGAAATTTAAATTTTCAAAAATCGAACTTGATGCATTTAACAGCATCAAAGAAAAACTTATATCTGCCCCTGTATTGCGATTTCCAGATTTCGAAAAGGAATTTATTCTACGATGTGATAGTAGCGACGTTGCATTGGGCGCTGTTTTGTTGCAACAGTACGGTAAAGATTTATTGCCAGTAGCTTACGCCTCTAGAAAATTAGACGAACGTCAACAGAAGGCTATCATTTATGAAAAAGAATGCTTTGCTTTGTATTGGTCTGTTCAAAAATTCAAAGACTATCTCTTACACAAGAAATTTAGAGTAGAAACTGACAATTCCGCCTTAAAATGGCTTTATAACACGCCAAAGAAGTTTGGAAAGACTGCAAGATGGATACTTAAATTATCTAACTTTGAGTTTGATGTGATACATATCGGCGGTACAGTTAATAATGTTGCTGACGCACTTAGTAGGCTGTACGCTGACGATAATTCAAATGACAACACCGATGATGACAACAATATAACGACTGACGAAAGCTGTGTAATGCTAAATTTCTTAAATGAAATACCGGAAGCCTTTCCATCACTGAGGAAGCATCAACAAGACGATCCTTACTGCCAAGGCATCACCCAGCAGTTGAATGCTGGCAATGATGTAAAAGACTTCGTAGTTCGAGATGGTCTTTTATGTAAACTCGTTGGAAAATTCCACAAACGCCGCATATTTATTCCTGAAAAGCTGCGAGAAATGATTAAATATTATTTCCATGATATGGAACTTAGCGCTCACAGCGGTGTGACAAAAACCTATAGAACCATTTCAAAGCGCTATTATTGGCCTCAATTGTAAGATGACATCCGTAATTACGTAACCAGTTGTACAATTTGTCAACGTACTAAAGCTGCTACACATCATACAGGAGCTTCTATGGCATCTAAAAATCCACGTTTCACCTGGCAAACTGTTCACATCGACTATCTTGGTCCGATGGCCTTAAGTCGCAATAAAAATCGTTACTGTTTAGTGTTGATTGACTCATACAGTAAATTCATACAAGTTATGCCAACAAGTAGATGTACAGCCGCAGTAACAATAAAAAAACTTGAAGATATTTGGTATCAATTTAGTCCACCTGTAAATATTGTTTCCGACAACGCTAAAAATTTCACTGCAAGAGAATTCAAAGACATGTGCCTTCGATGGGGATGTAAACACATACTTACAAGTCCTTACAACCCTAAAGCTAATCAGTCCGAACGAACCAACAGAACTTTAATCAGTGGATTGTCGAGTTTATTGAAAGAATATGCTGCAAAGCATAATACGTGGGATCGCTTCACCAGATCTGTTGTTTATGCTTACAATAATTCATTTCAAGAAACTACAAAACAAACACCTGCATCAATATTTTTGAAAAGAGAACTTTTAATGCCGCTCGATAACCTCTGGAACATCCGTAAAATTATAACTTCAACTAAAATTCCTTCGAAACGAATAATAGATAATTTCATCGAAGAGTCTCATCAGAAGCGACAATATTATTACAATCAACGAAAGCCAAATCAACACCCATTTCGAGCAAATCAGCAAGTACTACAAAGAGTTCTACAGCGTACCGTACCCGGAGTCAAATCCAGGAAGTTCACACCTCGTTGGTCAACTCCTAGAAGAATTCTTAAATTTACAAGTCCTGTAAGTGTCGTTCTACGTGATGACAACACCGGAAAAGTTTACAAATCTCATGTAGATCATCTTAAACCATTCCATTTCCGCAGAGGAAGACCTCCTGAAAATTTCGTCGCGTCAAGAGGCTAAACCTGTAACGTTGTATAAAAATTAAGAATTTTTATACGCGTACAATTTTTATTTTTTATTTTCATATTTTTTTGTTAATAGCTGGTATTAATTTTTGATTTCAAATATCCTATTTTTAATTCATTATACAAGCATTTAGTTCATTATCTAATCTAATATTACATAAAGGTTCTGTGCACAGAAATCTTTCTTTTTGAAATATTTATTTTTCAATCTTCGGTAGTACCTACAAATATTAACATCTAAATTTATTAAAATATTAATAGCTTATAATTCAAATTAGAATTTCAATCATCTAAAATATTTCCTGAGCTAATTTGAGAAAATTATTGAAGCTAAAATTAATATCAGCTAAATTTAAATAAAACATTTCTAACTGTAATATTTTGCTAAATAAAACCTTATATTTTTTTTTGAAATCTGCGATCTAAATTTATTTAAATAAAATAAAATCTTTAAAATTGATAATTGACAAAATAAATAAAAAGTATCCGAGACTATAAATTATAGTAAAATATAAAAAAGTGTCTACGGTTACAGTAGATCAAATGCTAGCATCAATACGAACGCGTTACTGGCCTATAAACGGAAGAGTTCTTGCAAGGAAAATTGTACGCAACTGCATCGTATGTTTTCGCTTCAAACCTAAGCTGAGTGAGACACTAATGGGAGATTTACCAAACTATCGGGTAACACCAACCGGCCGTCCATTTGTTAATATCGGAATCGATTACGCCGGGCCCATTCAATTAAAAGAAAGCAAGCGACGAGGACGACCCGTCATAAGTAAGGCTTATGTCGCAGTGTTTGTCTGTTTAGTGACTCGAGCAGTACATCTCGAACTAGTCACCGATTTATCAACGGAAGCTTTTTTGGCTGCTTTCAGAAGATTCACAGCCAGAAGAGGTTTATGTTCTATTGTCTGTTCTGATAATGGCACTAATTTCGTCGGTGCAAATAATGAACTTCGTAACTTATATGAATTTCAACGAAAAAACAAGTCCGAACTAACCACTGAGTTGGCCAGAAGACAAATTACATGGAAATTCATTCCACCCCGTTCTCCTCATTTCGGAGGAATCTGGGAAGCTGCAGTTAAATGCTTTAAACGTCATTTTTATAAAATTACTAGAAATTTAAAAATAACATTTGAGGAATGTTATACCCTACTGACAGAAATTGAAGCTTGTCTAAATTCCAGACCTCTGACTCAGGTCACCGATGATCCTAACGACCTTACTGTATTAACTCCTTTCCATTTTTTAATTGGAGATGCAGTTCAGTTGCCAATCGAGCAAGACTTCCAGCATGCACCAGAGCGAACTCTCAGTCGTTGGCAACATCTGCAGCAGATTCGTCAGCATTTCTGGAAACGTTGGCAGCAAGAATATTTACATCAGCTACAGACCCGTTCCAAGTGGACTAGTCCAACCAAAAATCCAAAAATAGGCGACTTGGTGCTGTTAGTCGAAGACAACTTACCACCAATGAAGTGGTCCTTGGGCAGTGGCGTAGCTACCGAGGGGCTAGGCGGGGCAGTGCCCCGGGGCCCTCAAGCTCAGGGGGCCCTCGAATCCTTACCAGAAATCTCGATCGAACCGAACTTTTGGAAATTTCTCCCATTTTCAAAATAAATATGACAGGTTGCAACCCCACTTTAATCATGACAACTCAGTTGAGAGAAATTCAAAAGTTAAGCCTAGGGAATTCCCCTAAATTCTTTCTGTAGGTTGGCAACTTGGCAGTGTTGTCAATTTGACGGATAGTGATATGTGCGTTTTATTATTCATCGATGTGCGTTTTATTGTGAATTCGAGTTAAGATTCTAAAAAGACTCTAAAAAAACTAAATCCGACTAGATGGTCCAGAATGGTCAATACGATATCTGCAATAAAACTTCGTTATTTTGATATTATCAAAGCATTATCAGAAATAGTTCTAAAGAGTCCTAATAAAGATGAGCGTAGTGAAGCAGAGAGTATTAAAACAAAAATGCCAAATTTCGAGTTCGTGTTGCTTTGCGAATTCATGCACAGTGTATTGAACGACATCAATTATGCATCCAAAACTTTACAAAAATGCGACATCAATTTGGGCGAGGCGAGTAAAGTTTTAGCAGAGACCAAATCAAAGTTGCAAATTTATAGAAATGATTTCGAATTATTCAAGTGCAAAGCCAGTGAAACTGCAAGAAAATATGGTATTGATACCCATTTTCAAGAAAAAAGGCAAAGAAAAGTTAAAAAACATTTTGATGAATTAGCTGCTGATCACCGATTTCCAAACCGAGAAAAAATATTTAAAATTGAGATTTTCAATAATGTACTAGACACAGTAATATCTCAATTAGATACACGTTTTATTGGTATGAGTGCAGTCTGTCATATATTCGATTTTCTAACACCAACATATTTTTATTACATGTCGATGAAGCAACTTTATTACAAAAGTGTGACGAATTCCAAAGAAAATATTCAGATATAATAGGCCCTAGGTTTTCACTTCAATTTATTAATATTTACCACCTATTTTTACCTCAACTAACTCAAGCATGGACTGTTCACCAATTATGTAAGGAAATAATGAGCAAATATGGAGTGCTAGAATGCGACCTAACGGAAGTATTTACAGCAATGTTATTATTATTTACAATTCCTGTCACTTCTGCAGCAGCTGAAAGGTCATTTAGCAAATTAAAAATAATAAAAAATTATTTAAGAAATAATATGGGCCAAACTCGACTCCGACATTTATCGCTATTAGCAATTGAAAACAAAACCGCATCAAGCCTGGATTTAAACGAAGTCATTGATACTTTTGCGAAAACTAAAGCTAGGAAAAAATTGTAAATATAATTGTTATTTAGTCAGTTGGTAGGCCCGACCTTTATATAATAAACCCTTGAATCTTCTCTATTTCGTTTTATTAGCCAAACCTACACCAAGTATTAATTTTAATTTATGTTGTTACTGTTTAATATTTTTATTACCTCCCTGCAGTGCACAAAAAAGAGCTTAAGTAGCTTAGCATTTTTAAAGTATTTGTATATTTCATATTTTTATTTGATAAAACCTAATCAGTTTACATAGCAGTGGGGCCCCATTTTTTAATTTGCCCCAGGGCCCTTGGTTACCTAGCTACGCCACTGTCCTTGGGACGCATCACTCAGCAGCATTCGGGCACCGATGGTGTTGTGCGTGTAGTGACAGTGAAAACCAAAGCTGGAATTTTCAAACGATCTACAAAAAAATTGTGTATCTTACCCAATCAAATATGATAGTCTTTCAAAAAACATTAATTAATAATTTGTTAAATACTTACCTGTACTTAGTTCTAATTGTTGATTGTATTTACATGAATATTTAATTTTGTATTAGGTAGCAATAAGTGTTTACCGTCCCTACTGCTATTATTTGAACCGATTCGTTCAAGGCGGGCGGGATGTTGGATATTTCGAGATAGGAGGGGAGGCAGTGGAAAAGAGTCTGTCGTAGAGTGTCAAAAGTGTAACATAGAAAAAATTAAAAAAGCCGTACAAAATTCAGTGATTAATTCAATTATTTACCATACAATTAAAATACAGTCCACGCATTTATTCAACAACTCTTGTAAAAATAGATTGAAAAATAAACCGTTATGAAAAGTATACCAATATTATATAAAAACTTCTGCGCATGCGCCAACTTTCCAACTTTATTGATATTTGTCATAATCTAATAACTGGGACCAAAACGGCCGTACCAAAGCGTCCTGCTTCGATTCAGATAGCCCATTGTGATAAGACGAGTATTTTGGCTTCCTTCTGATATAGATAAGCTGACTATAGAAAATAAATTTCATTTTTTTATAAGTATAAACAAAACGTATTAACCTCCAATAACATATAATGTTTTGACATTATATGTTGACAGAAGTCAGAATGCATTCTGTATCATATATTTGGTACTAACAGTCTAATGGTATATTACAGAGTACATGGTACCGACTCACGCGACGGAACGAACTTGTTCAGTTCTTTTCTTGGCCGTATGATGTCAGCACTAAATTTTTCCCTACAGGTTGTTTTGCACAAATAAAGAACACCGTTCTGTAAGAACGCGGTTCAACGAAGGGATATACCATTAGAATAAATGCAAATTAATTGTCGAAATCAGCCCGTGTAGAACGCCAGTTTCTGACCCTCTAAGTACAACTGCAAAAGGTATGCTCAGAGCCATTTCAATTAAATTCAAGCAGTCAGTAGCGTAGGACTTAGAAATTATTCTTTGTGTTTTTTCAAAAATTTGTCATAAGCTATTAACTTAGACTGAATAACGTCAGGCGAGATTTAGCGAATAAAAATATCCCAGCTCCATCTGGATCTGATATGAAGTCGCGAATCCAGCGTCCGGTCATTCAGTCAATTAAGGCTTGATGCTTTGGGGAAATGCACAATAGAGTACTGTCTGAGAATTAGTTTTTTTTTGTCAACTTGAAACCGCATCCGCGTGAGGATCTGGGCTACTTAAACCTTGGACGTAATCGTAACATCCGCTGTCGATAGAACAGGGTTGCTTGCGACAAACGTCAAGGAGAGCTTACTGAGAAATCATAAGATTTGTCGTCTATTTGTTCGAAAATGGTAATTGGTCATGTTCAGAAGCTCTACAAAGTAACCGTAGGTCATACACGGAACGCCACTCAAGGTTGAACCCTCTTGAAAGGGTCGATAAATAAATTCACTGATAGAATAGGAAAGTTGAGAAATACGTTTTGACAAATAACTTTTAGGTTTAAGAATCTTAATATTTTGTAAAGGGTTATATAAATTATGTTATGTGTTTTTCGATTATTATAAATAAATACCAATTGAAGTTATCACACTAGTTGTCAATGTAGATTTTGAAACTTTACATTTCAGATATATAAGTAAGGAAGCAAACTTCCAAATTAAAAAGTGTCATACGTACACTCAAAAAACGTATTGGCATCCCAAATTTGACTAAATAAAATCTAATAAAGGTGTGGTGTACGCCCAAGACGATCTCAGGTACCATAAGCGGCCTGAGTATAAGTACACTCAGAAAAACGGTCTGCCTGGGAGTAAAAAAAACACACAAACGATATTAAAATTATCGTAGTGTGTAAGGCAGTAAAACAGGAACCCTAAAACCGTTACACCATCAATAGGTCTATAACCTCGATGTGTTAAGTGATTTTAACAGTTTAACAGAATACTCTTCAATTATTTCGACCGAATTTTGATTTTTTGACCACAAATTAATAATCAACGACCTTAAAATTCCTAAAGCTTTCGAATTATAGAAATTATTACATTTCAACATACATTTTTTAAATATTTTATCTATAGGTATTAAAAAAAAATCATTTTTTAAAAGCACCAATTTTTAAAAGTTTTTTATTCTCACTATTAGAAACCCAGTGCAAAAAAAATCATGAAAATCCATCCACTGTAACTGTGTTCCGAGGTAAAAAGCTACAGACACTCCACTATATGATGAAATCGAGAACGAAGAGGATTGCGATGAAACTGATGATGTGGAAGAAATTTCAGTCTGTGACGTTTCGATCAGTACTAATGACGATGAACTCGCAACTGCACCTGGTCCATCAAGAACAACGAAGCGAAGAAGAATGTGCTAAATTTTTGGATAGTGAATTGCATGTGGACTAGGCCAACTGGGGATACCACGGGAAAAAAAAAACGTGCCGCTTATTCTACCTCAAGGTGGTGTGGAAATGAGTTTTTAGGCCAAAACACGTGTTGAACTACACTTTGCGGCGCTCGCATGCCAAAACTATTAGTTTTACGAAAAAAAGTTTATTACATAAATTGTAGGAAATTTTCTCTAGTTTTACTTTGTATATAAATATTTTTATCGTGGAATGAGTTGGAAAGGAGATATTGTCAAAAAACTTCTTTTAGGCGCCATTTTTCCAATATGGCGGCGCGAGCGGCAAAGATACGAGGTGGCAACGTTGAAATTCGGAAAGAAAGAAATATATAAAATCACCCATTTTCAAAACTTCCGGAAAACTTTCCAGGTAACCTCTTCTTTTACAACCAAATGACTGTACTAATAACCCAAAGCAAGAAAATATATAATGTTGTTGCGTCCCATACTTGATCAGGCGAATTCCTGAGGTTCCTGAGTTGAATAGAATCTCCCTTACCATACTACTTATATTATTTTTTTTATCAATTACGTATTAACGAGTTTAATATTTTTTGTAATTTTGTTTAAGGTCAGAAACTGTTAGGATTGTTCGCCCACTACCTATCAATTTATTATTATTTTTAATAATAAATTGAAAAATTTATCAGAGGCTTGAAATTTGAAAAAGTCCCAAAACAAAACAATGTTGTGGTCGACAATGTAGAGTAATAATGTTGACTAAAAAAGAATGAATGAATTGTGAATTATAGACGCTCGACATCAGAGGTCATTAGCGTCTGTAAGGAAACAGAATGTAAACAAAACAAAAGTAAAATCAATAAAATAAAAGCAAAATCGATAAAATAAAAGCAAAATCAATAAAATAAAAGCAAAATCAATAAAATAAAAACTCGGGTCGCAGTGCCAAAACCCTACCGACAATATAGTGTATTTGCTAATACAGGCCTTGTGGCTTTAATACGTGAACTTTAGTTTATTTTTGGACAAAATAAAAAATTTAACCCCTTAATACATCCCTTAAAATAATATTTTTTTTCTTAATTTCAATATTATTATCAATGAAACCTCTGTACCAAATTAAATACACCCGTCAGCAAATAAATCACTATCTGCAAACTATTATTTTCATATAATTTGTAAGTCCGGTCCTGTCGTGCCGATTTTGTTAAAATTTTAGCAACACATTTTAATCTCTACTAAAGGGTTAAATTCCAATTTTGAAACAATTCTGAGATTTTTTTCGGTATTTTTGGGCCCAAAAACTTTTTTCAACCCCTAAAAACTACCCTTAAAATGGTCATGCTTTTTTGTGTCACGTGTACAGCCCAAATGGATGAACCAATTTTAAAAAACTTTTTTTTGTTCGATTTCTCTCGGGGTCTATCTGATCCTATCGTCGTTCGATTTTTGAATTTTGGTCCCAGAGGGGAGCAAATTTGAAAAACTGTGTTTTTTGCTTATAATTCGCTCAATTCAAGTCAGATCGATTCGAAATCTGTCACCTGTCTTAATCGAAAGAGGGGAAAATTTTAGATAGATTTTATGTATAATATTGTGCAAAACAGTTTTTATACACATTTATATGCAAAATCAACTATATAAATGCGACTTTTTCTAATAAATCGCGAACTTATTTCGGTTGTCCTTGTCTGTTACACAGTGTGATGTGGAAATTGGAAGATAGCGTATGGTCTTAAAATAAAAACGGATGCTATATTCTAATATAGTCATTCAATTTTCTGACTGCTGATGTTTGAATTTTATGTTTAAAAACCATTAAATTGACTTGTAACAGGATGACGGATGGCAAATTGTACTTTTTGTGTAAGGATTTTAACGCTCTTTCATCTGATACGACACTCATATTATTATTTTGTCCCGGGTGGCTTTTGTCAAAAATTTTCAATTTTCAAAGGGGCGGCCAGCGGCCCTCGCCAGGATGACGGGTGGCAAATTGTACTTTTTGTGTAAGGATTTTAACGCTCTTTCATCTGATACGACACTCATCTTAATATTTTGTCCCCTCCAGGGGGAACATTCGAATGTCGTTGTTTATCGCAATTGCATTCCAATGTTCTTTGGGAATTGGCGAACCCAGGGGAACCCGAGCACGCACCCATCGGTTGTGTATCTGGCTGGGTGATTCATTTAGGGACTATTATGAAGGAAGGACAGTCGCAACTTTTTTCTTCTTCAGTTCTTCCGTCTTTTGTTGTTGTTAGCGGTCTTGTCCCTCCGTTATGGGTACACTTTTGTTGCTGTCCTTTGTTTGTAGTAGTCCCTAATAGTACACCTGCGTGTTTGCCGTGCGCGGTAACCCGTAAGGCGGAAAAGAGGATCCTGGCAGTTGAGGTTCGCCTTGGTGCACCAACACACTGCTTTGGCCTCCGCTTCGCTGTAAACGGGCGGCTAGACCTAACCCAGTCTAGTCAATCGGCTAACGTCGTGTTTATTTAGTACTAGCCGTTACCCGTGGCTTCGCCCACGTATTTTACGATTTAGAATTTATTATCCCCCCCCGCGAAAAATTCTTTTCCTGCGAAGCGAAGCTAGGCTGGTAGTGTTTATTCGCTCGAATTTTATAATACATAACTCACTTGCTTCGCTCGTTCGCTCGGATTTTATTAATACATTACTCACTCGCTTCGCTCGTTTGCTTGAATATTATTAATATATTACTCTCTCGCCTCGCTCGTTTGCTCGAATATTAATAATACATTACTCACTCGCTTCGCTCGTTCACTTGAATATTATTAATATATTACTCACTCACTCCGCTCGTTCGCTTGAATATTATTAATACATTACTCACTCGCTTCGCTCGTTAGCTCGAATTTTATTAATACATTACTCACTCGCTTCGCTCGTTCGCTCGAATATTAATAATACATTACTCACTCGCTTCGCTCATTCGCTCGAATTTTATTAATACATTATTGCTCATCTACGATACCTAGGTATATAAGGAACTCCTGTGCAAAATTTGTTATCCCCCCGCGAGAACCTTCCCCCACTAATTTGTTATCCCAGTATTATTCAGTAACTTATTTGTTACAAAAAAACTACTCTTATTAAGACTCGATTACTCTCATGGTTTTTGAGAAATTTGTATTTTAATAATAAGCTAATCAATAATATTACGTTGATAATGATAAGTTGATCAGTAAACAAATAAGATGGCCATGCTTTTTTCAAAGTATAAAACTGGAGATAATGAAGAAGTTATGCAAAGAGTAAATTAATTTTCTTCGTCGTATAAATCTTTGTATGCATAAAAATGGTGGACACTTTGATCACTTTTTATGACATATTTATTTATTTCTATTCATGTTTTAGTAACATTTACTTCATTTTGTGAAAATTACTGCGAATTATTAAAATACAAATTTCTCAAAAACCATGAGAGTAATCGAGTCTTATTAAGAGTAGCTTTTTGTAGCAAATAAATTACTAAATCTAAATTTTATACTTAAACCCCTTTTCTTCCATTGGCGTAGAAATTTGAAACGTTCAAATATTAAAAAATTTGAGTTCTACGCCTATGGATTAATATTAATCATAATTTTGATATGGGTTTTTTTGTTCCATAAAACTATGTCAACGTGCCAAATTTTAGCAAAATCGCACAATTCGTTTTAAATTTATAACAAAAAAACGATTTCAAAATTGTAACTTCAGGGCCGTATAGCGCCCAAACTAAGAAATTTTGTAAGAAGGTAAAATCTTTGAGGACATCCTGTATATACTATGAGCAATTATCCTCCTCTTACTAGCCCTCCCTCTAAGAGAGGGCGTAATGATGAAAATCTTAGTTTATTATTTGGCAACGACTCAAGGGCCATAACTCCTTGCAATAGGTATTTGTTGATGCATAAAGTCGACGGCAATTTTAATAACGATAGTCCTTTTTATATTTTCAAACCTTACTGGATTATATGGAACTTTAAAATGTGTGAAAAAATTGCGTGATGGTACTTTATTTATGTGTGAATGTAAGCCTTTACATTAAACACGGACGATACTAAATACAATACTGAAAATTTAATCTTCAAGAATGAACCATCGCTCTAATATAACGCTTGCTTAATAATTTTTTCTGCAGTTTTACAGACATCGATTACATCTGGTGATGGGTACATTAGACCTCCCATATCTTTAGAGCTAATAAACTGTAAATTGCTACTATTTTTGTTTGAGTATCGTTCTAGTACATTTAGACAACAAAATACCTATAACAAACTACATTTTTGCTATATTCTGTTAATTCTTGCTGGCTTGTAACATACATATGATCACACTATTAAATGGCTGGTCAATAAAAGTACTTGTCCTGGTATAAACACTCACTTTCATAATATAACACAAAAAGAAACAGAATATTTTCAGTAATCAATATCCATCAACTGGTAGCCTTGAAACAAATATTTAGGTTCGTACAAAGATGGCCGTTTATTCCCCGCGTGGCTTCACGTTATAAGACCTCCCTCCATCCTATTCTATACCTCTATGGCAAACAGCTAGCTTTGCCGTGTTCAGTACTGCATCTACGGCCGCCGGTGGATTTTATACGTCACCAGGGTCTTCACTACCTTTCTCATTCTAGCATACAGGATCTTATGACCACGCACGCGTAAGTAGTCAAAGTTAATCAATTAATAATATCAGGGCAGAATTTATTTTTTAAAAACAATTTACAAAAATTTTTTTTTTTGCGTGCAATTCCTTTATAAACTACTAGCAGTACCAAAGTATCTAGCTCTTCGTTTTACGATGAGATTTCACATGTTTACAATATATAAACATTTCCAAAAATGGTGCCAAATTTTTTCACGAGGCTATGAAACGTCGAGAAATTTCGGTTCGACTTCTAGGTCCCGCCATCCAACCGAGGCCAATAGTGTAAGTGCCATATATGGCAAATACACTAAAAAGCCAAAGCTCCAGATTTTCAAGGAAATCGCTGAAATTCTGAGTCTACAGCAGGAGCGGTCGGGAAACTAACGCAACACAACGTCCAACCAAACAAACAGGAGCGATATATCTTCCCCAAGTTTCCTGTCAAAACACTAGGATCAAGCTACCAAAAAACTTATTCGCCGTCGTGAATTTTAATCCAATCTCTAGTTCATTTATAACGCGATCTGCTCGTTTCGCTGGTTCTCTGTCTACAGCACGCATACGATCAAATTCTACATTCGGACTATATTTTTCTTCAACTATCTCACTTGTTCGCATTCAAAACATCGCGCTGGTCTCACCGACTCACGACCCAGAATCTCCTTATACAAGTAAGGCTCATTTCGCACCAAACCAGTCCAGTCCAGTCGCATCCAGTCAAGTCGGACGCTACTGGATTGGACATATTAACTTATCGTTGAAATAAAGGCAATGTGTAAATCTGGTTTCATACTAAGCGCGTCACGTCCAGTCCGACCGCGTCAAGACTTATCAAGACTGATTGCGACTCAGCCGGTTGAATTTTTAATGCCAGTCAGCCCAGTCTTGACACTCAGAATTGATGTAGAAACCTTAATTTTATTAGTGCAAGCAAAAGAGGCAATCTACGATCCTAAGCACGCGAAGCACAGAGATCGGAATTTCATTGCTGCCACCTGGAGATGTAGGTATAGCCAGAGAAATAAGTGGTTAAAGAACCGAACACTAGTCTTCTGGTATTTATGGAATAAACCCAAACAGATGTTCTCGTTTCTTCATCCTTCTTCTTCTGTGTAGCCAACGTAAAATTATGCTTTGGAGAAGTACGTCCATTTTGACACAAAATTCTTAACAAAACTGTCGCGAACTTCGATCGGCATTTGTGGGACGGCTGACGCGACGTATTCAGTGCAAAAGGAAATATTGACGTGACTTGACTGGACTGGACTGGTTTGGTGCGAAATGAGCCTTAGCGCATTGCACGACCGTCAGGCAAGCGGCTTACTGATGTCACAAATACATCACACCTCTGTGCTCCCATCTCATGTTCTCCTTAACGGTCTTACTAGACAACACCCTCTTCGTCGTACTCATGGGTAACAAAAATTAGCATCTATAATTAGCAGGGATGTAGTCTGGATCAGGGGTGTAGCCGAATAAAAGATTATTGTCACCGTATTAAAATTGTAAAACGTCACAGTGTGTGTGCGTGTGTGTGTGTGTATGTCGCAGGCACATTCCAATTACGCTCTAATTTCGTTCCGCGACTAATGGCAAAACACTTTACAGTTCCTACAATAGTCGCAGATACGTTCCCGTGACTAAATGTGCTGCTTGGGTGTCTAATATCGTTCTAAATCCAATATGGTGGACGTCCCAAGATGACGGCTCGCCTTTTTCTTTATAACCCCGTTGACATGGGTATCAAATGAAAGGGTTTCATAAGCAGAATACGATAAGCTACGTGACATCATTCTAAATTCAAAATGGCGGCTTACCTTTTTCTTCAGAATGTCCATGACATTGGTATCAAATAAAAGGGTTTGACGAGTAGAATATGAGCTACGTAACGTCATTCTAAATTCAAAATGGCGGACTCCTCAAGATGGCAGCTTATCTTTTTCTTCAGAACCCCCATGACATAGGTTTCAAATGAAAGGGTTTGAGGAGTAGAATACGATAAGCTACATGACGTAATTCTAAATTCAAAAAGGATGCACACTCCAAGACGGCTTTCTTTTTCTTCACAACCCCGTTGAGATGCATATTAAATGAAAGGGTTTGATGAGTAGAATAAGATAAACTACATGACGTCATTCTAAATTCAAAATGGCGGACGCCCCAAGATGGTGGCCTTTTTCTTGACAACCCCTTTAACATGCGTAAAATAAGATAATCTACATGACGTCATTCTAAATGCAATATGGCGGACTTCCTATTACAAAATTCGAGATTTAGGACTGAGATTTTAATCAAGAAATTTTTAGGCCTATCCGTAAATAAATTCACATATTAGTGAATAACACAATATATCAGACGACATATTATCGCCATGATATTTAATAGAAGGCTATAATATAAGAAAAATGTAAATGCCACTGTCGGGACTTGAACCCGAAACTCCCAATTACGCGTCAGGCAAGTTTTCATTTACTCCACAGTTCAAGTCCCGACAGTGGCATTTACATTTTTCTTATATTATAGCTTTCTATTAAATATCATGGCGATAATATGTCGTCTGATATATTGTGTTATTCACTAATATGTGAATTTATTTACGGATAGGACTAATAATTTCTTGATTAATTATAATACCCTAAAAAAAACCTACAGATATTCTGTATTGATTTAATAAGGCGTCCAGCCATTAATAAAATTAGCTCTCGCAGTAAGTGCTTTTCTGCGGTACACTGTACGAGTAAATGGAAACTTGCCTGACGCGTAATCGGGAGTTTCGGGTTCAAGTCCCGACAGTGGCATTTACATTTTTCTTATATTATAGCCTTCTATTAAATATCATGGCGATAATATGTCGTCTGGCATATTGTGTTATTCACTAATATGTGAATTTATTTACGGATAGGACTAATAATTTCTTGATTAATTATAATACCGTAAAAAAACCTACAGATATTCTGTATTGACTTAGATTTTGTTTTTTGTTTTTAAATTAAATAAAAATTAATATATTTTTCAATTGTATGAAATTAATATAATTAATAAAGACTAAAAATAATTAAAAAATAAATAAATTAAAAAAAAACATTTTAAAAATAATGGTTTTCTTTTAAATCAAAAAAGTAGAAAATATTTTTTTTTTTCAGTTAAAAAGATAACCATTGGGCAAAAATGTATAGACAAAATAGTATTTTATGAGCGCCCAATGGCTTTCTTTTTAACTGAAAAAAAAAATTATTTTCTATTTTTAGTGCATTTTGATTTAAAAGAAAAACATTGTTTTTAAATTGTTTTTTATAAAATTTATTTATTTATGAAACACCTAGTAGTCCAGTAATTTTAGATTTCCACTGCAGAATAATTCTCAGTTAGCTGATTTTTTTTATATACCTTTGTTATGGTGTTATAAAAAACGTGTAAAAAGTCCCCATCGATATCGTGCCGGCGTTGCCAGATATTCGAGGTTCAAGTTCACGATAGACGGTTTTTTGCGAATGTCTCGGTTCCGTTCCATTTTTGGTAAAAAATGGTTATTATCAATCTTGTAGAGGACAAAATTCTATACGACTTTCGTATAAACATTTTTTATCTACGATTCATAGTTTTACTTATTTAAGTACCCGTGGCTTCCTCCCCCACGATTTTTCATAACGGTATTATGCTGCTTCCCAAGGGCCTAACATAATAATTTGTACCTTTATTTTAAATTGAACTTAAAGCTAACGATTAATTATAATTTTATCAAAATTAATGCAGTAGCTCTCTGTTTATAAGCAACCAAACCTACAAATCGACAGCAGTGAAACAGAAAAACGGACAGACCATTTTTTTTGGAAAATACGATTTTTATACTTGACATCAATTATAAAGATCATTCGTAAAGTAATTTTGTAAAAAAAATTTACAAGGATTGAGAGAGTGCGATTTAAGTATGAGTTTGCATTCTCATACCTTATAACGCACTCTACTAAGAATAGCCCAGAGTAGCCATACTTTTATTTTTTTCAAAATTCCTTTACGAATAGTCATTATAATTGTTATAAAGTCTATTCGTAGAGGAATTTTGTAAAAAAAATTTAAAATGTGGCTACTATTACTAGGGTGTGTTATACGGTATGCAAATGCATACGCGTACTTAATCCGCACTCTCTCAACCCCTGTAATTTTTTTTTACAAAATTACTTTACGAATGGTCTTTATAATTGTTGTCAAGTATAAATATAGTATTTTCGAAAAAAATTTGTCAGTCTGTTTGAGTGCTGTCGATTTGTATGTTTGGTTGCTTATAACTAGAGAACTACTGCATTAATTTCGATAAAAATTATAGTTAATCGGTAGCTTTAAGTTCAACTTAAAATAAAGCTACAAATCATTTTGTTAGGCTCTCGGGAAGCAACATAATCCCGTTATGTAAAATCGAGGGGGAGGAAGCCGCGGGTACTTAAATAAGAAAAATTATAAATTGCAGACAAAAAATGTTTATACAAAAGTTGTAGATAATTTTGTCCTCTACAAGATTGATAATAACCATTTTTTGCAAAAAATGGAACGGAACCGAAAAATTCGCAAAAAACCGTCTATCGTGAACTTAAACCTCGAATATCTGGCAACGCCGGCATGATATCGTTGGGGACTTTCTACACGTTTTTTAAAACACCATAACGAAGGTATATGAAAACAAATCAGCTAACTGAGAATTATTCTGCAGATGGGGCGTTTAAATGTCTAAAATTACTGGAGTATAGTATGTATTTGAATTTCAAGGTAATTATCTAAGACAAGATTTCCTATACGAAAAACACGATAAAAATAAATTAATATGTAGTGAGGTACATATTATAACGTTATGATTCACGAAAGCAAATTTATGCATACCTTGACTTCAAACGTTTCAAAATATAAAAACAAAATACCATGTAGATATATTATCTGTAATATAATATTTTACATTTTTCAAAGAATGGTACCTGCTGTCTGTCAGAATTTAACAAACCTTGAGTTGTACTTTTATACAGTAATGAAAAGAACTAATAAATAATATTTATTTAATGTAATTATATGTAGAAAAAAATTAAGAAATATGCATAATTGCGGAATAACTAGAAATAAATAACTAATGGCATCTCTGTTACGTTAAAATAACTTTTATCATTAAAACTTTGACCTAAAATAAATGACAATGGCTGTATTCACTAAATTCAATTAAGTACTTTTGTTCACATCAAATAATATATTAGCAACCAATGAATTTACATAGTCGTAATTTTTAGTTAAACGTTTTTTATTTATTATACATAACTCTCTTGAGAGCGTTAAATAGTAGTCATAGACAAAGCAAGGACGTGTTACTGTTATTAATAGCTTTCAGAATTATTTTTTTGGTAACAGAACGTGCTATTGTTATTAATGGCTTTCAGAAAATAACAATTTCTTATTAGTTAACAGGTCTTTAGTAACCAGTTAACCGATTATTAATTAGTAAGATGTTTTAAATAAGCGCCTCTTTAGATACAGATGTTAAATAATGGGCTATTAATTAGAAACATACCTTCAAAAAGCTGTTATTTAGTAACATGTTTTTGATAACTTGTTATTTTTAACAGCATAATTTCCACAAAACACCAAACCATAACAAACACTCTCGACGTACGTTTCGCCAACCAAGTTGGCATCATCAGGAGATGATTAAAACTAAAGACTAAACACAAATTACTGCCTATTTATAGGCTACCTAATTTTAATTATCTGAAAACTAAACTAATTTACTAAATAAAATAATAAAAGCAGGCTACCTGGAATTGGGCCTTTGTCACTGTTCATAATGTTATTTTTACACTTATGAATCTCTAGACTCTCTACGGCGTCTAGTTGTCTAATATTAATGACGTTACTAATTAATTTTAAATTACTATTGTCTATTTTATGGTCATTTTCAAATGCATGTTGGGCAACACTAGATTTTATTAAGTTGTTAAAACTTATAAAATGTTAACTCTCGCATGTATAATGATTCGATTGTTTAATAGCTGTACTATGCTTTGCAGTTTATTTAAATAGTCGACTCTCGCATGTAGTGTGTTTTCAACGTGAAATTGCTATATACAGTGTGTTCACAGACTCATCCTCAACATGGGGATCTCCGTTGTTATGGGAGATAGAGATTTGGTTAAATGAGACAAAATGTGCATAATATCCAGTACTACTACTAGTCCTGTACGTGGGTATCAAAAAGGAGTGTTTGAATGCAAAAGGTGGGGTAGTAGCGATTTTTTAGTATGTTGTTAGGCTTGGGGCCCTAATAAAAAATCCAAGTTTTCGACCTCGAGGCGCATGCGCTCGAGCCGTCATCTTGGATTTTAGGTACAAAAATCTGATTTTTTGATAATAACTCAAAAACGGTAGCTTTCACGACAAAAGATGTTCTATACAAAGTTAAAGAGGACAAAATTTCCTACATTTTTTGTAGAATTTTTTTTTTTTGTAGCACACATATGTTAGAAGTTACAGCTCCGTGAAGTTGCACTATTTGAAAAAAAAGTATTATATCTTGTTATTTGGTTGTTAATAACTAAAATAAATAATTTAAACAAATGCAAATCATATTGAAATAATTTTTAAATTTTAACAATGGCGGAAAAACCAGCTCCCGATTCCTTATTAAAATCGATATCTTGTAACTGCAAAAAGGGGTGTGGTGGGGCATGCAGCTGCCGAAAGGCTGGACTTAAATGTTCGGTTGTATGTGGCTTCTGCAACGGAGAATCTTGCGGAAATATGCCGGAAATTATGTAAAAATATAATGATATATAATAAGAATAATAAAATAAAACTCAACCAAAATGAAGTTTCCGCATTTTTTTTTCAAATAGTGCAACTTCACGGAACTGTAACTCCTAACATATGTGTGCTACAAAAACATTTTGCCTACAAAAAATGTAGGAAATTTTGTCTTCTTTAACTTTGTATAGAACATATTTTGTCGTGAAAGGCACCGTTTTTGAGTTATTATCAAAAAAACAAATTTTTGTACCTAAAATCCAAGATGGCGGCTCGAGCGCATGCGCCTCGAGGTCGAAAACTTGGATTTTTCATTAGGGCCCCAAGCTTAACAACATACTAAAAAATCGCTACTACCCCACCTTTTGCATTCAAAAAAACCCCACGTACTGGACTATACCCTGCGTAGTCAAACTTTCCATATTTTGCTTGGTTCGCGACCGACAGTTGAAAAACGAGATTTACCCATTTTCGTTTTTTGTTTATAACTCGCTTATTAAGTAAGTTTGAAAAAAAATATTTTTACTTTCTTAAGGCCGTTTTTTATGAAGATTTCAAATCTCTTTTCCTATTTTTATTTACTTTTATAGTTTTAGAGATACTTGTATTAACTTTGTTTTTTTAAATACACGTCAAAGATGGCCATGACACCATTCGAAAGAGTATTTTTTTCTCTTTAATTTGATATGAGGGTTGATGGATTTATTTTCAAAAATAACAGAGTTATACGTAAAACACTGATGCTATGCTAAATTAATTGATAAAACAACAGAAGGCTTAGCAAACAGTTGAAATTCGCGTTGGCTTAGTATAAACAGCTGTTTTGTTTTAGCTGTCAAAGTGTAGCTTGTTGCTAATTTGTCAGTTTACTAAGTGATTTATTAAATTTACTTTTGTTATTGAACCCTACACTATCTTTTTTTCTTTTATTTGTTTATTTATTTTTAATTATTAAGGTTTGGAACCGCTGGGCCCACTCAGTTCCTCGTTAAGGTTTAATTTTATCAATAAAGCAAATACGAATTAACTAAACAATATCTTTAATAATCCCGATAACATCAAAATACATGTGTAACAGTTTACTGAGATTTTCTGAGTTTCAGACGACTTAAAGCCTCGCCAAACGCAGAAATCAGAACTAATTACAGTGAAATAACCACACCCTGATTGTAAAGTTATCAGACTAAAATTTGTCTATACTTTACAATGCAGGTTTAAAATTAATTATTAGTGTATTTGCCATAATATGGCACATACACTATTGGCGTCGGTCGGATGGGGGGACCTAGGGGTCGGACCAAAATTTCTCGACGTTTCATAGCCTCCTGAACAATTTGGCACCATTTTTGAAAATGTTTATATATATATGTATGTATATATTTATATATATATATATATATTTATTTATTTATTTATTTATATATATATTTATATATATATATATGTGTGTACACGATAACTCTCGACAGACTTAATCGATTGAAACGAAATTTGGTACACATATTGGGACCCATCACCGCAAGAAGCCTATTTAAAATGGGCCCGATCGGACCATTTTCAGGGTTGTATTTAGGGGTTCCAAAAAGTTTTTGGGACCAAAAATACCGAAAAATTTGTCAGAATCGTTTCAAAATTGAAATTTAACTCTTTAGTAAAGATTAAAACGTGCTGCTAAAATTTTAATAAAATCGGCCCGACAGAACCGGACTTTCAAATTTTATGAAAACACTAGTTTGTTGATACGGATTTACTTATGGAAGGGTGTATTTAATTTGGTGTACTGATAAAATCCATGTCTAATATTGAAATTTAGAAAAATTTAATTATTTTAAGGGATGTATTAAGGGGTTAAATTTTTTATTTTGTCAAAAAATAAACTTAAGTTCACATAATAATGCCACAATGCCTGCGTATTAGCAAATACACTATATTGTCGGCAGGGTTTGGCACTGCGACCCGAGTTTTTTTTAAATTATTAATTATTATTGAAAAACAAGATAAATTAGTGACAATATACGAAATAACCGATTAATGAATTTATGAATTTATACGACAGACATATATTTAATAGCAAACAGCCTATGATGCGACCGGACTATTGAAAATCAGTTCAAGAAGTGTTCGTAAGTATGAAATTATTTCAATCGAAAGTAAAACTAAATGTTATGTAAGGAGTCAACGGTAATTAAGTAATAGCCAAATTAATTTTTAAAAGTTGAAATATTTAATTGAACTATTTGCGTACCAAATATATGTCTGTTAGAAAATTTATTTAAAAAAAAAGACCAAATATAAAATGTTTTATTGGAGGCTAAAAACGCCTCATTATCATGGAACTATTTTGTAACAATGAAAAATAAGCGATTTTCAACAATTGATCGTAAAACAGTAGTTTTGTCTTCTTGACTTATTCGCGTTGACTTAGTAAACGGCTTTTTAAATGATCCATAGTTTATTAAATTTACTCGTAAGTTTCTGTAAATAGACGAATGAGGTTGTCTTCATTCTGGATACTGATCGAAGTACATTTCTGCAGCTCTGGTCGAATTTTTGTGACATAGAATGTAACAATGTAACATGTAACATTGTTACAAAATGGTTCCATGATAACAAAAGTAAATTTAATAAATCACTTAGTAAACTGACAAATTAGCAACAAACTACACTTTAACAGCTAAAACAAAACAGCTGTTTACTAAACCAACGCGAATTTCAACTGTTTGCTAAGCCTTCTGTTGTTTTATCAATTAATTTAGCATAGCCTACTACTAAAAATCAGTGTTTTACGTATAACTCTGTTATTTTTGAAAATAAATCCATCAACCCTCATATCAAATTAAAGAGAAAAAAAATCTCTTTCGAATGGTGTCATGGCCATCTTTGACGTGTATTTAAAAAAACAAAGTTAATACAAGTATCTCTAAAACTATAAAAGTAAATAAAAATATGAAAAGAGATTTGAAATCTTCATAAAAAACGGCCTTAAGAAAGTGAAAATATTTTTTTTCTAACTTACTTAATAAGCGGGTTATAAACAAAAAACGAAAATGTGTAAATCTCGTTTTTCAACTGTCGGTCGCGAACCAAGCAAAATATGGAAAGTTTGACTACGCAGGGTATAGTAGTACTGGAGATTCTGCACATTTTGTCTCATTTAACCAAATCTCTATCTCCCATAACAACGGAGATCCCCATGTTGAGGATGAGTCTGTGGACACACTGTATAAGAAGAGATCGGTTTCCACTCTCGGGCACTGTGGAGAAATCGGTAACTCACCTAGCCGGAAACTGGGGGTTTCGGGTTCGAGTCCCGACAGTGGTCATTTGATTTTTTCTTAGATATAGCTCAAAAATCATGGCAGCCTAGCTGTCTGAGATATTTATTATTTTCACCTCTAATTGTTACGTGAATAATATGGTGTGGATATAAGGGGTTTTAAATCGATTGATTTTATCATATACCAATTAACACTAGATTTATCAAACCTGCCATATTTTAGATGAGCCATATGCTCTTTAGATCTTACTGAAATTGATCTTCTCGTTTGGCCAACATACTTTTTATTACAATTTTGACAACTAATTTCGTAAATCCCGGACTTTTCTTTTTCTTCTACTTTTTCTTTAGGGTTCCCTAATTTTTCTTTCAAACTATTACTTAAAGAGTATACAATATTTAATCCTACTTCTTTAAAAATCTTTTTTAACCCTCTGGTGAAGCGCGATTCAAATGGAATCGATACATATCTAGAAATTTCTGTTTCAATACGAAAAGTCGAGGAATTTTCCAAAGCATTCTTAAAACTACGTTTTCTAATCATTTTATCTATTAAATATACATTATAACCATTACACAAAGCTATGTCCTTAATTAAAGTTTTTTCTTTCTCAAACCTTTCCTTGTTGAGAGGGAAGCTGAGTAACCGGTGTATTAAAAAGTTGAAACTTGCCAAATTTTTAAAAATCCTTTCTCATTGCTCACCTACGTAATATAAGGAACTCCTGTGCAAAATGTCATGCTTCTAACTTTAAAAATGACGAACTTCCATACAAACTTTCATCCCCTTTTTAACCCCTTTAGGGGATGCATTTTCAAAAAAAAATTTCTTAGTGCTCGCCTACATTATATAAGAAACTTCTGTGCAAAATGTCGTGCTTCTAACTTCAAAAATGACGAATTTCCATACAAACTTTCATCCCCTATTTAACCCCTTTAGGGGTTGAATTTCGAAAAATCCTTTCTTAGTGGGTGCCTACGTCACAATAGGAACCTACTGTCCAAATTTCAAGTTTATATCTTTAGCGGTTTGACCTGGGCGTTGTCTGTCAGTCAGTCAGTAACGGAACTGTTTTATATATATAGATAGAAGATAGAAGATGTACCTACCTAATTAAATTATTAATCTAATGCACTGAAAGTACAACTGTTCATAATTAATATGATAGGTACTGTGTAACTATTAAATTATTGATGTTAGGTATAATTACTAAACTGTGCAGTCTACACAGTCGACATTATAGTTAAACATGAGACATTAAAAATAATGTGGATATTTGACATTCGGCAATGAAGAAATGCAACCAAGCGACACTACATCCTTATCTTAAATCGAAATGCATATTAAAACATACCATTTTACAGTTGTTTAGTCGGCCAGCTCGTTTATTTAATTTAATTAAGAATCACAAATAAACAAAGAAAATGCAAGAAAATCAATTTTTTCAAAACGAGAAAACGATATGCTGAATGAAATAAGTACAAGAGCGCTTCTACATAATATCTCCAGGAGAAACGGGATAGATACAAGGCAAAAGAATAACAAGCTAAGCTCTTTAATGATCAACGTTTCGACTTCAGGATATTAAAAATTTGCAAAAAGTTTTTTTAAAGATATATGCAATAATGTATATCTATACTATAATAATAAAGCTGAAGAGTTTGTGTGTATGTTTATTTGTTTGTTTATACGCGATAATCTCAGGAACTACCAGTCCGATTTGAAATTTTTTTTGTTAGTCCGTTTGTTGAGGAAGGTTATTAAGGTTATTAGAGTTTTTTTTAAATTCAACCCCGAACGGAGTAAATAGGAGGTGTAGGAGATTTTGACTATCTATATTGATATTTTAAACTGTAGGCAAGTACGCGAAGCGAGAACAACGACAGGCGACTTCGCTTCGCAATGGAAGAATTTCTCGTGGTAGGGGGGGTTATAAATCATAAATTCTTTGGAACTACTGAACCGATTCTAAAAATGCTTTCACAAATAGAAAGTTACACTATCCTTGAGTGATATAGGCTGTATTTTATTTTGATAAATTATTTCTCGCGGGGGGATAGTAACAAAATGTAACTCTGTAATTTGTTTGCATTTTAGCGTATAGACGTGAAGCAAGCTGATATTTTTCCTTTTTTTTGCCTGCATGTAGGCAAATATTTATCTCTTTTGAATTCCTTCTGCCTACATGCAGTAATTAAACATTTATTGCATTTTTATGTAACCCTTATTTAACAAGGGTTACTAAGGTCGCACAATTTAAGATAAAAATAAATTCTAGTTTCTCTGACGAAAGACCAATTACAACCGGCGTTCCACAGGGCTCAATCTTGGGCCTATTACTTTTTAATATATTTGTGCACGACATACCTATTCCTCATGAAACTTCCATAACTTATATAACTGCCATAACTGTTTAGGCAGGTGGACGTAGATTAGAGTGTAATAAGTGTAAAAAAAGTATTAACCGTTACCATGATGATATACAATGCTCAAAATGTGAAAATAGTTACCATATTGAATGTGAAGATATAAATCTGGAAGAGTTCAGAAAATTAGTTGATACTAAAGAAATTAAAGTGTGGAAATGTGACATATGCACAAACATAACCTCAAATTCCGGAGAAGAAAATATAATACCTGAAAAAGTGAGTGAAAAAGAAGATCAGAAAGAGTGTAAAATGCAGGTAGATACCATTTATTTACCAGAAGAAAAGAGATATGTACCGATAGAACTTATAGTAAAAGAAAACGACTTCCTAAAGCAAGAAAACTCTTTACTTAAAAGACTAATACAGGAAATGAGTGATAAAAATGATTTACTTACTGAAAAGCTAAAAGAAAAAGAGAAATCATCAAGAAATTTAGAAACCGTAAAGAATGAGAAATTAACAACACAAAAAAGCACTAATCAGCATGAAAAATTAGAAAGCAGAGTTCACAAAATGTCTGAATTGCAAAAATTGAGCAATTTGTCTAATATAGACAACCCATCTCACACTAAAGATGCTCCTAATACTAAACAACAACAGAAGGAAAGTCAAGATAATGAGGGAAGACGGGATGAAAGAGAACAGGATAATGCTAATTACGACGAAGAGTTCAAAGAAGTCAGGTATAAGAGAACACAAAGGCGCGAAAATGCAATGGTGGGCACAGCAAATACTGAGTCTGAAAACGGATTTGAAGCTGCAGAAAGGAAAACATGGCTGTTTTTAGGAAGAATAAAATCATCAGTTACAGAAGAGAAGGTTACATAAAATCTAAGTTTAACGTAGACGATGAAATAATATGTGAGAAACTTGAAACAGCAGGAACTAATATAGCGTTTAAAGTAGGTATTAATGCCAAATATCAAGACAATTTATATAAAGCAGAACTCTGGCCGGTTGGTACACTGATTAGAAGATATAGGTTTTTTCGTGAGAAACGAAACTCAAAAAATGATTGGGATGACAAATCCTAGTGCAGTTATTCGTGCAAGTCTACCAGAAAACTCAAATAAAATGGAAAATTATAATATTATAAATCATTCTGTCAGTACAGGAATTCACAATAAAAAATTAAGAATTTGTCATTTGAATATAAGGAGTGCCAGGCGTAAGTTGGATATGCTTAACATCTTATTAATAAATTTAAAATTGCCAGAAGTTGTCTGTTTGACTGAGACATGGTTTAGAGAGGAGGAGATAAAAACTATCAAATTGGATTCATATTGTTTAGCCGACTATTATTGCAGGACTGACTGTATTGGTGGTGGTGTATTAATATTTGTCAAAAACAATTTGGTGTTTAAAATAAACTCATTCAAAACAGTTCAAAAGCTGGATCAATATTTTGAATTCTCGTCTATCACTATTACTGCAAATCTAGAATGTATTGATAACAATGTCTATACAGATCCCCTAATAATAATAAGAGTGATGTTCTATGTTTTAATAAAAATTGCGAACAATTACTTAGAGAGTTAAAATCATCTAAAAAACCAGTTTGCTCTGTGGGAGATTTTAACATGAATTTTCATATTGAGGCTAACAACAATCTGGCCGGTGAACTATGTAATACTTTCCTGAGCTTCGGATTTAAACAATATGTGACAGAGTTTACAAGAGTACAATCTAATGCAGCAACAATAATTGACCCTGTATTTACAAATATTTCAGATACAAATACGGAGACTGTGTATTGTGGATTATCAGATCACTTCATGCAACTTGTTGTTATACTATATAAAACAACAAGTAATAATATAAACACCGTGCTTTACAAACGTCCATTTCAAAGTGAATACAATATTGATCTATTTGCGTATATTCTATCACATGTAAATTGGAAATTTAATAATAATAATGAAGATAATGCAGACCAAAAATTTAATCAATTCTTGGATCAATTTAATGACATAATTGAATCCGTTTTTCCATACAAACGTATAAAAATTAATAATACTACAAATTTTAAACCATGGATAAATAAAAATATAATTGATCAAGGAGCTAATTTGCGCGAACTGTATAAACAATATAAATTGTCTAATGATTATAATACTCTTATAGAGTATAAACAATTAAAACGTAAACATCAAATTGACATTTCAAATGCACGTAGGAATTATAACGAATATAATTTTATGCACTCGGAAAATAAATCAGCTGCGGCCTGGAATATTATTAGGGACTCAGTTAACCTTAATACAAGATCCAAATATCCTACTTCTTTCTATGACGTTGAGGGATATGCGCACACGAATTTTAAGGAAATCGCTCAAGTATTTAATGACTACTTCATTAACTCTGTTAAAAACATAGTTAATGATCTGTCGACAGACGATAGGATCATTAATATGAATGATAATAAGACCATTAGAAGTGAATCAATATACTCCAGTAATTTTAGATATTGAAATGACCCACCTGCAGAAAAATTCCCAGTTAGCTGATTTTTTTTTATTTATCTTCGTTATGGTGTTTTAAAAAACGTGTAAAAAGTCCCCATCGATATCATGCCGGCGTTGCCAGATATTCGAGGTTCAAGTTCACGATAGACGGTTTTTAGTGAATTTCTCGGTTCCGTTCCATTTTTTGTAAAAAATAGTTATTATCAATCTTGTAGAGGACGAAATTATCTACAACTTTTGTATAAACATTTTTTGTCTACGATATATAGTTTTTCTTATTAAAGTACCCGTGGCTTCCTCCCCCTCGATTTTACATAACGAGATTATGCTGTTTCCCATTATTTTAAGTTGAACTTACAGCTAACGATTAATTATAATTTTATCGAAATTAATCCAGTAGTTCTCTACTTAAAAGCAACCAAACATACAAATCGACAGCGCTCAAACAGACAGACAGACAAACCATTTTTTTTCGAAAATACGATATTTATACTTGACATCAATTATAAAGACCATTCGTAAAGTAATTTTGTAAAAAAAATTTACAAGGGTTGAGAGAGTGCGGATTAAGTACGAGTATGCATTTGCATATCGTATAACGCACTCTACTAAGAATAGCTCGGAGTAGCCATACTTTTAACTTTTTTTTCCAAATTCCTTTACGAATACTCATTATAATTGTTATAAAGACTATTCGTAAAGAAATTTTGTAAAAAAAATTAAAAATGTGGCTACTATTACTAGAGTGCGTTATACGGTATGCAAATGCATACTCGTACTTAATCCGCACTCTCTCAACCCTTGTAAATTTTTTTTTACAAAATTACTTTACGAATGGTCTTTATAATTGATGTCAAGTATAAATATCGTATTTTAGAAAAGAAATTGTTTGTCTGTCTGTCTGTTTGAGCGCTGTCGATTTGTATGTTTGGTTGCTTATAAGTAGAGAACTACTGCATTAATTTCGATAAAATTATAATTAATCATTAGCTGTAAGTTCAACTTAAAATAATGGCACAAATCATTATGTTAGGCCCTCGGGAAGCAGCATAATCTCGTTATGTAAAATCGAGGGGGAGGAAGCCGCGGATACTTTAATAAGAAAAACTATATATCGTAGACAAAAAATGTTTATACAAAAGTTGTAGATAATTTCGTCCTCTACAAGATTGATAATAACTATTTTTTACAAAAAATGGAACGGAACTGAGAAATTCACTAAAAACCGTCTATCGTGAACTTGAACCTCGAATATCTGGCAACGCCGGCACGATATCGATGGGGACTTTTTGCACGTTTTTTAAAACACCATAACGAAGGTAAATAAAAAAAAATCAGCTAACTGGGAATTTTTCTGCAGTGGAAATCTAAAATTACTGGACTAATATATCTGCATCCAGTCGATCAATTAGAAATTATTGAGGTTATTGGTAGTATTGCAAATAAGCATTCTTGCGGTAGTGATGGCATTCCATGCTCCTTACTGAAGAAAGTGGCAAAGCATATAGCTAACCCCTTAAAATTATTAATAAATCAGTCTATGCAAGAAGGCTTATTTCCAACTAAATTAAAGATATCTGTTGTATGTCCAGTACACAAGAAAAATGATTCGACACTAATATCGAATTATCGTCCTGTCTCGTTATTATCCGTGTTCTCTAAAGTATATGAAAAAGTTTATCAATCCAGATTGTGGTCATTTATCAAGAAACATGAAATATTATCATACCGTCAATATGGTTTTATTGAAAAATCATCAACTCAAGATGCAATTTTATCATTAATAAATTATGTGATAGAGTGTTTGGAACAAAAAAGTAAAGTTGCAGGCATTTTCTTTGATTTGAGTCGCGCATTCGATATGATAAATCATAAATTACTACTGCAAAAGTTAAATAACTATGGAATTAGAGGAGTAGCTAACAAATGGATAGAATCGTATCTAACGGAACGTCTTCAAATGGTTAAATTCAAGCATGAAAATCACGAATATGAATCAAGTGTGCGTACAATTGAAACAGGAGTACCACAAGGTAGTGTTCTGGGCCCACTTCTGTTCATATTATTTGTTAATGACATTTTCAGTAATATAAATAATGCTTCATTAACTTTATTTGCGGATGATGTGTCTGCAGTTGTCTCAGATATAAATGTTAGTGGTGTAAGCGATAATGCAACAACCTGTGTAAAAGACATGATTAAATATTGCTCAAAAAATCTACTTAAACTTAATTATGAAAAAACAGAATTAATGCTGTTTTCAAGTAGAAATGTTAATAATCAAAGTTTACTTTGTCGTGCTGACAAAACGAGCATTGAACAAAAATCTGTTGTAAAATTCTTAGGGATAATTAATGTAGATGACCGGCTTAACTGGTATAAGCAAATTGATGTAGTCATAAACAAAATCTCGTCTAGAACGTTTGTACTCTGGCAACTAAGGGATAAAGTTAGTCCGCATATCTTAAAAATGTATTATTTCTCGCATATACAGTCAGTTATTACATATGGTTTGCTCTGCTGGGGTAACTCCAGCAGAATAAACGATGTTTTAATAAGTCAAAAGCGAGTTATAAGAACTATGACTTTTAAAGACCGTAGACACAGTTGTAGAATACTGTTTAAAAATTTAAATATATTAACGGTGGTATCCTTATATATTATGAATCTTCTCTTATATATTAAAAAAAATAAAGTAATCACTATCTTTGATGATAATCGCCGAAATGCCTACTTAAATATACCTAAGCATAGATTAAATTTATCAGCTAATAATTAGCAAATTGTAGCCATTAAATGCTATAATCATCTTCCTAATTGCATTAAAGAAGTTAAAAGTTTAAAAATATTTAAAAATAAAATAATGGCATTACTGCTAAAAAATACAATATACTCACTTGATGAATTTTTGTCCACTAATTTTAATGATTAATTTTAAATTTTAATGATTGTAACTAATTGTAATTTGACGATTCCACACAATGTTTTGTCACGGATAATAAAGAATTATTATTATTATTATTATTATTATAGCGATGTACGCAGACGACACAGCAATTATAACCCAACATGAAAATATCGAATTAGCAACTGAACACCTACAACACTCAATAGACATTCTAACAAACTGGTTTTCAAAATGGTGCATCACGCTAAATCCAAATAAATGCGTATCCAAGATCTTCACATTGCGTCGACCAACAATCCCTGTTAACTTAAGAATAAATAACAAGGAAATTAATTGGAACCCATCTGACAGTGCAGTGAAATATCTCGGCGTACACCTAGACCGAAAACTAACATGGGGTTTTCATATTAACAAAAAATTAAACGAAGGTTATGCGAGAACCGCTATGCTATATCCACTGCGCAACAGAAAATCGCCTCTGAAAACACAGTACGCCAAATTGTTATATTTATCAATCATCAGACCGGTCATAATGTACGGCTGCGTAATATGGGGAACTGCGTCAAAGTCGCAACTGCATAAACTACAAGTTCTACAAAATAAAGTAGCACGAATAATTGTTGATGCACCCTGGTTTATCCGTAACAACCAGATACACGAAGAATTAGGAATTATGTCAGTTGAACAGTTTATTAAAAAAAGTGCAACAAAGTTCTTCAATAACTTAAACGAGTGCCCCGGTGCAGTGCACTTTAATCTCGGAAGTAGACCTGGTGAGCGACGACTCAAACGGAAATTGTCAATCGACCTAATAAACTTATTTAGTGTTAACAAAGTTATAAGTAAATTATCTCTAAAATAGTGTAGTACAGGGCATCGACCCTTAATGTGATTCTATTATTAAACGTTTTCATAATCAGTCAACAATACCATGAAATAGCCCCTGTTTGCTGAACTGGTAACACCCCTTTAAAAAAAAAATACGAAGGTCGCCTAGCTAGAGCATTTTTTGATTTATAAAATTTGATCTATACTCCAGCAATTTTAGACATTAGAACGACCCATCTGCAGAATAATTCCCAGTTGCCAGATATTCGAGGTTCAAGTTCACGATACGCGGTTTTTTGCGAATTTCTCGGTTCCGTTCTATTTTTTGTAAAAAATGGTAATTTTAAATCTTGTAGAGGACGAAATTATCTACAACTTTTGTATAAATATTTTTTGTCTACGATTTATAGTTTTTCTTATTTAAGTACCCGCGGCTTCCTCCCTCTCGATTTTACATAACGGGATTATGTTGCTTCCCTAGGGCCTAACAAAATGATTTGTAGTTTTATTTGAAGTTGAACTTTAAGCTAACGATTAACTATAATCTTTATCGAAATTAATTCAGTAGTTCTCTAGTTATAAGCAACCAATCATACAAATCGACAGCACTCAATCAGACAGACAGACTGACAATTTTTTTTCGAAAATACCATATTTATACTTGACATCAATTATAAAGGCCATTCGTAAAGTAATTTTGTAAAAAAAAATTACAAGGATTGAGAGAGTGCGGATTAAGTACGAGTATGCATTTGCATACCGTATAACGCACTCTAGTAATAGTAGCCACATTTTTAATTTTTTTTACAAAATTCCTTTACGAATAATCTTTATAACAAATATAATGACCATTCGTAAAGGAATTTTGAAAAAAAATTAAAAATATTGGTATTGCAGCACATGTCGTTGATAGTTTATATCTACCAAAATAATTCCGAATACTGTTTAATAAAGTAATAATGTTATTATTTTTCTGTAAAAAATGATACGTAACAATGTTTCATGAACTCGTATGATTGAGTTGCTGAGGAAGTCCTAATAAAAGGACGAAACGTTCAACTAAAATCAAAACAGAGTTCTGTTTTATTAAATGTCCTGACTACCTGTGAATATTTTTATTAAAAATATGGCTACTCCAGGGTACTCTTAGTAGATTGCGTTATAAGGAATGCGAATGCATACTTATACTTAAATCGCATTCTCTCAATCCTTGTAAATTTTTTATACAAAATTACTTTACGAATGGCCTTTATAATTGATTTCAAGTATAGATATCGTATTTTCCAAAAAAATTGCCCGTAAGACTGTCAACACTGTTCTCGCCTGGAAGAGAAGATCTGCCACATCGTAAGAACCACTGTGGTGAACGACGATTGGTTGCCCGATGAAGTTCGGCGGGAACAAGAAGCGGACCCGGAATTGAAGATGGTGCTGAGATGAAAGCGCAGTGGAGAAAGACCGGCCTGGGAGGACGTTAGTCCGTTGAATAAGGCACTGAAGACATACTGGGCCCAGTGGGACTCCCTGACGGCAGAGGACGGTCTTCTGAAGCGGAAGTTAGAAAGCGAAGACGGCACGACTGTGAGGCACCAGCTCGCAGTGCCAAAGAGCCGAGTGTCGGAGGTGTTACAACGCCTCCACGACGGGGCCTCGGGTGGCTACTTTGGCGTAAAGAAGACCCTAGAAAGAGTCAGAGAACGGTTCTACTGGGTCAACTGTAAAGACGACGTCCGCGATTGGTGCCGAAAATGCAGACTGTGTGCCGCCGGTAACGGACCTCTGGGGAAACGAAGAGCACCGATGAGACAGTACAATGTCGGAAGTCCGATGGAGAGGGTGACCATTGACGTGGCTGGACCATTCCCTGAGAGCGACGCAGGAAATAAATACATCTTAGTGGCGATGGACTATTTCACCAAATGGGTGGAGGCCTATGCACTCCCAAACCAAGAAGCTGCGACGGTTGCTGAAGTCCTGGTCAAGGAGTTCTTTAGTCGTTTCGGAGTGCCATTGGAGCTGAATTCGGACCAGGGCCGTAACTTTGGATCCGCCCTCTTCGGAGACGTCTGTCGCCTGTTGGGAATTCGTAAGACGCGAACCACGCCTTTGCATCCGCAGTCTGATGGGATGGTGGAACGCATGAACCGGACGATGGGAAAGCATCTGGCGAAGGTGGTGTCCGACCACCAGCGGGACTGGGACCAGTACTTGCACCTGTTCCTAATGGCGTATCGTGCATCGGTTCACGAAACAACCGAACAAACACCGGCCAGCGTAATGTTGGGGCGTGAGCTGCGGTTGCCCTGTGATCTAGAGTTCGGATGCCCACCGTCGGACCAGGAGGAAGCTGGAGACACGTACGTCGCCAAGCTGAGACGAAAACTGGACGACATCCACCAGCGGGTCCGCAAGAATAGCCAACTGGCCAGCGACCGGATGAAGAACCGTTACGACGTGAAAGCACAGGAGAGCGGGTTCCAGTCAGGACATTTAGTTTGGCTGTAAAACCCGTGCAGACGCCGTGGCCTCTCACCAAAGTTACAACGGAACTAGGAGGGCCCGTATCAAGTAATGAAGCGGATCAACGATGTCGTCTACCGCGTTCGTAAGCTACCGAGGGGAAAGCCCAAGGTGGTACACTCCAACCGACTCGCGCCCTACGAAGGGGGCGACGACGCAGACGTGGAGCAAGGGGACGAGGCCAGAATTACCATCGGCCGAACTACTCAGGCGGAAAAGCGGCCTGCTTTCGAAGATTTTATGGCCGAATTCTACGGGGCCAGAAAGGCTCGTTACGACGTGACAACGGAGGAAGGGCGTGATCTTTTTGGTGTCCCTCGCGAGTATTCGCTTGCTCACTGCGTCTCCCGAGACCTTTTAATGTCCGGAGGCATAGCGGCTGAGTTCTGTCGACGATTCGGCCACCGAGGAGAGCTCTGGAGGCAGGGGCCCCGGGTCGGGAGGGTCCTACGACTGCCAGATCGACATCGCTTCATTTACTACCTAGTGACGAAGCAACTGTTCCATCAGAAGCCCACCTACGCTAGTTTGTGGAACACCCTACTGGAGTTGAAGGCCAACCTACTCGCTGACGGTGTTAAGAGACTAGCGATTCCGAAGTTGGGCTGTGGACTCGACCGATTGGATTGGAGGGTCGTGCGGAACATGTTGGAGGTCATCTTCAACGGCACTGGAGTGGACATCCTGGTATGCAGTCTAGGACCGGAACGTCAAACACATACGGACAAGAGCGTGGACTGCTACTTCTACCGCAACGGAACGTGCCGCCGGGGCGAAGGTTGCCGCTATCGGCATGACCCTTTCTTCCGGGCTAAAAACCTGCCCTGGGACAGGGTAGATCTAAGAGGGGGGCAGTGTAACAAAATCCCAGATGCTACGCCACTGTCTCCGACAGAACAGTCCGGACTGAAACGATTGTCTGTTTGTTATAAATAGTAGTGAAATAGTACCGAAGATTCGAGACGTCTCTATAGACAACGAGAATGCGTTGTGCATGCACCGTGCCGTGTATATAAGCCAGTGCGCGCGACTGAGTGAAGACCAGTCTGCAATCCACGCTGTGTTGAGTCAGTCTACGATCAAGTCATTGTCGTGCAAATAAATAAGCAGTCAGTTGAAAATAAATGTTAAAATAATTATCCGTATATTGTTTAGTGTTTCATTGTTCAGAATTGACATTTTCGTTATTGTTATTTTGCGTTTATAATTATTATAATTAATTATTGTAAATAAACATTGTAAATAGACATTGTACATAAATCCTAATAAATAAATAATTTTAATTCTGCCAACTTAAAAACAGTTTTGTTACAATATCATTATGAAAAATCGAGGGGGAGGAAGTCACGGGTACTTAAATAAGACGTAAAACTATGAATCGTAGACAAACAATGTTTATACAAAAGTTGTAGAGAATTTTGTCCTCTACAAGATTGATGATAATCATTTTTTACCAAAGATGGAACGGAACCGAGAAATTCGCAAAAAACCGTCTATCGTGAACTTGAACCTCGAATATCTGGCAACGCCGGCACGATATCGATGGGGACGTTTTTTAGAACGCCATAACGAAGGTATATAAAAAAAATCAGCTAACTGGGAATTATTCTGCAGTGGAAATCTAAAATTACTGGACTACTAGTCAGAAGTACGCGATCCTTCTTCCTATAACAACCTTATTTAATCTGTTTTGTATTCTTATATTTTTTAATCATTCTACCTGTTTCTTAATTTTGTTGAAAATAACTTTTTGTGGTGGAATATTTTTGGACTGTCGGTTTTTTAAATTTATTTATGATTAGCATAAAAGTGCGTTCCGATGTTTTCAATCCAAGCACAGATAATTAATTTTATGTGTGAAATTCCAACACCCAAAGTCGCATTAATCACTGAGTGAATTAACGGAAATAAATTTAAAGAGGGACTTTTACTGTATCACTAGAATTATAAATACTCTTGAACAATACTCTTCGTTTCTTTAAATATGTGGGAAATAAATTACTGATTCTTACTCAATCAACATTTCAATCGAACTTCAAACAATCGGTGTAATCTTAATTAACAAAATGTTAGGCAAATATGTCCTGTTAAATGCTGGTTCCAAAGGCAATTATTGAATAAGGAAATGCAAGTATTTTTTAACAATGTCTATAATATTCAACGCAAGTACATATAATGTATAATAATAATAATTTATTTTTAACAGTTGAGAATATCAATTTAATATCATTATTCGCACTTAAAACTGTATTTGAAACAATTTATATATCTTTTAAAATTTAGATTATAAAATTATCTTATTTGTAACATTTGAGAATATCAATTTAATATCATTATTCGCACTTGAATACTGTATTCGAAACAGAATTTATATATCTTTTAAAATTTAGATTATGAAATTATCTTCAATCGATTAAACCACTATAATAAAGGGACAGACAAATTGCAATTTGGAATACATTTAAACTATGACATGTTGACAAATATAACACTTTAAAAAGAGTTTCTCTCTATACATTTGAGGGATACGGACTGACGTACAATGAAGTATTTTTTTATAGAAACAGAGCTATAACGTGTCTGAAATAAGATATATTTGATGGAGTACACAAACCGATTGCAATGTGTTATATCAGAATAATTTTTATAAAATACCATAATCATTTAGTATCTGGATATTAATCACATGAAAATATTTAATAAATGTAATCTAGAAATCGATGATTAATTAGATTAAATTGAGTGGAAAGAAATTTTCTTAACCACGTGCATACTATACTATAATTACACTATACACTATATCGTGAAAAATTGAATTTCACCATGTGGATTCTAATAATTTACAAACTAATAATTTATTATTTACAAATGTTTACTTATCTTAATTGTTTCCGAAACGGATAATTAACTCGCAGGGGATCACCGTGCTTGAATTAATTATGAATTAAAACCGTGATCCGAACAGTAAGTATTTGAACGCAGCTCACTGCCGAAACACCTTGAAGCCTGTCCAAAGAGCGACTCCCCTTGCTTCCGGCAGATACATACCGAGAAGCGAATTATCGAATAAAAATGTATAGCATAGTCGCTAATTATAATACGCAATACGCCATCTCTCTATAGTGCATTGTACCAAGGAGGAATCAATATGTCGACGGTATAAAAATGATTTGAATTCATAATACAATAAGGTTCGTTCGTATTGTACAGCGTTTATAACCTTGTCAATGGATAATTCCATGACATTATCCCCGGGACAGAAAAAAAATATTCTTTGAATAAAGAAGATTTTTTCCTATTCAAAATATTAATTTATATCAACATGATAGGTTAAAGGTAAACGGCCTTTGAAAAGTTTAAACTGATTTATATGCTGATACCCCATTTCTTTAAGAGAATCGGGATTTTCCAATAAGTAAACATTTGCAGTGACCTTAGATTTGATCCTGAAGGGATCTGTAAATAGTATATCTAGCTTCTTCGATCTTCTTTCATTCACCGACGACAGTGGATGTGTCCGAAGAAAAACTAGATCGCCGGGAGCAAGTGTCACAGATGGTTTTGAGTTGAAATGAAATTGTTGACGGAGTGTAGCCAGATTACTGAGACGTTGTCGGATAATTTCCTTTTCGATAGCGTTGTCATCATCGGGTTGAGGGAAGTCGATAGCTCTATTCATTAATAGGTCAGGTTTGCGATTGAATTGTAGTTCGTATGGAGTAACTTGAGTTGACTGATTGATGTTGACGTTCATGCCAAAAGTCACCTTTGGCGACAAACGGCTCCAAATCGTGTGCGTGGTATTACAATATAAGCGTAGCAGGGTGCCAATTTGTTTGTTGTATCTTTCGACAGGATTCGCCTTCGGTGAATAAGGACACGTATATGTGACCTCGACGCCCAGTTCTGCCAATGGTTCACTGAATTTTTTTGATCGAAAAATAGAAGCATTGCCGCATAGGATTTTCTTAGCGACACCATGTTCTGGAAAATAAATTGAAGTTAGTTTGGTCAAGATAGTTTTCGTTGTAGCTCTTCGCGGAGCATACAAAGTGACATATTTTGTAAATACGTCCAGTATTACTAGAATTACAGTGGTACCGCCAGTAGAACAAACCAGGGGTCCCAAAATGTCAATAGACAATAACTCGTTTTTGTTAAATGATACAACTGAATTAAAACCACCATGTAAGTAGCACTCGGGTGTTTAGCCGTTAAACATGGCCAACAAGAATTTACACATTCGATGGCTTTCTTTTTGAGATTTTTTATTACAACAAAAGGTTTCGTGCCTAAATATAATTTCGATGCACCCGGATGGCATATAAATATATGCCAGAAATTAATGTATTGCATCTCAAGCTGAGTGGGAATGCATAAGCGCCAAGTACCTTTCTTGAGGTCATATTTAAATAAGTAATCGTTTCTTACACGATATTTTAATTTTAAATCTGAGGTCAAAAGTTCATTATTTTCTATTTCACATTTAATAAAAATTGGCCTTAAGATATTGTCTGTTCGTTGCATGTTTTTTAACTGATGCATAAATTTAGTAATTTCTTTAAGGTGACCTTTAGGAAATATGGCAAATATATAAAATTTATTTTTGTTCGCAAAAGTTCCATTATCACGAATATTGTCATGATTGAAAGGATCAATTCGACTATAGGTATCACTGTAAAACGATTCAAAAAGTAAATAAAAATCATTGTTATACTCGGTTACCAAAATGTTACACAGATTTTGTTGAACAGACATACATCGATGTGAAACGAATACATCCTGAGAAAAAAAAACGACTATATTGGTTAGAATTAGTTACATCACACAATTGTTTTATTTCATACATATGGAATTAATTTTCATTTGACGTCGTGCTAATGTCATAAGGGTGAAAATACCTTGATAGGCAATCAGCGGCTAAGTTGGATTTTCCTGGGCAATAAACTATGTTAATATTGTAACCTTACGATTTTAGAACCCATTTTAAAATGCGAATAATATAAAATTTACTTTTATTAAGGACAAAGGACAGTGCTTGACAATCAGTGTAAACCGTGATCTCCTCACCATAAATATATGTGTGCCATTTGTTTACGGCTTCTACAATAGCCAAAAGTTCTATTTCAACCGAAGAATAGTTTAATTGAGCATGCTTCAAAATTTTACTATAAAAAGCTAATGTGTTAACTGAAGAATCATCTGACACTTGAAATAAAATACCAGATATCGCATAATGCGAGGCATCGGTTTGAATGAAATATTTAACTCCAACACGATGGTGGTGTAATAAGGTGATTTCGGTAGGTAAATGACCTTTTTAATTCATTGAACGCGTGATTTGTATCATCAGACCATTATTAAATGGTTGTTTGGTCGTTTTAAGCATATCATACAAAGGCTTTGCAATGTCTGCAAATTTATTCATGAAGCGTCGATCAAAATTACAGAGACCTAAAAATTGTTGAACATTTTTTCGGTTATTGGGTATAGGAAAATGTTGAATTGCCATAACTCTTTCCTTATCCGGATAAATGCCAGTATTTGTAATAACGTACCCCAAAAACTTTACCTGTTCGGAACAGATAACACTTTTGCTAAAGTTTAATTTTAAATTCGCATTGCGCAATTTTTCAAAAAGTTTTGTTAAATGAATCAAATGTTGTTCAAAACTATTAGAAATCACCAACACGTCATCAACATAAACAACGATAAAAGAATGTGTCAAGTCACCAAGGGCTTCGTGTAAACAACTTATAAGAGCTGATGTAGCAGTAGATATGCCAAAGGGACCTCTTTGAAAAACGTATGATTTGCCATTTACCAAAAAACCAGTATATTTCTGGTGTTCCGGATTAAGTCAGATCTGCCAGAAACTTTTAGTTAAGTCAAAAACTGACATAAATTTAATAGATTCAAAACGTTGTAAAATTGTTTCAAGGTTTTCAGTTCTGTTGGTCTCAGGAATTATACGTTTATTGAGCTGTCTCGCGTCTAACACAATTCGAATCTGACCATCCTTTTTAGATACGACATGAATAGGGTTGAGATAAGCAGTGTTTTTCCTGGTTATGATTCCTTGTTCAAGCATAGTTTTTAATTCATGGTTAAACGCGTCTCTAAGATTTTACGGAATGTTATATAGATTGCCCCTGAACACCGAAGTATCAGATATTTTCAAATCATGTGTGTAACAGTTGGCTAATCCAGGCTATTCACTAAAAATATCACGATTCTGGTAGATCAAATTACTTAACATTATTTTCTGTTTGTTATTTAAATTCAATGACTCAACTCTACAAATAGTTCAGTCAATGAGTGCCCACAAGGGGAATGTGGATGGAAAAGTCGAAAGCAGAAAATTTGACTTAGGAACTATGTTTGGACTAGTTAGGAGATAAACATACAAAAAAGTCCTTACCCCTCCGAAGTACGCCCGAGGGGGGCGGGCACAAAGAAGGTCCCGTTTTTTGGTTTTTTGCTTTTATCTCGAAAACGGTGCGTCGTACGAAATTTTTTTGTACTACATAATGAAAGCTGATAAAATTCTCTACAGCTTTAACTTTCACACTTTTTATCTATCTCTATTCTTTGCCTAGCTATGAGCTTCGAAAAACGGCCGATTTTCAAAAATGTGTTAAATTCTCTGTAGCACACTGTAACAATACGAATTTGCCAAAATCATTTCTTATTGCTCATCCACCTTATTAAAAAATGAATTATTTAATTCGCTGCCTCTTTGGGCGTGACGGGCCTGGTTGTGGTTCCTCAGCGTTTGCCTCTTCTTCTTTCTCCTCATCTGTCGAATCTACGGCTTAATTTCTTAGATATAAACTAATTAATAATTAATAATTAATAATTAATTTTTATATTTTTATTTTTTTAGCTCGATTCTGAAGAAAATCCAAATCCGGATCGAAACGTCAATTATTTGAATTATTTGTTGTAATTTTTTGTTAATACATTGTCTGAAAAATTGGTCGAGAATTTTATTCATTGATATTATTGGGAGTTTTATCCAGTTTAAAAGTAAACTGTTTCCGCCTTCACCGCGTGGAGGTATTCCCAACTTGTTATTTTTTAATAGTGTGTGGGTGTTTTTAATAGTGTGGATGAGCAATTAGAAATGATTTTGGCAAATTCGTATTGTTACAATGTGCTACAGAGAATTTAACACATTTTCGAAAATCGGCCCTTTTTCGATGCTCATAGCTAGGCAAAGAATGGAGATAGATAAAAAGTGTGAAAGTTAAAGCTGTAGAGAATTTTATCAGCTTTCATTATGTACTACAACAAAATTTCGTACGACGCACCGTTTTCGAGATAAAAGCAAAAAACCAAAAAACGGGACCTTCTTTGTGCCCCCCCCCCTCGGGCGTACCTCGGAGGGGTAAGGATTTTTAGTATGTTTATCTCCTAACTAGTCCAAACAAAGTTCCTAAGTCAAACGTTCTGCTTTCGACTTTTCCATCCACAAATTATTCGTTGCTTAAGCTAAAAGAATCTGTCGCGTAATTTGCCGACGACAACTAAAGTACCGTTGTTTAATGTTTTGATCTCTCCATATGGTTACACTCTCTATGATTATTGATTGCTATTGAGCGAGTCACACTTTATAGTATCAATCGTTCATTGGGTTATAATTCATGTTATTCGGGGCTATTCGCTAGCGTTGTGGCCTGGTCAACGTGAAACGCATATGTCTCTGGACATTTACCTCGCTAAGGCTGGAGTGTCAGGTGTGATTCGATATTCCAATCGAGTTCAATATTGGAATATCATCCACGGTTTTATCAATAATTATTCCATCACGGAGATCCCCTGAGGCGTAATTATTTCAATCATCTTTATAATATTCAGTTAAGTAGACATTTGTAAATAAATTAGTAATAATCTGCATGATTTATAGATTAAGTTAATATTATAATTAATATCGAATATATACACGTGATGTATATGCGTAATTAAATGGCGTGATATTGAAAATTAATCTTATAAAGTTATTAAACGTATTCATGATTCATCGTTAGTATAATACAGCTAAAAGTAATAAAGGGTTAAAATAATTAATAATAATTGATCTCGTTTTATACGATTTGTGTAAAAATAAAATAAGATTTCTAAGTTAAAATCTTAGAACATATTATACCACATGGTGAACTTACAAACATAGAAAATATTTTTTGAATTGATATTATTTTATCTTGGTAATCATTAATCTATTTATAGAGTTGATATTGATTAATTATTCTTATATATTGTTGGATACAAATAATTGTGACATTTCTTCAATAATATTGTTAATACTAATAATACTTTTATCATATTCATCGAAAATTTCACGTATAATAATTATTTCCTGAATAAACATTTAACTGAATGCAAATGTTTATAGCTAAACTCATTTTTTTGATTGTGTTAATACGAAATTGGAACATAATATAAAATTATTCGATTTAGTATACCTTGCCGGGAAATATTTTAAAGTGTAAAGTTTTAATTTGTGTAAGAAACGTCTGTAAAATTGTAACATTCGAGCCATAGTTACTTCAATATATTAAATATTATATTTATTGTTGTTTGAAAATGTTAATTGTTTTCTATTATTATTAACCCGTCAAAAATCCATTTGTGATATACTCAAAAGGATAGCAACTGTGGGATTCAAACTTAAAATCGCCAATAGATTCATAACTTGATATGACCCTGTAAATAACATTCAATAAATGAACGTTGAATATCGATAATTTCAACGTGTTAAAAATTTTAAAGGGGGTTCATTTATTGAATGTTATTTACAGGGTCATACCCTGTAAATAACATTCAACGTTTGCGTCAAGAGATTACTGATAAAATCGAAGTTCTGAACTTAGATAATTCTCAAAAAATAGTGTTATATAATCTATATATCAGAATCGGGACGTGTTTAGTGAACAGCCTGGCCTTGCTAACTGTTATACGCACGAGTTGAATTTAAACGACACTTCGGTTTTCAAGGGAAATTTATACCCAATTCCTTTTCATTTGCGCGAGGCAGTTAACGCCGAAGTTCATGATATAGTCAGACAGGGAATCATTGCAAGGAAAAATACCGCTTATTTAAACCCGATACACGCAATTCCGAAAAAGGATGGTAGTGCTAGAATTGTATTAGATGCGCGACAATTAAGTAAACGATTAATTCCTGAAACTAACAGGACTAAAAATATTGAAACTATCTTACAGCGATTTGAACGTATAAAATTTATGCCAGTTTTCGACCTACAGTCATTTGCGATAGTCTGTGTAGATGACGTGCCTATAATTTCTATTGCCTTTAAGCATTTAAACCATTTGAACATAAATTTGGAAAAAATTCATAACGCTAACTTAACATTCAAACTTCTAACAAATAACATTTCTGATGAAAAAGCAAAATTTCAAACTGTCATTAAAAACCTTTATTCGGTTTTCCCACCATATAATACATTTTCTTTACAGCTGGAAAATATTGTGCAGAGATGTGTGTCTGGATTGGATGATGGTTTCGAAGTGTTGGTAAAAGCGTATAAAGATTATGTGTATTTAATTATAAATTCTAGTCATGGTGCCTACAGTTGGATAGATCCATTTAATCACGATAATGTTCGCGTTAATAACGATTTACCTGGTGATAATACTTTCCAGATATTTGCGAGATTTTCCAAAGCTAACATTAAAGAAATTACCCAATTAATGAAACAGATTAAAATTATGCAACAATCGGATGACGAGTTAGGCCCAATTTATAATGAAATTGTGTTAAATAATCAAATTAACGACAACAATATTCTAATTTCTGAACTATTGAGAAATAATTACCTATTTAGATATGATCCCAATGAAAAAAAATTATTATCTTACAAAAATGATTTGTTACCAATTGATATTTCGGGGCCCCTAGTTCATTCAACTGGAGGTACCACGGCAATTCTAGTTATTCTATATGTACTCACGAAAACAACCTTAACTAAATTGATTTCAAATTATTTTTCAGAATACGGAGTGGCTTTCAGCATGAACAGCAACATAAACGAATCGACTCGTTTCACTCCATACGAACTTCAACGTAACCACAAACCGGACTTATCAATGACCAAGCTAACCACAGACCTGGCTAACCAACTTTCACCCCTCACCCGATGAAGACAATAATGCGATTAACGAAGAATCTATCCGCCAACGTCTGAAGCAATTAGCGACTCTTCGTCAACAATCGCACTTTAATACGAAACCATCCGTAACACTTGGACCAGGAAACATGGTGCTACTTCGGACACATCCGTTATCAGCAGTGAATGATCGACGTTCCAAAAAAGTGGATGTGCTTTTTACCGGTCCCCTCAGGATCATAGAAAAAATTGGTGCAAATGTCTACCTGCTGGAAGATCCAAATTCTCTTCAAGAAATTGGACGCCATCATATCAATCAGTTTAAAATATGTAAAGGCCATCTGCCTCTGAACTACCATGTCAATGTAAATTAATGTTTCTTTTCTCAAAAAATTTCTTTATGCAAAGAAATTTTTTTCTTCTCTGTCCCGGGGATATTGTCGCGTAATTTCCTACGACAACTAAAGTACCGTTGTTTAAAGTTTTGATCACTCCATATGGTTACACTCTCTATGAATATTGATTGCTATTGAGCGATTCACACTTTATAGTATCAATCGTTCATTGCGTTGTAATTCATGTTATTCGGAGCTATTCGCTAGCGTTGTGGCTTGGTCAACGTGAAGCGGATATGTCTCGGGGCATTTCCTCGCTGAAGCTGGCGATGTCAGGTGATCCGGTATTCTAATCAAGTTCAATATTGGAATATCGTTCACGGTTTTATCAATAATTATTCCATCACGGAGATCCCCTGAGGCGTAATTATTTCAATCATCTTAACAATATTCAGTTAAGTAGACATTTGTAAATAAATTAGTAAAAATCTGCATGATTTATAGATTAAGTTAATATAATTAATATCGAATATATACACGTGATGTATATGCGTAATTAAATAGCGTGATATAGAAAATTAATCTTATAAAGTTATTAAACGTATTCATGATTCATCGTTAGTATAATACAGCTAACAGTAATAAAGGGTTAAAATAATTAATTATAATTGATCTCGTGTTATACGATTTCTGAAGAATAAAATAAGATTTCTAAGTTAAAATCTTAGAACATATGATACCACATGGCGAACTTACAAATATAGAAAATATTTTCTGAATTGATATAATTTTATCTTGGTAATCATTAATCTATTTATTGAGTTGATATTGATTAATTGTTCTTAAAAATTGTTGGATACAAATAATTGTGACATTTCTTCAATAATATTGTTAATCCAAGTGTGCAAGCTTTCACGGCCGGCATTGTTCCAATTCTTCATGGTTTCCGGGCTTGTAGGCCGTGGTCCGGTGGTATTTCTACCTGACGTTTCGTCTACAACTGCGGTAGACATTCTCAAAGGCGATGTGGCAGCGGTCGAAGTGTCCTCCTTGGCGGCTCACAGATTAGTGAGCCGCCAAGGAGGACACTTCGACCGCTGCCACATCGCCTTTGAGAATGTCTACCGCAGTTGTAGACGAAACGTCAGGTAGAAATACCACCGGACCACGGCCTACAAGCCCGGAAACCATGAAGAATTGGAATATTGTTAATACTAATAATACTTTTATCATATTCATAGAAAATTTCACGTCTAATAATTATTTGCTTAATAAATATTTAACTGAATGCAAATGTTTATAGCTAAACTCATTTTTTTTTATTGTGTTGTTACGAAATTGGAACATAATATAAAATTATTCGATTTAGTATACCTTGCCGAGAAATATTTTAAAGTGTAAAGTTTAATTTGTGTAAGAAACGTCTGTAAAATTGTAATATTCGAGCCATAGTTACTTCAATATATTAAATATTATATTTATTGTTGTTTGAAAATGTTAATTGTTTTCTATTATTATTAACCCGTCAAAAATCCATCTGAGATATACTCAAAAGGATAGCAACTGTGGGATTCAAACTTAAAATCGCCAATATATTCATAACTTGATATGACCCTGTAAATAACATTCAATAAATGAACCCCCTTCAAAATTTTTAACACGTTGAAATTATCGATATTCAACATTATCTTAAGTGTTGGATTACACACATACTTTGTATCTGTGCATTGGGTTGAATTAATATCGTGGGCACAATTCTCCTTTTGATTAAAACTGCGTGGACCCGACAACACCAAATTATTTCCATCAAACTTGCAAAAAATTTTTTTTAATAAATCGGCTTTATTTTGCGTTTTCCGATCGACTTACACTAAGAAAATCAACTTTGAAGTATTTTGGCACCGTTAAATATTATGGTTCAATAATGAAATCTTTTTTCGAAGTTATTTACAGCAAATTTAAATACGGTAAAAAAATGATTTTTACGTTTGACATGTAAATTGGCAATGAAAAAAATTCGAATTGATATATGAATTTTTAAAACTTAGAAAAAATTTATAAAAAAAATTTTTAAAAATTTAAAAATTTTTGAAGTCTTAAAACATACTAAAACGTTAAAAAATCATTTAAAAAATTTTAATAATTTTTATGAATTTTTAAAATTTAGAAAAATTAAAAAAAAAAATTTTTTTAAATTTTAAAAGTCTTAAAACATCCTAAAACGTTGAGAAAATCATGTAAAAAATTTTAATAATTATTATAAATTTTTAAAACTTAGAGAAATTAAAAAAAAAAAATTTTAAAAGTCTTAAAACATTCCAACACATTGAGATCTAACTTTATTATATAAGAAGGGAAACGCTTTAGATCCAAATAACTACAGAGGCATTGCTCTTATGAATACAATAACAAAAGTTTTTACTCAAATCCTAGGCGAAAGACTTAGATCCTTCGCTGAAAATGCCAATCTTCTATGTGAAAGTCAAGCGGGTTTTCGAAAGAAAAGGGGGTGTCGAGATAATATATTTGTACTAAGCAGTATTGTAAATATTAATTTGAGATTAATTAAAAGTAAAGTCTATGCAACTTTTGTCGACTTTAGGAAAGCTTTTGATTCCATAGACCATCTATTGCTATGGAATAAATTGTACTCATTGGGTGTTAGTAGAAAATTCACAATGATACTAAAAAGTCTATATGATTGTGCCAACTTGTCAATAAAAATTAAAGGGAAGAATAGTAGCAAAATAGAAGTAACGAAAGGGGTTTTGCAGGGTGATACTTTAAGTCCTCTTTTATTTACACTATTTATTAGTGATCTAAGTACATTCATGCAGAACAAATCAGCAACTGGGCTATCTGTGGACGGGAACAATGATATTGCAACTATTCTTTATGCAGACGATTTAGTTATGCTTGTTGACTCACCTATAAAAACTCAGAAGAATCTAGACATTTTAAATTCTTATTGTAAAAATAATAAATTAAGTATTAATCCTGAAAAAACAAAAATTGTGGTTTTTAAAAAAGGAAGGCCGTTAAAAAATATCCGTAAATTCTATGTAGAAAAAGAAAATATTGAAGTCGTTCAAAACTATAATTATTTGGGAATAATATTCTCTAGTTCAGGCTTATTTATACAAGCAGCCAATAATTCAGTCAGAAAAGCGAACATAGCAATTAACACGATCAGAGACATTATGGTTCAAACAAAAGATAACTCTTGGGATTCGCGAATGAAACTAATTGATAGTGTTGTTTTAACCACATTAATGTATGGAGCTAAAACATGGTCTTTGAGGTATTTAGATCTCATTGAAAAAGTCCAAAGTAATTTCTTTAAAAAAATTTATCATCTTTCGCGAAGCACTCCACATTATATGGTCAGGGTAGAAACAAATAGAAGCCATTTAAGTGTTCAAGCATTAAAATTAACTTTAAACTGGTGGTTAAATATCCTACAAATGGAAAATTCAAGATATTCTAAAATATGTTATAAGAGACTTGTAAACCTAGATAATAACCATAACAATAATGCTAAATATAACTGGGCAACCCAGCTTAAAAATATTCTAACAGATTTGGGCTTCGAATTTTTATGGAGATCTCAAAACGTAGAATATATTAAAGCTGAGTATGACAACATATTGGAAAAATACAATCAAAACTTGAAATTTAATGATAATCAGAGAATATTAAACTCTACATATTGTACAATATACCAATATATAAAAGAATATTCAGGGGTAGAAAAATATCTAACTTCTAAATCCAACATCAATAAAACACGAATTATTATGCAACTTCGGTTAATGGGTGGAAAATATATCAAATTTAGTAATAAAAATATTACATATAAATGGAATCCTACTGAAATATGTACCATATGTAATATAAAAGAAAGTGAAAATATTATCCATTTCTTGCTTAAATGCCCGCTTTATAATTCAATACGATCATTTTACCTGTCGAGATACATTAATTGCAACGTTATAGATGAGATTACAACCCTAATAAATTTAATTACTAAAATTGATGATCAAAAATTACAAAATATATATTGGTATGTTGTCAATGCACTTAAAATTAGAAGTTTCATAATAAATGAGTAATTATACTAGTTAGGTATCCATGGAAAATTTAAAAAGCAGTTATTTACAATATAATAATTTTGTATAAATTTATATTTTATTTAAATTTTAAAGCCATTGTAAATTTAAAAGTGTATAATATGTATAACGCCTTTTTTCCTGTAATAAGCTTAATGCTTTAAATACAGTATTATTATTATTATTATTACTTTTATTATTATATGAATTTTTAAAACTTAGAAAAATTTAAAAAAAATAATTTTGAAAATTTAAAAAATATTAAAGTCAGAAAACATCCTAAAACGATAAAAAAACTTTAAAAGTCTTAAAACATCCCAAAACGTTGAGAAAATCATGTAAAAAATTTATAAATTTTTATGAATTTTTAAAACTTAGAAAAATTTAAAAAAAATTTTTTTTAAATTTTAAAAGTCTTAAAACATCCTAAAACGTTAAAAAAATCATGTTAAAAATTTCAAAATTTTTATTAATTTTAAAATTTTAAAAAATCAATTTGTAAAATTAAAATTTTTATTTGATTTGCAAAAAATTTTTTTTTTAATAAATCAGCTTTATTTTGCGTTTTCCGATCGATTTACACTAAGAAAATCAACGTCGTCATAGACATTGGCGCTAAAGGCAGCGTCGGGTCTCTGTTGGGTTTCAGCGAGAAGCGAGCACGTCTGCCGGCGAACAGTGGAAAAATCAGATTTCACGGCTCACATTATAAAAATTAACGCCATCAGAGTGAAGTGCAACATTGTCAGCGGATCCTATTTAAACGGAGAACTCGAACACACACTCTTTCAGTTCTATCCGCAAGAGGAGCCGGGCTATAAAATATCCATAACTCCGAGCAACGTCATTTATTTACCGATCAATCGCCGCGTTATAGACAACGTCACAATTACTATTGTCGATCAAGACGATCGTCTAGTGGATTTCAACGGCGAACCCGTTACTGTGCGATTACATCTCAAACGTTTGTAAAAAATGGGAATATATTACGGAGAAGAATATCATTTTAAATATACATCACGACAAAAGTCAAATCGCGTCAGTCGAGCGTTGACCGCTGAGTCGATAACGTCAACAACTAAAAAAAGTAGAAAGATAAAAGGGCTAGGATTAGAAAAAAATAAGAAGAAGAAGAAGAAGAATAATAACAATCGAATTAGTAGAAACAATTTGAATTTTCTAAAATCAATCGGACTCAAATTAAAATAGAATGCAAAACATTTTAACCGTTGACTTTCCAATCGTTCTCGACGAGAGCATAGACTCGATTCGCGTACACTCGCAAGAACCGTTCAACACCAATCAGTTGAAGTCCAACGATGAAATTCGCATAGCCATTCAAAATCAAGACACCATCACGTTTCCTCACGACAGCGTGCTCGAAGTGCGCGGAAAATTGAAGGACGAGAACGATGCCAAACCGGAAAATATGAACATCATCAACAACGGCATAGCGCACCTGTTTGAAGAAATTCGCTATGAGTTGTGGGATATGCAAATAGATTCGACTAAAAACGTAGGCATCACATCCACCATGGTAGGTTATGTGCTGCACAGTCCCGACATTGTGCGAGCACTTTCAAACTGCGGCTGGGATTTGAGTTCAACCAACGCCGACTTGTTGGACGTGGACGGAAATTTTAGCGTGAGCATACCTCTGAAATTTTTGTTGGGTTTTGCACACGATCACAAGAGAGTGATGGTGAACGGCAAACAGGAATTGATACTGATACGTAAAAGAGACGATAATGCTGCAATTTTAACAAGAGACAAGTTGGGTAAAATAGAGTTGACGTCCATCAAGTGGAACGTGCCGTACATCGCACCGTCCAACGACATGAAAATTAAATTGTTGAAGACGGCGAACAGAAATAAAAACGTCGTGTTCAGATCGTGGGATCTGTATGAATATCCTACGCTGCCGATGTCGACAAAACACGTATGGACTGTGACGACCACCAATCAAGTAGAAACGCCTCGAATGATCATCGTAGGCTTTCAGACGAATCGCAACGGTACTCAACTGAGAGACAGCAGCGTCTTCGATCATTGTAAACTGCGCTCGGCAAAACTCTTTTTAAATTCAGAATCGTATCCCTACGAACCGCTCTCTATGAATTTCGATAAAAACGATTTCAACATCGTCTACGACAAGTATCTCAAGGGTCAAGAAGCCTATTTTTACGGACAGAGAAACGCACCTCTTTTCAATAAAAGCGACTTTAAAGCCAAATCACCGCTAATTGTGTTTGATTGTTCGCGACAACCGGAGGCCATTAAGAAGGGCGTTGTAGACATCAAATTGATGATCGAAGCTCACGAAAACTTTCCCGCAAACACTACGGCTTTCTGTTTGATTTTACACGATAAACTATTCACCTATCACCCCCTTCAAAATACAGTAGCGAAAATTATGTAAATGTCTCACAGAATTGGCGTTTGTGACGTTCAATTCGTCGTGGGCAACGGACATGAATATTTTGTAAAGGAATTGTCATTTTGCAATTTGTTTAGTGAAAATGTAGAACAAGTAGTTTTTGAGCCGCCCTATACAGAGAGCTTGCTCGACGACAAGTATAAAAAACAGAATGCTTACAATAAGAGTAAAATAAACGGTCTCGACTGGAACGATGGCAGCGTTGATTATCAGGAACTAAATAAGCAATTGACGAAAATTTTTAAAGGTTCGACACTGATTCTTGTCAAAGGGCTCGAAAAACAAAAATTTCTGAAAAAGAACGGACCTGATGATTTACTCTATGTAGATTTAGATTCGAACTGTCCTTCGTTGAAAGTATTATCTTTACCGTTAATTAACAATGAAATCGCCTGTAATGTAGCCACGCATACAAACGTGAAATTTGTAAACAATTGCGCGCGCAAGAATGTGCTCAAACTGCGAAAGTATGCAAATGAATTTCCAGAAATGGTGATGTTGGCGGTGGCGGTGGGGAGAATAGCATAAATCCTACGTAACTGTTTTTAAACAATTCAGTCTTTGGCAAAAATGAATGCAATCAGCAACGGTGTGAGTGATGTCGGTAACGACTGGTGTGGTGTGCCTGTGTTATCGTCTACGATCGCTTTAGATGAATTTTTCGGCGTAGAACAGTTTAATCAGAGCCGACGTTTTACCAGTCTGTCTGCAGAAAATAAACAAAAATTAGAAGAATGGGGATTTTGCTTCGACGAAAATAACGCGGCACGGCTAACGCCGATTCCCTGGAAGGAGGGTATAAAATTCTTAAAGGCAGATCCGCGTCACGTGCGATTTATTTTAGACGACGGGCGTATAGTTTTCGAAGTGTTCATCAAAAATGCATGTTATGTAAAAATGTTCATTTTGCGAGTTAACGAGAAAAAGGCACACGAACAGCTATACAAAAAAGTGTATAGTTATTTGAAGCGATTGAAACTTTTGAACGCAGATATAAACTTTCGCGAAGATATTAATAATCTCACAAATAAACTGCAGCGAAATTTAACGATTGATAACGAAGTGACCTGTTGTATCGAATCTCGGGCGTTCAAGTGGAGGGAGGAGTAATTTCAGACGGCTTCTAGATATTATATTGAAACTCGACAAGAAAGCAGAACCAGTGTGTGCGAGACTTTGTCAAAAGATGAACATCGCTCCGAATATATTCCGGTTTTACAACTCTGAGTCAACTACAACTACGGCAGAGCCGTATGATGTGAATATCGATTACAACAACGTAATTACGGAGGAAGGGGACGCGGGGAGAGGTGAAGACATTGTAGAGTTTCCATTGGTGCGCGACTTTGGAACTGAAAACATCACTGCTGTTGAATCAACAACAACAACAACAGCAGCATCACCTCCTTCGTTTCTGTCTGCCTTGGAGACGATGAACTCTGAAGCGAAGCTGTTGATGCAAAACATTTTTTTCATCGATGCGAAACGAAACAAATACGTAAACATCGGCTGGTCTTCTTCTTCTTCTTCTTCTCAAGGTTTTCAAGCAACGCTCGAACTGAGAGACGTGAAATCGACCAGCATTTATATCGATCAAATCGATTGGTGCGCTCTGATGTTGTTGTGCAACTATATAAACAAGTACTTTTACGACGACGCTCATCGACACTTTTATTCAGTGATCGGTGGAAACGTGGAAATTAAAGACGTTTATTTAAAGAAAATAAAACATTTAAAATTTCAACAATCAAATTCTGTTTATTCGTTGGTTTTATCAAAAAGTGAGTGGGACAATCTGTTGGGGATGAAAGACCTTGTAAACAGTTTATTGTCTTCGTACGTTTACTACTCAAATAGCATAAATATTTATTATAATACATATTTAAATAAGTGCAAGCTATTGAATTGTTTACACTTAAGCGCAAATGATTTTTTTATACCTAGAGATATTTTACATACTATTAATTACGAAAGACTCTTTTATGAGATTCCCATAGTTTGTAGTGAAAAACTTATAACCGACTTTAATAATAGTAGTAATAGTTATGAATAAAAATAAAAAAACTGTATCTTTTAACAATAGGGTAAAGATTAATTATATGGTTTGTTGGGATTTTGCATATCGTAAAGCAACGATCGGAATATGGGAACAGATTGCTAGAGATCGCGAACGATTTAAAAGAAGAATACAAGCAATCTCTCATATTCTTAATCCGGTGCTAAAATCTAAAATTGTCACTTCATCATCGTCCGTCGACTAGAACAGAGCTCTCTCTCTCTCTCTATTTAGTGCTATATAAAAAAATAATAACATGGAAATGTTTGAGGCTGGTATTACAGTAATTGTGAAAAATAAATTTACAAACGAATTATTGCTTTCCAACTATATCGATTGTACGGATTTAAAGTCGCAAAAAGAAACATTTATAGTTGACGATTTAAAGATTTAAATTATTTTTGAAACTGACGAACATAGACTCGAAGATTCAGACGAGGACGACGACGACGATGCTGATGATGATGATGATAATGATGATAATAATGATGATGAAGGCTACGATGATTACGAAGATGATGAAATGTGCAACAACTAAACAGGAAATTAATCTTAGATTTAAGCAATGATGTATTTTTAAGAATAATAATGTTTCGATTTTTTCAATAAATATTTTAAAACGCAAATTTTGTTTTTTTTATTTAAAAAGCACCTTGAGGAAAATTTTATATTTCAGATATTAATACTGGAGAAGTGTGCTGTCGACATTCAGTGTTAAAATGCGTGTCGGTGAGTGGAGAACATTCTTCACGCTTGTAGTGTGTGGTTTGGTTAGCGCATACGTAATTGCAAACCTCGTAATTTTAGATTTTTGGGTTTCGAATTTAGACAACAAGTGCGGATCGATTATTCAAATAAACGCTACCTACAGTCGAATGTTTCACAAAATTCAAGAGGAAAACGTCAACTATGTAATCGACGCAATGACAAAAGTCAATGATACATTGAACGATTTCCAAGAACAATACAATCGATCGACGTCACATCGGCTCAGCCTGCTGACATGGAACGTGCATTATTTAAGACAAAATATAAGCGCTCTGACTGAATCGTGTACCAATAATTGTACTTTAGATAATTAATAATAATAATAATTGCGCATGTTCTAAAGTCGCGAGATCAGTGTACGTTTGACTGTTGACCAGACCACATCAACTACAACAGCATAATCATGGGAAAATACATCCTTGCCGACTTGAAGTTTGTAAACGATGAAAATATAATCGAATTCACTTGCGATTTAAATTTGTACATGGGAGCCTACCGATACATTGTCAAGAACGTTCCAACGAACATAAAAAGAATAATGATAAATTGGATTTCATGCGAAGGTTACAAGGAAACGACAATGATGATAAGAGAATTGTTGCCGGGCAAACCAATCAGTTGGGACGGAGAAGAAGAAGAAGAAGACGAAATCGTGATGTCGCAAATGTTTGAAAACGAGTATCACGATTACATGGGACGAGAATTTCACGACCTTTCGAAAAACAGAGTGACTCCGATCGATTTGGCAATTTACTGTCCGTGGGAAGAATACTCTGACAAAAGCATCGACAACGTCATCGAAATAGAGCTCGACAAGGCTAAGAAAGAGTGCGATTGTTATTATATATTATATGCATTATTTAAAAAAGGTAGATTGACTCTATATTTAAGTATTATAATATCTTTCTATCTTATTTATCAATAATATGTTTTTAAATTACATTCAATGTTTTATTTGCAACACACCTACCCGTTCTACCCTTTACTCGCCCCCCTGTAAAATGTCAACCCCCTCCCAATCGCAACCTGTGAAAAAAAAAAAACCCGCCCGCCCGCTATCCAAGACTTATCACCGCGGTATCCATTTTTCTTTTCTTTGATAACGTGTCGCTCGCAGTCGTTCGCCATTTTTTCATCTTTTGACGATAACGCGCCCCCCTTGCAGTCGAGTCGATATTTTTTTTTTTAATTTGAACTCTCGCTCGACCGTGAAGAAATTTTTTTTCATGACCCGCCCCTCTAACTTGAAAATGGTGGCGCTCAGCAACGATTGGACAACGGTAACGTGATGGGGGCGCGACAACGATTAATTTGAGTATACGGTCGACTCGGAAAATTCCGGAAAATTTTCGGAAAATTGGCCGCCATGCCGGAAAATGAGGAGGCGCCAGAACCGCTCAATCCTAACTACTATCGTCGAGAAAATCATGTAAAATTTTTTAAAATTTTTAATAATTTTTATGAATTTTTAAAAACTTGGAAAAATTTTTAAAATAAAAATTTTAAAAATTTTAATATTTTAAAAATTTTAAAAAAACATTTTAAAATTAATAATTTTTATTTGATTTGCAAAAAAATTTTTTTTTAATAAATCGGCTTTATTTTGCGTTTTCCTATCGATTTACACTAAGAAATTCAACTTTGAAGCATTTTTGCACCGTTAAATAAGGTTCAATAATAAAATCTTTTTTCGAAGTTATTTACTGAAAATTACGTTAAAATACGGTAAAAACTTGATTTTAACGTTTGACATGTAAATTTGCATTGAAAAAAACTCGTTTTGATATATGAATTATTAAAACTTAGGAAAATTTTTTAAAATAATTTTTAAAATTTTTAAATTTTAAAAGACTTAAAACATCCTAAAACGTTAAAAAAATCATGTTAAAAATTTTATAAAAATTTTAATAATTTAAAAGTTTTAAAAAATCATTTTTAAAATTAATATTTTTACTTGACTTGCAAAAAAATTTTTTTTTAATAAATCGGCTTTATTTTGCGTTTTCCATTCGATTAACACTAAGAAATTCAACTTTGAAGCATTTTTGCACCGTTAAATGAGGTTCAATAATAAAATCTTTTTTCGACCCCCCAGGGGGAACATTCGAATGTCGTTGTTGAGTTATCGCAATTCCATTCCAATGTTCTTTGGGACTTGGCGACCCAGGGGCTCCAGCCCGCACCAGTCGGTTGTGTATCCGGCTGGGTGATTTATTTAGGGACTATTATGAAGGAAGGACAGTCGCAACTTTTTTCTTCTTCTGTTCTTCCCTCTTTTTTGTTGTTGTTAGCGGTCTTGTCCCTCCGTTATGGGTACACTTTTGTTGCTGTCCTTTGTTTGTAGTAGTCCCTAATAGTACACCTGCGTGTTTGCCGTGCGCGGTGACCCGTAAGGCGGAAAAGAGGATCCTGGCAGTTGAGGTTCGCCTGGGTGCACCAACACACTGCTTTGGCCTCCGCTTCGCTATAAACGGGCGGCTAGACCTAACCCAGTCTAGTCAATCGGCTAACGTCGTGTTTATTTAGTATTCCGGCGGGGTGAGCCAGTGTCATTGGATGGAGTGGCGCCGTCTCTTGAGCTGACTATATCACCGTGTATCCCTGGCGCTCTGTACCGGTTTGCGGTCATCGTCCCCTTGTTGGGCTCCGTGGTGGGCGGGGAGCACGGGTGATGAATCTTTATATATATACTATGAATAACTTCCCCCCTCTTACCAGCCCTCCCTCTAAGAGAGGGCGTACTGATGAGAATTTAAACATATTATTTGGCAACGATTCAAGGAGCATAACTCCTTGTAACAGGTTTTTGTTGATGCGTAAGGACAACGGCACTTTCAATAGCGATAATCCTTTTTATATTTCTAAACATCTTACGGGACTGTACGGTACATTGAAATGTGTGAAAAAATTGCGCGATGGTTGCTTGCTTATCGAAACGTCTTCACAGCAGCAAGCTGACAAGATTTTGGCATCGACTAGCATCAAAGGGATGGACATGACTACCGACGTACCGGTGAAAGTTGAAATACACAAGCAGCTTAATTTCTCGAAAGGCATAATTTATTGTTTTGATCTTCTAAATTGCACTGTCGAAACAATAAAAGAAGAGCTCAAAGATCAGGGTGTTACAGACGTTTACAGAATCCACGCTCGTAGAGACGGTCAACTAGTACCTACACCGTCCCATATTCTAACGTTCTGTACACCACAGCCTCCTTCATCAATTCAAGCAGCATTTTATTTCTTAAAAGTACGACAATATATACCATCTCCCCTGCGCTGCTATAAATGTCAAAAGTTTGGGCACTCACAGAACAACTGTAGCTTTCCCAGTCTCTGTGATAATTGCGGCCAACCTTTGCACGAGGATATTCCGTGCAAAAAGGTGTCGCATTGCGTTAATTGCGACGGAAGTCATTCTGCAAGATCTAGAGAATGTCCACAATACAAGGTGGAGTTCAAGATTCAGGAAATTAGAACAACAGAAAAAATTTCTTTTGCAGAGGCCAAACGCAAATACCGAGAATCTGTCCCATCTTTCACACGATCTTTTGCAACCATAGCTGCAGTTCCAGTCGTCAAAGTAGACATGTCAACACAGACATGTGACATGTCTACACAAACCGAAGTGTCCCCATCATGTTCTAAAGTTGTTGCCAAGAAACAAAATAAAAACAAAAACAAAAAAAGTCCAGATAGATCGAGATCGCCGGTAAAGAAGATTACGTCACCGGTAAAATCTCCGGTAAAAAAGAATAAAACAGTATCTCCGATAAAGAAAACCAAGGTTATCTTGAACCGGGATAATAGTCATACTATGACTATAACGCGTACTCGCGTCGACCATAGCAGCAGTACAGACTCTGCTATGGACGAAGATATATCCAGACCTCCTCATCATCGGTTTGATGCAACGAGGAAAAAAATGAGGTAGCTTTTTCTTCTTTATAATAAACATTCAATTTCTTACAGTGGAACATGAACGGTTTTTATATTCATTTCAGTGAATTGAAACTCCTCCTTAACGATCATAACGCTACTGCAATTGCTTTACAGGAAACACATTTGAAAGACACAAACACTCCGGTTCTTCGCGGTTTTACGATTTATCGTAAAGATAAACCATTCGTTGGACGTGCCAGTGGCGGAGTGGCCGTTTTAGTCCGAAATAATGTGTTTTCCGAAAATGTCCCATTACAATCTGACTTACAGGTCATCGCTGTCAGAATTTATGCGCCGAATCCGGTAACTTTGTGTTCAATATACATCCCTCCATCAGAACAACCGACACTTGCAACAATTGTATCTGTTATATATCAACTTCCACGCCCCTTTATTATCATGGGGGATTTTAATGCCCACAATCCCACTTGGGGTTCTAATCATGTGGATGCTCGTGGAAGATTAATGGAGACGTTGATTCTGAATCAAAACTTGGTCGTATTGAACACAGGTTCCAATACACATTTCTCGGCTGCTAATGGGACATTTTCCGCTATAGATCTTACTCTCTGCTCTTCTTCTATCGCCCCATCCTGTGAATGGGAAGTAAATGCCGATCTTTGTAGCAGTGACCATTTCCCAATCATTTGTCGTCTTCTTTCATTCCATGTCGATGAAAGACGCTCCCCGAAGTGGAAAATAAAAGACGCTAATTGGTCACACTTCCAACAAGTGCTAAAAGTCGGCGAAATGAACTTTGGCAATGTCGATGCTGCTGTGGAGCATTTCACGGATGCGGTCATCGAGGCGGCTTTAGCTGCAGTTCCGCGCACGTCAACAACACCGCGACGTGTGCCTGTTCCCTGGTGGAATCAGGCTTGTCGGGATGCCATCCGTGAACGTCGAAAGGCTCTCCGTCGTTTCAAAAATAATATGACGGATGAAAATCGTATTATTTTCATGCAAAAGCGTTCCATTGCCCGACGTATCACAGCAGAGAGTAAGAAGCAGTCATGGAGTGAGTTTGTTTCCACTGTAAGAAGTTGTACTCCCGCTCGCGAGGTGTGGGAGAAAATTCGGAGGATCTCTGGTAAACAGAGTTTTAATTACATTTCTGGATTGGTAATGGAAAATGACATTATTACGTCGCCTGATGAAGTCGCCGATCACATGGGTGCATGCTACGCAAAAGTTTCGAGTTCCGCTAACTACCTTGGGAGTTTTTCTGCTCAGAAAAATCAAGCAGAACAAGTTGCATTAAACTTTTCCTCACAAAATGAGGAGAATTACAATGCACCTTTCTCCTTGTGGGAACTACAGTCGAGTTTGCATGATTGCCATGATACTTCTCCAGGATCTGACGATATCCATTACCAATTTTTGAAAAAGCTACCTCCCTCCGGATCAATATTCCTTCTCAAGATGTTTAATTTAATCTGGTACACCAATACGTTTCCTACCGCTTGGTGTAATTCTATTATAGTGCCGTTGTTGAAGCCCGGTAAAGACCGAAAACAAGCATCAAGTTATCGTCCTGTCTCACTGACTAGCTGTTTGTCAAAACTCCTCGAACGTATGATCAACCGACGATTGGTTTGGATTCTTGAATCTAGACGATTGATCACGAATGCTCAGTGTGGCTTTCGGAAGCACCGTTCGACAATGGATCATCTGGTCAGGCTGGAGTCCGCAATACAGGACGCCTTTCTTAACAAACAGCACTTGATAGCGATTTTTTTCGATCTTGAAAAGGCTTACGACACTACATGGCGGTATGGAATACTCCGAACACTACACAATTGGGGTATCAGAGGACATCTTGGGAATTTTATAAATAATTTCTTATTCGAGCGTTACTTCCAAGTCCGTATTGGCAACACTTTGTCTAGTGTCTTTGTACAGGAGAATGGTGTTCCACAGGGTTCGGTTCTTAGTGTCACTCTTTTTTCCATCGCTATTAATGGCATAATTGACAGCATTCCATCGTCTGTAGAGTCATCGCTCTACGTTGACGACTTGGCGATTTACTGTTCGTCAAAGTACATTCGTACTGCACAACGTCATCTGCAGCTGGCCATTAATAGCATCCAGAACTGGACAACCAACAATGGGTTTAAATTTTCCGTTGGGAAAACCCAGTGCGTGCACTTTTGCCGCATTCGTAGTTGTTATCAGGAACCATTCTTATATCTATATGACACTTTGATTTCTGTACAAGACACTGCTCGGTTTTTAGGACTTACTTTTGACCGGTCGTTAAATTGGAAGGCTCATTTTAATATTTTAAAGAGGAAGTTGATGTCTTCCCTTAATATTTTAAAAATTTTATCCAGTACCACGTGGGGTGCAGACCGTACGGTATTGCTGCGAATTTATCGTGCAGTCGTACGGTCTAAATTGGATTACGGTAGCATTGTGTACGACTCGGCGCGTGAGTCGTACATCAGGACGTTAAACGCTGTTCATCACGCCGGAATTCGTTTGTCAACCGGAGCGTTTCGATCCAGTCCCGTTGTTAGCATAGCCGCTGAATGCGGAGAGCCTCCGTTGAACATCCGGCGAAAACGCAATATGCTATCGTACGTTTCAAAGCTCCGTAGTCAACCTGATCACCCAACTTACAGTTGCGTATTTCAACCTCGTTTTTCTTCTCTGTATAGACGGAGAAGAAATGCAACACGTCCTCTTGGTATCAGGTTGACTCTTCTTCTAGATGACCTTCCGTTGGCGCTTCCTAGAACTCTTAAAGTCGGCCGTAATTCTGTACCTCCGTGGTTAATTCCTGAGCCCGTCATCGACATGTCACTTTCCATTCATCCTCGAAATTCAACAACTCCAGAGCTTTATCGCCAGCTTTTTCTGGCGTGGCTGGATCAGAATCGAGACTATCGTTCTGTTTACACGGATGGCTCGAAGTCTCTCGACCGAGTTGGTTGCGCGTTTGTCACCGATAACGCCAGTGTTGGATACAAGTTGTCTCAAGAGTGCAGTATTTTTACTGCAGAGTTATATGCAATTTTGCAGGCCTTGAGACATGTGCACGGTCCACACAAATATGTTATTTGCAGCGACTCTTTGAGTGCTCTTCAGGCATTGCAGCGTTCCTATCCCAGCCACCCTCTTATTTGTTTAATTCAGGACAAATTGTACTCTTTGAAAAGAGGTGGAACCACTGTCTGGTTTTGTTGGGTTCCCGGCCACATGGGAATTGCTGGCAATGAACTAGCTGACACTGCAGCTAAGGACGCTGCAAATAACGGTCAGAGTGTATTTTGCGTTATCGGTGACGACCTCAAGAGCGTACTGATTTCAGCCGTTCAGCAGCTCTGGAAGGATGAATGGAGTGCTGTCGATGAAAACAAATTAAAATTTATAAAATCTACAGTTGACCCATGGTTCACATCTTGCCGTCCCTCCAGGTGGGAGGAAGTGGTCCTTACACGGCTGCGCATCGGTCACTGTAGATTGACACATGGTTTCTTAATGGCTCGTGAGGATCCGCCCCTCTGTGAGACGTGTGACACTCGTGTTACCGTTTCGCATATTTTAATTGAGTGTGTCCAGTTTAGGGACACACGACAGCAGATCGGATTGTCAGGTGATCTGTCGGTTGTTTTAGGAAATGATCCTGACAATGTCGATCTGCTGTTTCGATTTTTAAAAGAAACCGGTCTTGACCGGTTTATTTGATTTTATTTATTTGTGTATATTTAAACCCCTTTACAGCCTTTATGCTTTTTTACTCTATATCTTATCACATTGTATTGAATGACACATTTTATTTGTACTTGTGATTGTTTTGTTTTGTTGTGTATATATTTTTGATTTTGCATTTGTTTTTATTTACATTTGTTGTTTTAGACGCTAATGACCTCAGTTGTCGGGCGTCTATAATTTACAATTCATTCAATAAAATCTTTTTTCGAAGTTATTAACTGCAAATTACGTTTAAATACGGTAAAAAAATGGTTATTACCTTTGGACATGCAAATTAGCATTGAAAAAAATTCGAATTGATAAAATCAAGTTTTTACCGTATTTAAATGTAATTTTCAGTAAATAACTTCGAAATAAGATTTTATTATTGAACCTCATTTAACGGTGCAAAAATGCTTCAAAATTGAATTTCTTAGTGTAAATCGATTGGAAAACGCAAAATAAAGCCGATTTATTTAAACAAAATTTTTTTCCAACTCAAATAAAAATATTAATTTTAAAAAGAATTTTTTTAAATTTATTAAAACTTTTAAACTTTTTAACATGATTTTTTCAACGTTTTAGGATGTTTTAAGACTTTTTAAAAGAATTTTAAATTTTTAAAATTATTTTTTAAAAAATGTTCTGTCTTAAAAATTCATAAAAATTTTTAAAATTTTCAACATGATTTTCTCAACGTTTTAGGATGTTTTAAGACTTTTTAAAAAATTTTAAATTCTTAAAATTATTTTTTAAAAATTTTTCTGTCTTATTCATAAAAAATTTTAAAATTTTTAACATGATTTTCTCAACGTTTTAGGATGTTTTAAGACTTTTTAAAAAATTTTAAATTTTTAAAAGTATTTTTTAAGAATTTTTCTGTCTTAAAAATTCATAAAAAATTTCAAAATTTTTAACATGATTTTCTCAACGTTTTAGGATGTTTTAAGACTTTTTAAAAAATTTTAAATCTTTAAAATTATTTTTTAAAAATTTTTCAGTTTTAAATATTCATAAAAAATTTTAAAATTTTTAACATGATTTTTTTAACGTTTTAAAATGTTTTAAGACTTTTTAAAAAAATTTAAATTTCTAAAATAATTTTTTAAAATTTTTTCTAAGTTTTAAAAATTCATATATCAAATCGAGTTTTTTCAATGCCAATTTACATGTCAAAACCTTTTTTTTCCGTATTTAAACGTAATTTGCTGTAAATAACTTCGAAAAAAGATTTTATTATTGAACCTCATTTAACGGTGAAAAAATGCTTCAAAGTTAAATTTCTTAGTGTAAATCGATTAGAAAATGCAAAATAAAGCCGATTTATTAAAAAAAAATTTTCTGCAAGTAAAATAAAAATTCTAATTTCAAAAATGATTTTTTAAAATTATTAAAATTTTTAAAATTTTTAACATGATTTTTTCAACGTTTTAGGATGTTTTAGGACTGTAAAAATTTTAAAATTTTTAAAATTATTTTTTAAAATTTTTTCTAAGTTTTAAAAATTCATATATCAATTTGAGTTTTTTCAATGCCAATTTACATGTCAAACGTAAAAACCATTTTTTTTCCGTATTTAAACGTAATTTGCTGTAAATAACTTCGAAAAAAGATTTTATGATTGAACCTCATTTAAAGGTGAAAAAATGCTTCAAAGTTGAATTTCTTAGTGTAAATCGATTGGAAAATGCATAATAAAGCCGATTTATTAAAAAAAAAATTTTTTGCAAGTCAAATAAAAATTTTAATTTTAAAACTAATTTTTTAAATTTTAAAATTATTAAAATTTTTAACATGATTTTCTCAAGGTTTTAGGATGTTTTAAGACTTTTTAAAAAATTTTCAATTTTTAAAATTATTTTTTAAAAATTTTTGTCTTAAAAATTCATAAAAAATTTTAAAATTTTTAACATGATTTTCTCAACGTTTTAGGATGTTTTAAGACTTTTAAAAAAATTTTAAATTTTTAAAATTATTTTTTAAAAATTTTTCTGTCTTAAATATTCATAAAAAATTTTAAAATTTTTAACATGATTTTCACAACGTTTTAGGATGTTTTAAGACTTTTAAAAAATTTTTAATTTTTATAAATTATTTTTTAAGAATTTTTGTCTTAAAAATTCATAAAAAAATTTAAAATTTTTACATGATTTTCTCAACGTTTTAGGATGTTTTAAGACTTTTTAAAAAAATTTAAATTTTTAAAATTATTTTTTTAGAATCTTTCTGTCTTAAAAATTCATAAAAAATTTTTAAATTTTTAACATAATTTTCTCAACGTTTTAGGATGTTTTAAGACTTTTCAAAAATTTTAAATTTTAAAAATTATTTTTTAAAAATTTTTCTGTCTTAAATATTCATAAAAAATTTGAAATTTTTAACATGATTTTCTCAACGTTTTAGGATGTTTTAAGACTTTTTTAAAATTTAAAATTTTTAAAATTATTTTTTAAAAATTTTTCTGTCATTAAAAATTCATAAAAAATTTTAAAACTTTGAACATGATTTTCTCAACGTTTTAGGATGTTTTAAGACTTTTTAAAAGATTTTAAATTTTAAAAATTATTTTTTAAAAATTTTATAAATCTTAAATATTTGTAAAAAATTTTAAAATTTTTAACATGATTTTCTCAACGTTTTAGGATGTTTTAAGACTTTTTTAAAATTTTAAATTTTTAAAATTCAACTTTGAAGCATTTTTGCACCGTTAAATGAGATTCAATAATATAATCTTATTTCAAAGTTATTTACTGGAAATTACGTTTAAATACGGTAAAAACATGATTTAAACGTTTGACATGTAAATTTGCATTGAAAAAAACTCGTATTAATATATGAATTTTCAAAACTTAGAAAAATTTTTAAAAATAATTTTTAAAATTATAAAATTTTTAAAGACTTAAAACATCCAAAAACGTTAAAAAAATCATGTTAAAAATTTTATAAAAATATTAATAATTTAAAAATTTTAAAAAATCATTTTTAAAATTAATATTTTGACTTGACTTGCAAGAAAATTTTTTTTTAATAAATCGGCTTTATTTTGCGTTTTCCAATCGATTTACACTAAGAAATTCAACTTTGAAGCATTTAAATGAGGTTCAATAATAAAATTTTTTTGAAGTTATTAACTGCAAATTACGTTTATATACGGTAAAAAAATGGTTTTTACTTTTGACAAACAATTTAGCATTGAAAAAAATTCGAATTGATAAATCAAGTTTTTACCGTAATTAAACGTAATTTTCAGTAAATAACTTCGAAAAAAGATTTTATTATTGAACCTCATTTAACGGTGCAAGAATGCTTTTAAGTTGAATTTCTTAGTGTAAATCGATTGGAAAACGCAAAATAAAGCCGATTTATTAAAAAGAAATTTTTTTGCAAGTCAAATAAAAATATTAATTTTAAAAATGATTTTTTAAAATTTTTAAAATATTAAAATTTTCGAAATTTCTAATATGATTTGTTTTACGTTTTAGGATGTTTTAAGACTTTTAAAATTTTAAAATTTTTAAAATTTTTTTTAAGAATTTTTCTGTTTTTAAAAATTCATAAAAATTATTAAAAATTTTAAAAATTTTTACATGATTTTCTCAACGTTTTAGGATGTTTTAAGACTTTTAAATTTTTAAAATTTTTAAAATTTTTTTTAAAAATTTTTCTGTTTTAAAAATTCATAAAAATTATTAAAATTTTTAAAATTTTTTACATGATTTTCTCAACGTTTTAGGATGTTTTAAGACTTTTAAAATTTTAAAATTTAAAAAAAAAATTTTTAAAAATTTTAAAAGTCTTAAAACATCTCAAAACGTCGAGAAAATCATTTAAAAATTTTTAAAATTTTTAATAATTTTTATGAATTTTTAAAAACTTGGAAAAATTTTTAAAAGAAATTAAAAAAATTTTAAAATTTTAAAAGTCTTAAAACATCCTAAAACGTTAAAAAAATCATGTAAAAAATGTTAAAAATTTTAATATTTTAAAAAATCATTTTTAAAATTAAAATTTTTATTTGACTTGCAAAAAAATTTTTGTTGAATTATTTTGGTAGAAATGTTACTTTTTCAAGTTTCAAAACGCAAGTGATTTTTATTTCATTAAACAGATTTTTAACAAAATCATTACATAACATGTTTTGATCGTTATTTAATAACTAACAATGTTATTTCAAAAATTAATTGAAATAGTAAGTACACTGCAAAAAATAAATTTCATAATTAATAAAATAATTTGTATTTTATAAACATAAATGAATTCTTTTCATAAATTAAGCGGCGATGTTTTATCCAACAAACCCCCTCTCGACGCCTGTATCCTTTATTCCTAATCCTTGTAGGCATTTGTGATGACTCGGTCCACAGAAGCTTTTTGTCAGCACGTCAGCAATCATATCATTTGTCGGTAAGTATTCTACGTCAATGTGCCCTTTTTCATATATCTCTCTAATGTAGTGGTATCTCACGTCAATATGTTTGGTGCGTGAGTGATGAACTGGATTCTTCATCAATTTTTGAGCTCCTTGACTGTCACAATACAATATTATTTCTTTTTTGTCATTTTCAGGAATCCGATATGTTTGAGAAAACTTCGTAGATGCTTCTTTAACAGATTCGGAGAGTGCCATGTATTCCGCTTCTACACTAGAAAGAGCTACACTCTTTTGTTTTCGTGACTCCCATGTTACAGCCGCTCCACCAAGTTTAAAAGCAAACCCGGTTTGAGAAATTCTGTCATCTATATTACTTGCCCAATCAGAGTCAACGAATCCCTCTAGAGTACTGTTTGCTTCATTGAATATTAATCCGTGATAACTTGTGCCTCCTAGATATCGAAGTACTCTTTCTGCAGCATGCCAATGTTCCATTGTTGGGTTGTTGTTGAAACGACTTAACATACTGACACTGTACGCTATGTCTGGTCTCGTTCCGACGGTCACATACATTAAAGCTCCAATTAATGATTGATAAGCCTGCGAAGTGATTTCTTGATTATTTTCGATTTCTGAATTTTTACTTAACTTTATTTTCGGTTCCAGGGGTGTATTTGACTGTTTTGCATCAATCATTCCGTAACGTTCCAGAACATCTTGAATGTATTTATGCTGTGTCATAATGACTAGGTTTTTGTTTAAATCCTGTTTGAATTCTATTCCCAGACAGTATTTCAATCGTCCAGGGTCCTTCATCTTGAAATTTTCGTTTAATTTTTCTTTAAGTTTTGTGAATTGCTCTGACTTATTCGTCGCTATAATAAGATCGTCGACGTAGACTAAAAAGAGTAGAGTACATTTACGATTTTTAAAGAAATAAAAGCATTTATCCGCATCCGTACATTTTAGACCCAGTTCCTCCAGAATTTGATTCAACTTAGCATACCATTGTCTACTTGCTTGTTTTAAGCCGTATAGTGATTTCTTCAATTTGTAAACCATATCTTTTTGACACTTTACTTCAAACCCTTCTGCTTGTTCCATATATAGGTCCTCTTCAAGATCCCCGTTAATGAATGCCATCACCACATTGTCACGAAACAGGCCTATCCTTGCTACATATTTATTATGTCATACCTTGTGACGGATCATTTGGTAATCGTCAATATTTGTTAAAGAAAGATCGATGGTTCTTTATCGGGTGAAACTGACCTGTTGTGTTGACATTACAGGACAGATGTGTCGTCGCTACATATTATAGAATAAAACGTTTATTATTTTTCAGGCATCAATGTTTCGATTTAGTTTTGGGCGAAAATCGATAATAATTTGAATGAATCAGTAAACTAACCTTTAGTTTTTAACATTGTGTATGCCTACTTTGTATGTAAATAACCATGAAATCATGACAATATTTCTATAAAGTTGAATGTATCTGTAAAAGAAATGAAATGTACAGTTATTAGTTATGACATTATGTTTAGATGGTTAAAAATGATATTATATTGTATATGTAAAATACCATACCATGTGAGATCAAACACCATTTATAAGTTGTATTTGACACTTCTAATAGATTGCAAGTTTGCAACCTAAAAATTAGTTAAAACTCACAATCCCTAAAAAGTAACTAAATTTCAATGTTTACTGCCTGTTGGTACGCTCGAGCGACCAACAGATGGCGTTAAGTTCGAATCGTGACCTGCGCTGTAAAACGCGTTTTCGAGTACGGCCGCTATTCGTGAGATGCAGCTATTTGCTAAGTCAGGCGTGTTTTGCAATATTAGTCAGTTGAATTTGATGTTCAAATTGAATTCGACTCATTACCATATGTTGCGTCTCGATATATTGGTAAGTGCAGCTGCAGTCCAGAACCTATTGGGTTGATGAATTGCGTAGGCAACGAGGCTCAATACGGACAGGATATGCTAAAGGCTGTTTGTACTTTTTTAAATCAAATCAAATGTAAGGTATAGTATGTTTGGGACCATCAGTCCTATTTCAGTTTGATCTTAAATGGTGGTTAATTGTTGACATTTTTAATGTTTGTACGTAACGGAAGTTTGTAAATTGTGTATTAATTTGAGTTATTATTTCAATAAACTCGCTTAAAGCAGAAAATACCACAATCGGTTCATTTCACTAATTAAATTGCATTACAGAAGGTCTATTTCAGAGGTCCAGAAACATTCTCCAGTCAGAGTAAGCATTTATTTTGACACATTTCAAAAACGAGGCCGAGTTACTACGGATAAGTATATCCTAGGACGAAGCCTATACACATACAAAGGGTGATCCTTTACGGATGGGCTCTATCTACACACACATACAAAGCATCTCGAGTGTCCGGGTATAATTCCGACAGACAGATGTTTCGACACACACATTACACGTTACCACATTAAGGTTACGCTTACTGGGGAAATATCATCCCATGTTTATCAGTCAATCCACCATTTGCTTCCTAATTTTAGTATCCCAAGGCTATAGGGTGCCTAAGTGGTTTAGGACCTTCCGTCAATCCCACAAACCCCTTGCATACGGGCCCATCGATCCTGTTTTACTGTCCGCAGGCTTTAATCGAACTCAAGTCATCCTATTTTAGATTTCAAGGCACGAGTTACGCGATGGGTGTCTTTTCGAGTCAGTAGTTAGTATTCGCTCACAGACCGAGACACTACAGTATACGACTAACGAGGGACAGAACCGTTACAACATCTAACTGAGACAGTTGAAGGTTCCATTGTACTGCCAGTGCACCAGAATACGAATTGAGCTCATTCTTGCCACTGGTGCAAAAGTTTCTCCAGGCTGCTGACTATAGCCTTTTGCAACTAATCTGGCTTTCCTTCTTTCAATGGTTCCATCCTCATTAAATTTTGTCCTTAAAACCCATCTGCAGCCAATTACAGATCTATTTTTTGGTCGCTCGACTAACTCCCAAGCATCACTCTTACTCAGCTCTTCAAATTCTGTTTTCATCGCCTGTCTCCATTCCTTAACATTTGGACCAGCTAATGCTTCCTCAACCCTTGGGCAGGTAATTTCCTCATAGGCCAACTGAGCTTGATATGAATAATGTCGTGCTTTTGAGTAAATTTTCTTTGGAGCTCCTGGCCTCCCTGTGCGTTCCAGCCTTGGTCTTCCTGGCCTCCTCTTGAAAATGACATTTTCAGGCCCAGCTGCAGTGACAGACGGTTTCGAATTTTCATTTTCTTCAGCGCTACTTTCACTTTCTGAGTCTTCGGACTTAGATTCTTGGAGTTGTTTAAAAACTTCTGATTCATCTCCAAGATCCTCTTCAAGACTTGTTTCTTGAACCTTCACTTCATCTATTTTTTCTTTAAGTAGGTCATCTTCGAGTTCCAGAAAATTATTCTTAATTTCTTTTACACCTAAAACAGATTTCTCAATGATTTTTACATCCCTACCTTTGATAATTTTCTTGGATTCGCTGTCCCAAAGTCTGTATGCCTTTGATTCATCAGAATATCCAACAAAAATACATTTTTTGGATTTAGCTTTAAATTTATCCTTTCCAGGTGTTTTATCCAGTGCAAATGCTTTACAGCCGAAAATTTTGAAATGTGATACGTTTGGCTTCCTGCTAGACCAAACTTCATACGGCGTAGTACTGACAAGACTTTTAGATGGACATCTGTTCCGTAAATAGGCAGCAGTTGAGATTGCTTCTGCCCAAAAACTGACTTTCAGATCCGATTGTAGTAGCATGCATCTTGCCATTTCTACTAATGTTCGGTTCATTCGCTCTGCAACGCCGTTCTGTTGTGGAGTGTACGCCACGGTACGTTGCCGTTGTATTCCCCAGGTTTCAAGATCCTTGTTGAAATCTTCCGCACAGTATTCCAGGCCATTATCCGTTCTGAGAACCTTTATTTTCCGTTCCTTTGAATTTTCTACAATAGCCTTATACTTTTTAAAAGCTTCTTTGACTTCAGATTTTGATTTTAGAAAATATACTTGAACCCATCTTGATTTATCATCAATAAAGGTTGCGAAATAACGTGCTCCACCAATGGATTGAGATCGCATAGGTCCACATACATCCGAATGGATTAGATCCAGTACATTGTTTGCTCTATTTAACGATGGCTTAAACGGCAAAACAGTTTGCTTCCCCTTGACGCAAACATCGCAGATTGATAGCTTGTCATTTGAGTTCATTGTAATGCCGGTTACTATCGACTTCGATATTAAAGCTTTCATGTCAGCTTCGTTCAGGTGACCATAACGCCAGTGCCAACTCTCCAGCTGTCCCAACTCATCTTTTGCTGTCGATGCAATTTCTTGAATTGGTTTAATAAAATATAAATCATTTTTTCTCGATGCTACAGCTATCGTTTTCTTTTGTTTATTTTTAATTATAGCTTGCTCTTCAGTGAATATGACTTCCTTTCCGCCAGTCACAGCCTTAGAGATAGACAGCAGATTTGTCTTTAAATTCGGTACGTATAAAGTCTTTTCGAGTCTTATTGTACCAACATCGACTCCGTTTGGCACAGTAAGGCGACCAGTTCCAATTCCATCAACTTCTGTTGTTTCATCGATTGCTAGTCTTACTTTTTGATTTGCCACTGGTTCCAGTGCGGAAAAATGATTTTTGTCATTGCACATGTGAGATGTGGCTCCACTCACCATTCGGATTTCATCATGGTCGTCTCATTCAGTGCATCAGCAATTGATGCCTTGTGTACAATTTTCTGAACACAGGCAAACATTGCTTCCTCCTCGGTATTGCAAGCTTTATGTCTTTTGTCTGCTGCTTTTTTCCAGCAATCTGCAGCTTTATGACCGGGTTTTTTGCAGTAGTTGCACTTGTAGGTCTTCCTATTGAAAGTGGAACTATCATTGGTATCCTGACTTGAGTGTTCTTTATTAGTTTCAGACTTATTGACTTGATTACTGCGTGAATTTCTTTTAAATTTTGCGATTAATGCTTCCTGTGTCTCTTGTCCCTTTCTCATTCCTTTTCTGGCCTCAGCTTCTTCCAAGAGCTTGATTTTGAGAGCTTCCGGTGTTGGTAATGTGTCACGTGTTTCTATTGCACACCGAAAGTTTTCGTAGTTTCCAGGAATACTGTACAACAAGAGAATTGCCAAGAGATCTTCTGCGACGTCTATTTTTATTTCAGCTAACTTGTCAACAGTCGTGAAAAATATATTTAGATGCTCAACCATGTCACCGTCTTCGGCCATCTTTGTAAACAATAATTGTTTCAGAAGTGTTGCCTTTCTTGCCGGTCCCTTTGGCTGATAAATATCTTCCAGTTTTGTCCAGACTTCATGAGCTGTTTTGCAATGACGTACGTGACAAAGTTCCGAAGGATTTATTGCTAACACTATATCAGCTTTTGCCTTTTAATCAGCCAAATCCCATGCTAGCGCGACAGTTGCATCATCGGGTTTTATTGCTGTTCCGTCTGCATAGCACCAACCGTTGTTTTTGACAAGAATGGCCTCCATATGTATTCACCACGTGTCATAATTGTCTTAATCCAGAAGACATCGTTAATTAATACTTAATAGTATTTGTAACAAATTCACTATATCACAGGCACGAGCTGGGCCCATAGCCTTTGTTGAATTATTTTGATAGAAATGTTACTTTTTCAAGTTTCAAAACGCAAGTGATTTTTATTTCATTTTAACAAAATCAATACATAACATCTTTTGATCGTTATTTAATAACTAACAATGTTATTAAAAAATTAATTGAAATAGTAAGTACACTGCAAAAAATAAATTTCATAATTAATAAAATAATTTGTATTTTATAAACATAAATTAATTCTTTTCATAAATTAAGCGGCGATGTTTTATCCAACAAAATCTTATTTCGAAGTTATTAACTGCAAATTGCGTTTAAATATGGTAAAAAAATGGTTTTTACTTTTGGACATGCAAATTAGCATTGAAAAAAATTCGAATTGATAAAATCAAGTTTTTACCGTATATAAACGTAATTTTCAGTAAATAACTTCGAAAAAAGATTTTATTATTGAACCTCATTAAACGGTGCAAAAATGCTTCAAAGTTGAATTTCTTAGTGTAAATCGATTGGAAAACGCAAAATAAAGCCGATTTATTAAAACAAAATTTTTTTGCAACTCAAATAAAAATATTAATCATTAATATTTTTATTTGACTTGCAAAAAAATTTTTTTTTAATAAATCGGCTTTATTTTGTGTTTTCCAATCGATTTACACTAAGAAATTCAACTTTGAAGCATTTTTGCAGCGTTAAATGAGGTTCAATAATAAAATTTTTTTCCAAGTTATTTACTGAAAATTACGTTAAAATACGGTAAAAACTTGATTTTAACGTTTGACATGTAAATTTGCATTGAAAAATAACTCGTTTTGATATATGAATTTTTAAAAGTTTTTAATGCAAATTGAAAAAAATTCGAATTGATAAAATCAAGTTTTTACCGTATTTAAACGTAATTTTCAGTAAATAACTTCGAATAAAGATTTTATTATTGAACCTCATTTAACGATGCAAAAATGCTTCAAAGTTGAATTTCTTAGTGTAAATAGATTGGAATACGCAAAATAAAGCCGATTTATTAAAAAAAAATTTTTTGCAATCCAAATAAAAATATTAATTTTAAAAATGAATTTTAAAAATTTTTTAAATATTAAAATTTTTAACATTTTTGACATGATTTTTTGACGTTTTAGGATGTTTTAGGACATTTAAAATTTTTAAATTTTTTAAATTTCTTTTAAAAATTTTTCCAAGTTTTTAAAAATTCATAAAAATTATTAAAAATTTTTAAATTTTTTTAATGATTTTCTCGACGTTTTAGGATGTTTTAAAAATTTTAAAAGTCTTAAAACATCCTAAAACGTTGAGGAAATCATGAAAAAAACTTTAGAAAGTTTAATAATTTTTATAAACTTTTTAAAACTTAGAAAAATTTTTAAAAAAAAATTTTAAAAGTCTTAAAACATTCTAAAACGGTGAGAAAATCATGTTTGAAATTTTAAAAATTTTAATATTTTAAAAATTTTAAAAAATCATATTTAAAATTAATATTTTTATTTGACTGGCAAAAAATTTTTTTTTTAATAAATCGGCTTTACTTTGCGTTTTCCAATCGATTTACACTAAGAAATTCAACTTTGATGCATTTTTGCACCGTTAAATGAGATTCAATAATAAAATATTTTTTCGAAGTTATTTACTGACAATTACGTTTAATTACGGTGAAAACTTGATTTATCAATTCGAATTTTTTTCAATGCTAATTTGCTTGTCAAAGGTAAAAACCATTTTTTTACCGTATATAAACGTAATTTGCAGTTAATAACTTCGAAAAAAGATTTTATTATTGAACCTCATTTAACGGTGCAAAAATGCTTCAAAGTTGAATTTCTTAGTGTGAATCGATTGGAAAGCGCAAAATAAAGCCGATTTTTAAAAAAAAAATTTTTTTGCAAGTCAAGTAAAAATATTAATTTTAAAATTTTTAAATTATTAATATTTTTATAAAATTTTTAACATGATTTTTTTTTCTAAGTTTTGAAAATTCATATATTAATACGAGTTTTTTTCAATGCAAATTTACATGTCAAACGTTTAAATCAAGTTTTAACCGTATTTAAACGTAATTTCCAGTAAATAACTTCGAAATAAGATTATATTATTGAATCTCATTTAACGGTGCAGAAATGCTTCAAAGTTGAATTTCTTAGTGTAAATTGATTGGAAAACGCAAAATAAAGCCGATTTATTAAACAAAAATTTTCTTGCAAGTCAAATAAAAATATTAATTTTAAAAATGATTTTTTAAAATTTTTAAAATATTAAAATTTTTAACATGATTTTTTTTACGTTTTAGGATGTTTTAAGACTTTTAAAATTTTAACATTTTTTAAATTTCTTTTAAAAATTTTTACAAGTTTTTAAAAATACATAAAAATTATTAAAAATTTTAAAATTTTTAAAAATTTTAAATGATTTTCTCGACATTTTAGGATGTTTTAAGACTTTTAAAATTTTTAAATTTTTAAAATTTTTTTTTAAAATTTTTTTTTAAAATTTAAAAATTTTAAAAGTCTCAAAACATCCTAAAACGTTGAGAAAATCATGTAAAAATTTTTAAAATTTTTAATAACTTTTATGAATTTTTAAAAACTTAGAAAAATTTTTAAAAAAATTTTTAAAAATTTTAAAATTTTAAAAGTTTTAAAACATCCTAAAACGTAAAAAAAATCATGTTAGAAATTTTAAAAATTTTAATATGTTAAAAATTTTAAAAAATTATTTTTAAAATTATTATTTTTATTTGACTTGCAAAAAAATTTTTTTTTAATAAATCGGCTTTATTTTGCGTTTTCCAATCGATTTACACTAAGAAATTCAACTTTGAAGCATTTTTACACCGTTAAATGAGGTTCAATAATAAAATCTTTTTTGGAAGTTATTTACTGAAAATTACGTTTAAATACGGTAAAAACTTGATTTTATCAATTCGAATTTTTTTCAATGCTAATTTGCTTGTCAAAGGTAAAACCCATTTTTTTACCGTATATAAACGAAATTTGCAGTTAATAACTTCGACAAAAGATTTCATTATTGAACCTCATTTAACGTTGCAAAAATGCTTTAAAGTTGAATTTCTTAGTGTAAATCGATTGGAAAACGCAAAATAAAGCCGATTTATTAAAGAAAAATTTTTTTGCAAGTCAAATAAAAATATTAATTTTAAAAATGATTTTTTAAAATTTTCAAAATATCAAAATTTTTAAAATTTTTAACATGATTTTTTTTACGTTTTAGAATGTTTTAAGACTTTAAAAATTTTAAAATTTTTTAAATTTCTTTTAAAAATTTTTCCAAATTTTTAAAAATTCATAAAAATTATAAAAAATTTTAAAAATTTTTAAATAATTTTCTCGACGTTTTAGGATGTTTTAAGACTTTCAAAATTTTAAAACATCCTAAAATGTTGAGAAAATCATGTAAAAAATTTTAAAAATTTTAATAATTTTTATGAATTTTAAAACTTAGAAAAATTTTTAAAAAAAAATTTTAAAAATTTTAAAAGTCTTAAAACATCCTAAAACGTTGAGAAAATCATGTAAAAATCTTTTAAAATTTTTAATAATTTTAATGAATTTTTAAAAATTTGGAAATATTTTTTAAAAAAATTTTAAAAATTTTAAAAGTTTTAAAACATCCTAAGACGTAAAAAAAATTATGTCAGTAATTTTAAAAATTTTTTAATATGTTAAAAATTTTAAAAAATCATTTTTAAAATTATTATTTTTATTTACCTTGCAAAAAAATTTTTTTTTTTAAAAATCGGCTTTATTTTGCGTTTTTCAATTGATTTACACTAAGAAATTCAACTTTGAAGCATTTTTGCACCGTTAAATGACGTTCAATAATAAAATCTTTTTTGGAAGTTATTTACTGAAAAATACGTTTAAATACGGTAAAAACTTGATTTTATCAATTCGAATTTTTCTCAATGCTAATTTGCTTGTCAAAGGTAAAAACTGTTTTTTTACCGTATATAAACGAAATTTGCAGTTAATAACTTCGAAAAAAGATTTTATTATTGAACCTCATTTAACGTTGCAAAAATGCTTCAAAGTTGAATTTCTTTGTGTAAATCGATTGGAAAACGCAAAATAAAACCGATTTATTAAAAAAAATTTTTTTTGCAAGTCAAGTAAAAATATTAATTTTAAAAATGATTTTTTAAAGTTTTTAAATTATTAATATTTTTATAAAATGTTTAACATGATTTTTTTAACGTTTTAGGATGTTTTAAATCTTTAAAAATTTAAAAATTTTAAAAATTATTTTTTAAAATTTTTCTAAGTTTTGAAAATTTATAAATTAATACGAGTTTTTTTCAATGCAAATTTACATGTCAAACGTTTAGATTAGATTAGATTAGATTTACTCGGGGTGATAAGACACTATATATCTCACAATCACTGCGACCTATAAGATCTTTTGTGAGTCCCCTAATAGTTTATTCCCAGTCGGGTAAAATGCTTTTTATGAACCTTATAACCTTTCTGGGGGCTTCTCTCCATATGTCTTCAGGCTTTAGAAAAGGCCTGTTAAGATGTTGCAGCCTTTTGGAGAACACTGCTTCACATTCACATAGAATGTGTTCGGCAGTTTCTTTTGCTTCTTTACAGAAGCGACAGTTGTCATCCTGGACTTTACCCATTTTTGAGAGATGGTATCTCAAAGGGCAGTGGCCTGTGAGGAGTCCTGTCATTATTCTCAGTTCTGCTTTGCTGAGAATAAGGAGTTCTTTGGTCCTTGTGGTGCTATGCGATATAAATCTCTTTGATTGTTTCAGTCCTGGAGTGGACTTCCAACGAGAGATTTTCTTTTCTTCCTCCCATTTGCGAACCTCTAATTTGATGTGGCTTTTAGAATAGCCACAGAAAGGTTCTGGGCCTATAAAGGTTTTAGTTCTTCCTTCTTTAGCGAGGGAGTCTGCTATTTCATTGCCTTCGATGCCTGTATGCCCTGGAACCCACATTAGGGTTACTCTGTTGTATACACCCAGTTTATCAACAGTATCTAGGCATTCCCAGACCAGTCTTGACTCAATTTTGTGTGAACATAGAGCCATAATAGCTGCTCTGCTATCCGATAGGATAAATATTTTTGCGTTTCTGTAGCCTTTATCCAGACAATTCAGAGCGCAAAGTTGTATGGCATATATTTCTGCCTGGAATACAGTGGCTTTGGAGCCCATGGGAGCTGATATCCTTGTTTTAGGACCAAAAACACCTGCTCCTACTCTATTGTCCATCTTGGATCCGTCTGTATAATATATCAGTGATCCTCTGGGGAATTTTATTTCACCTTCTTTCCAGAATTTGCGACTTTCTATAGTAGCATTGAACCTTCTGTCAAATTTGAATCTGACATCCATCAGATCCACTACTGTACAGGTCATTAGATTAAGATTTCTAAGAATACTTAGGTGGCCTGTTAAGTCTCCAGACTTAAAATTTTTTGTCCGTTGCAATTGAGTTGCAAAAACTGCTGCTTCTTTTTCCAAATAGAGCGGGAGGGGCGGCAGATCAAGTATCACCTCCAAGGCAGCAGTAGGACATGTGCTGGAAGCACCAGTAATCATGAGACATGCTAGTCTCTGTAGTTTGGTAAGTTGGACTTGTGTTCCTTTACTTTCCAGTTTTGGCCACCATACCATAGCGGCATAACTGACCATGGGTCTCACTATAGCCTTATAGACCCAGTCGGTCATTTTAGGCTTTAGTCCCCATTTCTTACCTACCATTTTACTGCAGGTAAATAAAGCTCCTCTAGCTTTGTTATTAACTTGCTCGAGGTGTAAGTTCCATGTGAGTTTTTGATCCAGTGTAACCCCCAGAAACTTGACGCTGTTGGAAAAGTCGATTTGTATCCCTCCCAGACTGGGTGCTTTGATTGTAAGCTTCCTTCTCCTGGTAAAAGGAACAATTGTAGTCTTGTGTGGGTTAATGTTGAGCCCTTCACCAAGGCACCAAGTATTGGCGATCTTTAGGGCATCTTGCATTCGTTCGTAAATCGTCCCGTCATGCTTACCCCTAACTATAATGACGATGTCGTCAGCGTATCCGATGGTTTCAAAACCGTTAGCTGACAGTTTGTTTAACAGGTCGTCGACTACCATTGACCACAACAGGGGCGATAGACATCCTCCCTGTGGACAACCTTTAATGGTTTTCACTGTACTTGACTCATCTCCAAGACAAGCCGTTATTAACCGATTTGTGAGCATGGAGTGTATCCATTTAGCCATCGTAGGGTCCAAGCCCCTATTTATTAAGGCTTTGTGAATGGATGCATGTGAGGTGTTGTCAAACGCACCCTCTATATCCATGAACACGCCTAATGCAACTTCTCCATGTTCTCTAGCCTTTTCCAGTTTCCTGACGAGGCTATGTAGAGCAGAGATAGTGGATTTACCTGATTGATAGGCAAATTGACTCGCGTTAAGAGGAAATGAAATTAAGTATTCACTTCTTATATACTGGTCAATAATTTTCTCCATCGTCTTTAATAGAAACGATGAAAGACTAATGGGGCGAAAGGATTTGGGGTGGGTTTTAAGGCGTTTCCCTACCTTTGGAATGAACACCACCTTAACGTCCTGCCAAGATTTGGGTATATGTCCCCAAGCAAAGCTGGATCGGAATAATATCAATAGATCCGCTATAATGATCTCTATTCCTTGCTGGAGGAATGCTGGATAGATTCCGTCCCCACCTGGGGATTTGTAGGGTTTGAATGATTTTATAGCCCATTTGACTTTACCCGGGGTAAATATTTTACCAGCCATTTTGTAGGTGTGGGTCTGAGGTCTTTTAGTCCCCTCTGAATAGCCCATACTTGTTGGGTAGTCATTGTGTATCACTTTTGAACCTGGGAAGTGTGTTTCAAGTAAAACTTGAATTGTCTCCCCTTCGGATTCAGTGAGGTTGCCGTCAGTTTTAACTAGCTGACCTATACCATTTGAGTGATCTTTCGCTAGGACTTTATGTAGTCGTGCCGCAGTGTGTGTATTATTAACACCTTCGCAAAACGTTCTCCATGACCTTCTCTTAGATTTCCTCAATTCATTGTTGTACTCTGTAAGCGCTTTTCTGTATTCATCCCAGTTTTGGGTGATTTTAGCCCTATTAAAGAGTTTCCTAGCGTTTTGGCGAAGTAGGCTTAATCCTTTATTCCACCAGGGTACGTCCCTATTCAATCTTGTCTGCTTTAATGGGCAGCTTTCTTCAAAGGCGTTATAAATACGGTCCCTTAGTTTATAAGAGGCATCGTCAAGAGCTTCTAGAGACTCTATTTTACCCGGTTTTATCCTATCCTTGGACTTTAAGATACTACGAAAAGTATCCCAATCGGTAAGTCTAGGATTCCGATGTGCCTCTATTATATGGGTTTTTACTTCCAGATCGAATCTAATATGCATATGGTCCGATAGGGATGCATAGGCAGACACGTGCCAATTTTTAACCCTATCTACGAAAGCAGGGCTAGCCAGTGTTAGGTCAAGAACTTCTTCCCTAATTGCATTAATAAAAGTAGGTTTGCCTCCCTTATTTATAATGTCAATATTACTAGTTAACAAATATATTCAAGGAGTTCCTCACCTCTTTTATTGATGTTTGTGCTGCTCCATAGCGTATGATGGGCATTTGCATCGCACCCAATAATGAATTGTAGGTTCATTCTTTTACAGTGAATAATGAAGTCGGCTACCGCCTCTGGAGGTGATGAGTCAGCCTCAGGGAAGTAGGCTGAGGCTATTGCAACCTTAAGCCTTCCTCCCCTAGGTGTTGTATCTATTATCACTGCAGCGATGTCGCGTTGAATAAATCTAGAAAAAGGAGTACAATTTATTCGTTTGTTAATCATTATGGCGGCTCTAGGATTTTCACAGCCGCTGCAATATATTAATTTACTTAACTGGGTCTGTAGACCCCTAACATTGTTGGCTACTAGCCATGGCTCTTGGATTAGTGCCAGGTCCAATTCTTCTCGAATAAACCTCCATGAAAGCACGTCAGATGCAGCTTTCGCATGGTGGAGGTTTATTTGTAGGCACTTAATGATGTCGCCCATCATCAGCCTTCCGATGCCATGGTTTCCCGGTTTTCTAGGTCCATATGGTTCCCACGAGAAGCTAGGGAAATAATCTGTCCACTTCCGTAGAGCCCCGCATACGAAAGTAAGGCTAAGTGCATCCGAAGGTCGCCTGGTATTCGGAGCCATCGTTATCGACTACACTAACGCAGAGCCATTCATCCTTTAGGCACGATGGGTTCCACCTTAGGATTGCGGATTTATTTTCTGGGTTTACTCCCATAGAACCGACATGTTCTGTTAAAACAGGGGCACCTCGAGTAGGGTGCGATTCTTCATCGCGCATGTCGGTCTTGAAAAAGGAGAGGCTGTGGTGGTGAACTAGCACCTCTATATTGCGCTTCACTTTCTCCTGACGCTTGGTCTAAAAGTTGCCTCCCAGACCTCACATCCGCCCCCGTCAAACGTTTAAATCAAGTATTTACCGTATTTAAACGTAATTTCCAGTAAATAACTTCGAAATAAGATTATATTATTAAATCTCATTTAACGATGCAAAAATGCTTCAAAGTTGAATTTCTTAGTGTAAATCAATTGGAAAACCCAAAATAAAGCTGATTTATTAAAGAAAAATTTTTTTGCAACTGAAATAAAAATATTAATTTTAAAAATGATTTTTTAAAATTTTCAAAATATTAAAATTTTTAACATTTTTAACATGATTTTTTTTACGTTTTAGAATGTTTTAAGACTTTTAAAATTTTAAAATATTTTAAATTTCTTTTAAAAATTTTTCCAAGTTTTTAAAAATTCATAAAAATTATAAAAAATTTTTAAAATTTTTAAATGATTTTCTCGACGTTTTAAAATGTTTTAAAACTTTTAAAATTTTAAAATTTTTAAAATTTTTTTTTTAAAATCAAAAAATTTAAAACGTTGAGAAAATCTTGCAAAAAATTTTAAAAATTTTAATAATTTTTATGAATTTTAAAACTTAGAAAAATTTTTAAAAAAAAATTATAAAAATTTTAAAAATCTTAAAACATCCTAAAACGTTGAGAAAATCATGTAAAAATCTTTTAAAATTTTTAACAATTTTTATGAATTTTTAAAAACTTGGAAAAATTTTTAAAAAAAATTTTAAAGATTTTAAAATTTTAAAAGTCTTAAAACATCCTAAAACGTAAAAAAAATCATGTTAGAAATTTTAAAAATTTTATTTATGTTAAAGATTTTAAAAAATCATTTTCAAAATTATTATATTTATTTGACTTGCAAAAAAATTTTTTTTTAATAAATCGGCTTTATTTTGCGTTTTCCAATCGATTTACACTAAGAAATTCAGCTTTGAAACATTTTTGCACCGTTAAATGAGGTTCAATAATAAAATCTTTTTTGGAAGTTATTTACTGAAAATTACGTTTAAATACGGAAAAAACTTGATTTTATCAATTCGAATTTATCTCAATGCTTATTTGCTTGTCAAAGGTAAAAACTTAATAACTTCGAAAAAAGATTTTATTATTGAACCTCATTTAACGTTGCAAAAATGCTTCAAAGTTGAATTTCTTTGTGTAAATCGATTGTAAAACGCAAAATAAAGCCGATTTATTTAAAAAAATTTTTTACAAGTCAAGTAAAAATATTAATTTTAAAAATGATTTTTTAAAATTTTTCTAAGTTTTAAAAATTATTTTTAAAAATTTTTCTAAGTTTTAAAAATTATTTTTAAAAGTTTTTCTAAATTTTGAAAATTTATATATTAATACGAGTTTTTTTCAATGCAAATTTACATGTCAAACGTTTAAATCAAGTTTTTACCGTATTTAAACGTAATTTCCAGTAAATAACTTCGAAATAAGATTATATTATTAAATCTCATTTAACAGTGCAAAAATGCTTCAAAGTTGAATTTCTTAGTGTAAATCGATTGGAAAACGCAAAATAAAGCCGATTTATTAAAGAAAAATTTTTTTGCAAGTCAAATAAAAATATTAATTTTAAAAATGACTTTTCAAAATTTTCAAAATATTAAAATTTTTAACACTTTTAACATGATTTTGTTACGCTTTAGGATGTTTTAAGACTTTTAAAATTTTAAAATATTTTAAATTTCTTTTAAAAATTTTTCCAAGTTTTTAAAAATTCATAAAAATTATAAAAAATTTTAAAAATTTTTAAATGATTTTGTCGACGTTTTAAAATGTTTTAAGACCTTTAAAATTTTAAAAATTTAAAAAATTTTTTTTAAAAATTTTAAAAATTTTAAAAGTCTTAAAACATCCTAAAACGTTGAGAAAATCATATAAAAATTTTTAAAAATTTTAATAATTTTTATGAATTTTAAAAAACTTGGAAAAATTTTTAAAAAAAATTTTAAAGATTTTAAAATTTTAAAAGTCTTAAAACATCCTAAAACGTAAAAAAAATCATGTTAGAAATTTTAAAAATTTTAATCTGTTAAAAATTTTAAAAAATCATTTTTAAAATTATTATTTTTATTTGACTTGCAAAAAAATTTTTTTTTAATAAATCGGCTTTATTTTGCGTTTTCCAATCGATTTACACTATGAAATTCAACTTTGAAGCATTTTTGCACCGTTAAATGAGGTTCAATAATAAAATCTTTTTTGGAAGTTATTTACTGAAAAATACGTTTAAATACGGTAAAAACTTAATTTTATCAATTCGAATTTTTCTCAATGCTAATTTGCTTGTCAAAGGTAAAAACCATTTTTTTTTCGTATATAAACGAAATTTGCAGTTAGTAACTTCGAAAAAAGATTTTATTATTGAAACTCATTTAACGTTGCAAAAATGCTTCAAAGTTGAATTTCTTTGTGTAAATCGATTGGAAAACGCAAAATAAAGCCGATTTATTAAAAAAAAATTTTTTTGCAAGTCAATTAAAAATATTAATTTTGAAATGATTTTTTAAAATTTTTAAATTGTTAATATTTTTATAAAATTTTTAACATGATTTTTTTAACGTTTTAGGATGTTTTAAATCTTAAAAAATTTTAAAATTTAAAAATTATTTTTTAAAATTTTTCTAAGTTTTAAAATTTATTTTTAAAATTTTTTCTAAGTTTTGAAAATTTATAAATTAATACGAGTTTTTTTCAATGCAAATTTACATGTCAAACGTTTAAATCAAGTATTTACCGTATTTAAACGTAATTTCCAGTAAATAACTTCGAAATAAGATTATATTATTAAATCTCATTTAACGATGCAAAAATGCTTCAAAGTTGAATTTCTTAGTGTAAATCAATTGGAAAACCCAAAATAAAGCTGATTTATTAAAGAAAAATTTTTTTGCAAGTGAAATAAAAATATTAATTTTAAAAATGATTTTTTAAAATTTTCAAAATATTAAAATTTTTAACATTTTTAACATGATTTTTTTTACGTTTTAGAATGTTTTAACACTTTTAAAATTTTAAAATATTTTAAATTTCTTTTAAAAATTTTTCCAAGTTTTTAAAAATTCATAAAAATTATAAAAAATTTTTAAAATTTTTAAATGATTTTCTCGACGTTTTAAAATGTTTTAAGACTTTTAAAATTTTAAAATTTTTAAAATTTTTTTTTAAAAATCAAAAAATTTAAAACGTTGAGAAAATCTTGCAAAAAATTTTAAAAATTTTAATAATTTTTATGAATTTTAAAACTTAGAAAAATTTAAAAAAAAAAATTTTAAAAATTTTAAAAGTCTTAAAACATTCTAAAACGTTGAGAAAATCATGTAAAAATCTTTTAAAATTTTTAATAATTTGTATGAATTTTTAAAAACTTGGAAAAATTTTTAAAAAAAATTTTAAAGATTTTAAAATTTTAAAAGTCTTAAAACATCCTAAAACGTAAAAAAAATCATGTTAGAAATTTTAAAAATTATATTTATGTTAAAAATTTCAAAAAATCATTTTTAAAATTATTATATTTATTTGACTTGCAAAAAAATTTTTTTTTAATAAATCGGCTTTATTTTGCGTTTTCCAATCGATTTACACTAAGAAATTCAGCTTTGAAACATTTTTGCACCGTTAAATGAGGTTCAATAATAAAATCTTTTTTGGAAGTTATTTACTGAAAATTACGTTTAAATACGGAAAAAACTTGATTTTATCAATTCGAATTTATCTCAATGCTTATTTGCTTGTCAAAGGTAAAAACCATTTTTTTACCGTATATAAACGAAATTTGCAGTTAATAACTTCGAAAAAAGATTTTATTATTGAACCTCATTTAACGTTGCAAAAATGCTTCAAAGTTGAATTTCTTTGTGTAAATCGATTGTAAAACGCAAAATAAAGCCGATTTATTTAAAAATTTTTTTTACAAGTCAAGTAAAAATATTAATTTTAAAAATGATTTTTTAAAATTTTTCTAAGTTTTAAAAATTATTTTTAAAAATTTTTCTAAGTTTTGAAAATTTATATATTAATACGAGTTTTTTTCAATGCAAATTTACATGTCAAACGTTTAAATCAAGTTTTTACCGTATTTAAACGTAATTTCCAGTAAATAACTTCGAAATAAGATTATATTATTAAATCTCATTTAACAGTGCAAAAATGCTTCAAAGTTGAATTTCTTAGTGTAAATCGATTGGAAAACGCAAAATAAAGCCGATTTATTAAAGAAAAATTTTTTTGCAAGTCAAATAAAAATATTAATTTTAAAAATGACTTTTCAAAATTTTCAAAATATTAAAATTTTTAACATTTTTAACATGATTTTGTTACGCTTTAGGATGTTTTAAGACTTTTAAAATTTTAAAATATTTTAAATTTCTTTTAAAAATTTTTCCAAGTTTTTAAAAATTCATAAAAATTATAAAAAATTTTAAAAATTTTTAAATGATTTTCTCGACGTTTTAAAATGTTTTAAGACCTTTAAAATTTTAAAAATTTAAAAAATTTTTTTATAAATTTTAAAAATTTTAAAAGTCTTAAAACATCCTAAAACGTTGAGAAAATCATGTAAAAAATTTTAATAATTTTTATGAATTTTAAAAAACTTGAAAAAATTTTTAAAAAAATTTTTAAAGATTTAAAATTTTAAAAGTCTTAAAACATCCTAAAACGTAAAAAAAATCGTGTTAGAAATTTTAAAAATTTTAATATGTTAAAAATTTTAAAAAATCATTTTTAAAATTATTATTTTTATTTAACTTGCAAAAAAATTTTTTTTTTAATAAATCGGCTTTATTTTGCGTTTTCCAATCGATTTACACTAAGAAATTCAACTTTGAAGCATTTTTGCACCGTTAAATGAGATTCAATAATAAAATCTTTTTTGGAAGTTATTTACTGAAAATTACGTTTAAATACGGTATAAACTTGATTTTATCAATTCGAATTTTTCTCAATGCTAATTTGCTTGTCAAAGGTAAAAACCATTTTTTACCGTATATAAACGAAATTTGCAGTTAGTAACTTCGAAAAAAGATTTTATTATTGAACCTCATTTAACGTTGCAAAAATGCTTCAAAGTTGAATTTCTTTGTGTAAATCGATTGGAAAACGCAAAATAAAGCCGATTTATTAAAAAAAAATTTTCTTTCAAGTCAAGTAAAAATATTAATTTTAAAAATGATTTTTTAAAATTTTTAAATTATTAATATTTTTATAAAATTTTTAACATGATTTTTTTAACGTTTTAGGATGTTTTAAGTCTTTAAAAATTTAAAAATTTTAAAAATTATTTTTAAAAATTTTTCTAAGTTTTGAAAATTTATATATTAATACGAGTTTTTTTCAATGCAAATTTACATGTCAAACGTTTAAATCAAGTTTTTACCGTATTTAAACGTAATTTCCAGTAAATAACTTCGAAATAAGATTATATTATTAAATCTCATTTAACGGTGCAAGAATGCTTCAAAGTTGAATTTCTTAGTGTAAATCGATTGGAAAACGCAAAATAAAGCCGATTTATTAAAGAAAAATTTTTTTGCAAGTCAATTAAAAATATAAAATTTTAAAAATGATTTTTTAAAATTTTCAAAATATTAAAATTTTTAACATTTTTAACATGATTTTTTTTAACTTTTAGGATGTTTTAAGACTTTTAAAATTTTAAAATTTTTAAAATTTCTTATAAAAATTTTTCCAAGTTTTTAAAAATTCATAAAAATTATAAAAAATTTTTAAAATTTTTAAATCATTTTCTCGACGTTTTAGAATGTTTTAAAACTATTAAAATTTTAAAATTTTTAAAATTTTTTTTTTTAAATTTTAAATTTTTGAAAGTCTTAAAACATCCTAAAACGTTGAGAAAATCATGTAAAAAATTTTAAAAATTTTAATAATTTTTATGAATTTTAAAACTTAGAAAAATTTTTAAAAAAAAATTTTAAAAATTTTAAAAGTCTTAAAGCATCCTAAAACGTTGAGAAAATCATGTAAAAATCTTTTAAAATTTTTAATAATTTTTATAAATTTTTAAAAACTTAGAAAAATTTTTAAAAAAAATTTTAAAAATTTTAAAATTTTAAAAGTCTTAAAACATCCTAAAACGTAAAAGAAATCATGTTAGAAATTTTAAAAAATTTTTAATATGTTAAAAATTTTAAAAAATCATTTTTAAAATTATTATTTTTATTTAACTTGCAAAAAAATTTTTTTTTAATAAATCGGCTTTATTTTGCGTTTTCCAATCGATTTACACTAAGAAATTCAACTTTGAAGCATTTTTGCACCGTTAAATGAGGTTCAATAATAAAATCTTTTTTGGAAGTTATTTACTGAAAATTACGTTTAAATACGGTAAAAACTTGATTTTATCAATTCGAATTTTTCTCAATGCTAATTTGCTTGTCAAAGGTAAAAACCAATTTTTTACCGTATACAGGGTGAGTTCGACCACCCGTATCAGTCGTTTTTTTCGAAAACGGTTAGTCGTAGAGAGTTGTGTCAAAAATTTGTATTATAAAAGCCCTAACAAAGAATCGAATGGTGATAATTTTTTTTTCGGGAAGGTCGGCTTCCTTATTAGTTTGCTCCAGAATGTCCAGAACTCCGGAATTATAAATGTAACGATAGGTCGAAAGTGGTATTGTTGAAAAGATCTTTAAAAAATAAGCAAGTTTTGTAGGAAAATTTTTTTTATTACTGCCACCCCTGTAAATTTCTATAAGTATACATATAAATTATTATATGTTCAAAAGTCCGGAATTTTAGAAAGCACGATAGGTTGAAAGTGGTGCTGTTGAAAAGCTCTTTAAAAAATAGGCAAGTTTTGTAGCAAACATTTTTTAATTACTGCCACCCTTATTAAGTAACGATCGTTTGAAATTATTAAATCAAAATTTCATAATAACGATCGAAGTCGGCATTAAAAATCTAGCAACCTTAGACATTGTCACAAGTGTTCAAACTGTCTTCCATTTACTCTTTAATACATACTACTGAGCTCTTCTGGTTATACTGTGAGTGTACTTCTTCAGTGTTTAATGATCGATAGATAGGTAACTAGATTTTAAATGCGGACTTTTAAAAAGTTCGTTATTATGACATTTTAATTTAGTAATTTCAAACAAATATTACTTAACAGCGGTGGCAGTAATAAAAAAAAATTTCCTACAAAACTTGCTTATTTCTTAAAGATCTTTTCAACAATACCACTTTCGACCTAACGTTACATTAAATAATTCCGGAGTTCTGGACATTCTGGAGCAAACTAATAGGGAAGCCGACCTTCCCGGGGAAAAAAATTATCACCATTCGATTCTTTATTAGGGCTTTTATAATACAAATTTTTGACACAACTTTCTACGACTAACCGTTTTCGAAAAAAACGACTGATACGGGTGGTCGAACTCACCCTGTATATAAGAAATTTGCAGTTAGTAACCTCGAAAAAAGATTTTATTATTGAACCTCATTTAACGTTGCAAAAATGCTTCAAAGTTGAATTTCTTTGTGTAAATCGATTGGAAAACGCAAAATAAAGCCGATTTATTAAAAAAAATTTTTTTTGCAAGTACAATAAAAAAATTAATTTTAAAAATGATTTTTTAAAATTTTTAAATTATTAATATTTTTATAAAATTTTTAACATGATTTTTTTAACGTTTTAGGATGTTTTAAATCTTTAAAAATTTTAAAATTTTAAAAATTATTTTTAAAAATTTTTCTAAGTTTTAAAAATTATTTTTAAAATTTTTTCTAAGTTTTGAAAATTTATATATTAATACGAGTTTTTTTCAATGCAAATTTACATGTCAAACGTTTAAATCAAGTATTTACCGTATTTAAACGTAATTTCCAGTAAATAACTTCGAAATAAGATTATATTATTAAATCTCATTTAACGATGCAAAAATGCTTCAAAGTTGAATTTCTTAGTGTAAATCGATTGGAAAACGCAAAATAAAGCCAATTTATTAAAGAAAAATTTTTTTGCAAGTCAAATAAAAATATTAATTTTAAAAATGATTTTTTAAATTTCTCAAAACATTAAAATTTTTTAGATTTTTAACATGATTTTTTTTACGTTTTAGGATGTTTTAAGACTTTTAAAATTTTAAAATTTTTTAAATTTCTTTTAAAAATTTTTCCAAGTTTTTAAAAATTCATAAAAATTATAAAAAATTTTTAAAATTTTTAAATGATTTTCTCGACGTTTTAATATGTTTTAAGACTTTTAAAATTTTAAAATTTTTAAAAATTTTTTTTCAAAAATTTAAAAATTTTAAAAGTCTTAAAACATCCTAAAACGTTGAGAAAATCATGTAAAAAATTTTAAAAATTTTAATAATTTTTATGAATTTTAAAACAAAAATTTAAAAAAAAAATTTTAAAAATTTTAAAAGTCTTAAAACATCCTAAAACGTTGAGAAAATCACGTAAAAATCTTTTAAAATTTTTAATAATTTTTGTTTTTTTAAAAACTAAGAAATTTTTAAAAAAAATTTTAAAAATTTAAAAATTTTAAAAGTCTTAAAACATCCTAAGACGTAAAAGAAATCATGTTAGAAATTTTAAAAAATTTTTAATATGTTAAAAATTTAAAAAAATCATTTTTAAAATTATTATTTTTATTTAACTTGCAAAAAAATTTTTTTTTAATAAATCGGCTTTATTTTGAGTTTTCCAATCGATTTACACTAAGAAATTCAACTTTGAAGCATTTCTGCACCGTTAAATGAGGTTCAATAATAAAATCTTTTTTGGAAGTTATTTACTGAAAATTACGTTTAAATACGGTAAAAACTTGATTTTATCAATTCGAATTTTTTGTCAATGCTAATTTGCTTGTCAAAGGTAAATACCAATTTTTTACCGTATATATACGAAATTTGCAGTTAGTAACCTTGAAAAAAGATTTTATTATTAAATCTCATTTAACGGTGCAAAAATGCTTCAAAGTTGAATTTCTTAGTGTAAATCGATTGGAAAACGCAAAATAAAGCCGATTTATTAAAGAAAAATTTTTTTGCAAGTCAAATAAAAATATTAATTTTAAAAATGATTTTTTAAAATTTTTAAAATATTAAAATTTTTAACATTTTTAACATGTTTTTTTTACGTTTTAGGATGTTTTAAGACTTTTAAAATTTTAAAATTTTTTAGATTAGATTAGATTAGAGAAGAGGGCGTGAGGCAAACCTCGTCAACACCGCGACCTTAATAGATCTATTGTGTGGCCCTGACTTGTTTATTCCAATGCGAGGTTAAGGCTCTGGATGAATCCTAGAATCGCTCTGGAATCTGTATCCCATACTTGCTCAGGCGTTGGGAATGGAATGTTAAGGTGACGGAATCTTTGAGTCATGACTGCTTCACATTTGCAAAGCAAATGCTCCGATGTTTCAGGAGCCTCTAAACAGAAGCGGCATGATCCGTTGTTCGATACACCAATTTTATTAAGGTGATACCTCAATGGGCAGTGACCTGAGAAGAGCCCGGAAATAATTTTGAGCTCGGTTTTCTTTAAGCGTAAAATTTTTTCCGCTTTGTCGTTATTAGTTTTAATAAAGAGCTTCGCTTGACGAAGGCCTTTTGTATTTTTCCAATACAGGGAATGCTGTTTCTTTTCCCATGTTGTAAGAGCCGTTTTAAGGTAGCATTTTGATGTGCCACAATAAGGCTCCGGTCCTATGAAGGGCGTACCTGATCCCTTTTTAGCTAGGCTATCGGCAATTTCGTTGCCTTGATGACCCTCGTGCCCCGGGATCCATCTGAGAATAACTTTATTGTTATCTGACAATTGCCTTAGCGATTTTATACAATCCCAGACGACCTTAGACTCTACTTTGAATGCTTTGAGTGCCTTGAGGGCTGATTGACTGTCTGAGAGTATGTATACTGTGGAGCCTTTTAAGGCTCTGCCAATGCAAATTTGCACACATTCTTCAATGGCTAACACTTCCGCTTGAAATACCGTAGGTGCCATGCCAAGCGCTTTTGAAATCCGGCATTTGGGACCAAACACGCCTAGTCCAACGCCTTCATTTGTTTTGGATCCATCCGTATACCACATCATCGCTCCTTGACAGAAGGACGGCTCTCTAGACCATTGTTGGCGATCACCTATGATCACGTCAAATGGTTTTATGAAGTCTAGTGTAGGTGTGAGTATATCGGAAACGATGGTCATAGGCTCTAAGTTGATTTCCCTTAGTATGCTCATGTGACCAACCAGGTAACCCGGTTTAAGTTTTCTGCTCCTAAGTAGTCTTATGGCTCCTGATAGTGCCTCCCTTTTGACCCGAAGGTATAATGGGGGGGAGGTTTAGTAGGGCCTCTATTGCTGCCGTGGGGCAGGTGGAGATGACTCCTGTGATTCCTAGGCAGGCCAGTCGCTGCACTTTTTGCAGCTGAACCTCGGCTGTTTTTTGTTTGACCTTTGGCCACCATACCAAAGCAGCATAGGTGACCATGGGTCTGACTACCGTTGTATATAGCCAATAAGTAAGCTTTGGTTGTAGTCCCCAGGTTCTGCCCACATATCTGCGACTAGTATGGAGAGCCACCGTAGCTCTTTCTATTACCTTGGACAGATGTGGGTTCCAGGTAAGTTTACTATCAAGTATGACTCCTAGGTATTTTACTTCACTTGAAGACATAATTTGTGTTCCGTTAAGGATTGGGTTTATCAAGTTTACGTTTCTCCTTTTCGTAAACGGAACAATTTTAGTTTTAGTTGGATTAATGTTTAAGTCTTTGCTTTGACACCATTTGTAGGTGATGGTGAGGGCTTCTTGCATGAGGCTCGAAATGATCCTGTCATGCTTGCCCCGAACCGTGATCACAATGTCATCAGCATATCCTTGTACATTAAATCCCACATTTGTTAACTTCGTTAGGAGTTCATCAATTACAATTGACCATAGGAGTTGAGATAAGACTCCTCCTTGTGGGCATCCTTTAGCGGCTTTGATTGTGATTGAGTGATTATTCATGTTGGTAGTTATATTCCTAGATCTCAATATGGAATCTATCCAGTTTACAGTGGCGGGCTCAAAGCCTTTACTCACTGCAGCGGACTTAATTGCATCGAATGAGGTATTATCAAAAGCTCCTTCGATATCCGCAAATGCGCAGAGAGCTACTTCTTTAGCCTCAAGGCTTTTCTCTAAGTCTCTGACTAATGTGTGAATGGCTGTCTCGGTCGACTTGCCAGCTTGATATGCAAATTGATTAGCATGAAGGGGTTTTGCCGGAAGTATGATACCTCGAATGTGCTGATCAATTATTTTCTCCATCGTTTTGAGGAGAAAGGAGGTCAGGCTGATTGGTCTGAAGGATTTCGCCTCGATACTAGACCGTTTGCCGGTTTTGGGTATAAATACTACCCTGACATCCCTCCATGATTTGGGAATATATCCTAGTTCAAAACTTGCCCTGAATATGGATATTAGGTGAGGGAGTAATTCTTCCAGACCCCGCTGAAGTAGGGTCGGAAAAATACCATCCCCCCGGGTGATTTGTAGGGTTTGAAACTATTGATGGCCCAAACAATTTTATTAGGAGTAAAGATTTTTCCTCCTAGACTTTTGTTCCTTGATAGGGCCCTGTAGTCAAAAGAATCGACTGGGTTAGGAATTAAGTCTAGGGAGCTGTAGGCAGTAGAGATAGGAAAGTGTGTCTCCATAAGAAGACTCAAAGTTTCCTCTGGACTCTCTGTAAAGCTCCCATCCTGTTTTTGAAGGGTTCCTAGGCCATTTGAATGATCCTTTGACAGAATCTTATGCAGCCTTGTAGTTGCTGGCAAATTGTCAATTTCATCACAGAAGGATCTCCAGGTCCTTCTTTTAGATTTCCTTAACTCTTTGTTGTATGCAGTTAGAGAAGTCTTATATTCTTCCCATCTGCCTGTGAGTTTTGCCTTGTTAAATAATTTCCTAACCTCGAGTCTTTTACTGCTTAGTCCCTCGTTCCACCAAGGAACCTTTCGTTTGTTAACCCTAGGTTTCTCAGGGCAGCAGCTTTCAAATGAGGCCAGGATGGCCGTTTTAAGTTTGCCGGAGGCAGTATCAAGGTTATTAGCAGTGAGAATGTCATTGCTTATATTACAGACTTCCGATTTGAGGAGAGCTTGATAGGTCTCCCAGTCTGTCAGCTTCGGTATTCTAAAAACTTCTGGTGGAGCAGTCTCGGATTCTATGTCGAATCTTATTTGTCTGTGATCAGACATGGAGACTTCGTTTGATACATGCCAATTATATATTTTAGTGCTTATGAATGTAGTAGATAGGGTTAAGTCTAAAACCTCTTGTCTTATTGCATTCATAAATGTTGGCTTGTTGCCACGATTTATTATTTCTAAATTATTAGAGAGAATGAAGTCTAAAAGATACTCACCCCTGGTGTTGGTGTTAGTGCTGCCCCATGACACATGATGTGCATTAGCATCACATCCAACAATTAGTTGCATCTTCCTTCTCTTGCAGTAGCCTAGGAGCCTTGTGAGCTCCGATGGAGGTGTAGTTTTCTCCTCACCGGGGAAGTAGGCAGAAGCAAATATAATTCTCTGGCTACCTCCGGCAGTGGGAACCTCGACTTCAGCGGCTGTTAAATCCCTTGAGATAAACTGCGATAGAGACGAAAAAGTTAGATTTTTATTGATCAGCATAGCTGCTCTTGGGCGTTCATGTTCATTAGAGAAAATTAACTTACATGAATGTGTGGGAAGTCCTTTGATTCGGCCTTGAAGTGGCCAGGGCTCTTGTATGAGCGCAAGGCCAATGTTTTCCATGATAAACCTCTTTCTAAGTACGTCGGACGCTGCTTTGGCATAGTGGAGGTTTATCTGGATGCAGCTTACACTATTGGCCATTGCTACGTTATTTTGGGGCCAGATTTAGGCCCCGATTTCTTCCTCCTAAAACTCTTGTGTTTTGGAGGAACATTAGCAGCCCTCAAAGTGGTTGCTGATTTGAGGGAGTTAGGTTTTATGGCCCCGCCATCTTTATTGATTTCCTCCTTCGGGATACTAGCTTGAGATGTTGATGGAGCCGTACTTGGCTTCGAGCTCTGGCTTGTGCTAGGGAGATCGGTCTCTATACTGGAGGTCGACGGTTGTAAATTAACTGAGGTTTGACTACTGGCTGAGGTTTGGGGTTTGTTGGCCCCGCCCTTGAGCCTGAATCTAACGGTGGTGAATTTGTAACTAATAAGGTAGTCCTTTCTCTTTAGTAGGTCCGCGGATTTTAGATCCACGGAGAGCGTGAGCTCAGCCACTTTGTTTGGTTTTGGTACCTTTCTTAGTACTTTCCATTCGCCCACATTAAGCCCTGCGTTTTGACCTTCGATAAAATCTAGGATCAATTCCGGGGGGTCTTCGGAACTGTCAGGAAAGTATCCTATCATAATCTGAGGTCGAGGAATTTGATCCTCTGCAACTGCCTTCAGATTTGCATCCGGCCACGGCTTAATTGTGTTTATTACGCCTTTGAGCCACGTTGCAGTGATCTCATCAGCGCATGCCATGTTAAGCCACCCTGGACGCTCTGATGAACTTAGAAATTTCGGCTTAATTGAGCCCTGTTTCTGTTCAATGATTTTATGAAGGATGGCGCTCTGAACGGACCTTATTTGTTCCGTGTTTAGCGTCACTTCCGGATATCCAACAGGGAGTATTCCCACCCGCACACTCTCAGCAATCGCTTTGAACGTGTGTTTGGGTTTAACTAGGGGATTGGGCTGGGAGACTTGCTTCCTAGCGGAAGGATTCTCCGGCTCTGTCCTGACCCTTTTGTTTTGATGTAGACTATCCCCCGGAGAAGAGTTATCGGAGCGAGTCCTATTGTGGAGCTCTTTCTCCGTCCTCTCCTTGATGGGACGAGTCGCCATCGCCTGTGCTTCATCAGCACTATAGCCTTGGCTAATCAGCCATTTAAAACGTTTTTTGGCCGCGCCAGAAAATTTTGCTTTGGGAGTGACTGGGGCTTCTGATTTCCCTGATTCCATTTTCTCCGTCGATCCTGGCGATTTAAGGAGATTTTCCTCGTCTTGGAGGGCTATTTCCATCGCCTCATTTTCACCTAGAAGATTTAAGTTGTCTTCGTTAGGTAAGGGGTCATTGACCCCGGAGGTATTTGGTGCATTTAGAGGTGCTCCACCCTCATTGTTATTACTGGTGTCTTCATTCATTGTTCCCACGAGTAGCTGGAGAAATATTCATCACCGACAGCAGAGCTCCGCAGTACCGTCGGAAGGCTAATTGAAACCGGAGGTCGCCTGTTATCCGGAGTCCATCGTTAGAGACACATTCACGCAGTGCCATCCATCTCTTCAGCACGATTGTTTCCACCTTGGGATTGCGGGTTTTATCGAGTTTTCCTCTCTAGATCCGTCGTATTTAGCTCAGAATGATGACGGACACTGAACGGAGTTCAGCGCACCGGCATATTCCGCGCAGGGGCACCTCGGGCAGGATGTGGCCTTAGGCCACGTACGGACGGTCTTTAGAATCGACGCACAGGCGTTTCTTCCACTGGCAGCCATGACCGCCGGTCGCCGAAGGGCAGTAAGCCCAGTCATCCGACCGCCCCTCATGACTGCCTTGCCCCTTAAAATTTTTTAAATTTCTTTTAAAAATTTTTCCGAGTTTTTAAAAATTCATAAAAATTATAAAAAATTTTGAAAATTTTTAAATGATTTTCTCGACGTTTTAAGATGTTTTATACTTTTAAAATTTTAAAATTTTTAAAAATTTTTTTTAAAAATTTGAAAATTTTAAGTCTTAAAACATTCTAAAACGTTGAGAAAATCATGTAAAAAATTTTAAAAAAATTTAATAATTTTTATGAATTTTAAAACATGGAAAAATTTAAAAAAAAAAATTTTAAAAATTTTATTGAACTCCTCCGAAACGGCTAGACCGATTTTGATGAAATTTTGTGTGCTTATTGGGTAGGGTGGAGACTCGGACAACATCTATTTTTCATCCCCCTAAATGTTAAGGGTGGTCCACCTCAAATTTTTTTTTTTTATTTTTTAGACAAAATTTTTTGTTTTAATTTTTTCATGATTCAGCATTGAAAAATACATACAACTCTAAATTTTCACCCTTATACGATCAACCCCAGATTTTTAATTGCGATTTTTATATTAAGCTTTAAAAAATACATATATGGCGAACGAGCGAAGCGAGTGAGTAGAGTATTTATAATATTCAAGCGAACGAGCAAAGCGAGTGAGCAGTGTACTTATTATATTCAAGCGAACGAGCGAAGCGAGTGAGTAGTGTACTAATAATATTCAAGCGAACGAGCGAAGCGAGTGAGTAGTGAATTAATAATATTCAAGCGAACGAGCGAAGCGAGTGAGTAATGTAATTATAATATTCAAGCGAACGAGCGAAGCGAGTGAGTAGTGTATTTATTATATTCAAGCGAACGAGCGAAGCGAATGAGTAGTGTATTAATAATATTCAAGCGAACGAGCGAAGCGAGTGAGTAGTTTATTAATAAAATTCAAACGAACGAGCGAAGCGAGTGAGTAGTGTATTTATAATATTCAAGCGAACGAGCGAAGCGAGTGAGTAGTGTATCAATAAAATTCAAACGAACGAGCGAAGCGAGTGAGTAATGTAATTATTCCTGGAAATAACGTATATGGCTAAACAACGTTTGCCGGGTCAGCTATACTAAATATACGTGAGCGGAGTAATGGGTGACCGCTATGAAATCATAATTTCATACCATCCGAGCGAAGCCGGACCGGGTCCGCTAGTAAGATTATATTATTGAATCTCATTTAACGGTGCAAAAATGCTTCAAAGTTTAATTTCTGAGTGTAAATCGATTAGAAAACGCAAAATAAAGCCGATTTATTTAAGAAAAATTTTTTTGCAAGTCAAATAAAAATATTAATTTTAAAAATGATTTTTTAAAATTTTTAAAATATTAAAATTTTTATCATTTTTAAAATGATTTTTTTTACGTTTTAGGATGTTTAAAGACTTTAGAAAATTTTAAAATTTTTTAAATTTCTTTTAAAAATTTTTCAAGTTTTTAAAAATTCATAAAAATTATAAAAAAATTTAAAAATTTTTAAATGATTTTCTCGACGTTTTAGAATGTTTTAAGACTTTTAAAATTTTAAAGTTTTTAAAAAATTTTTTTAAAAATTTAAAAATTTTAAAAGTCTTGAAACATCCTAAAACGTTGAGAAAATCATGTAAAAAATTTTAAAAATTTTAATAAATTTTATTAACTTTAAAACTTAGAAAAATTTAAAAAAAAAAATATAAAAAATTTTAAAAGTCTTAAAACATCCTAAAACGTAAAAAAAATCATGTTAGAAATTTTAAAAATTTTAATATGTTAAAAATTTTAAAAAATCATTTTTAAAATCATTATTTTTATTTGACTTGCAAAAAATTTTTTTTTAATAAATCTGCTTTATTGTGCGTTTTCCAATCGATTTACCCTAAGAAATTCAACTTTGAAGCATTTATATAAACGAAATTTGCAGTTAATAACTTCGAAAAAAGATTTTATTATTGAACCTCATTTAACGTTGCAAAAATGCTTCAAAGTTGAATTTCTTAGTGTAAATCGACTGGAAAACGCAAAATAAAGCCGATTTATTAAAAGAAATTTTTTTTGCAAGTCAAATAAAAATAATGATTAAAAATGATTTTTTAAAATTTTTAAAATATTAAAAATTTTAAAATTTCTAACATGATTTTTTTTACGTTTTAGGATGTTTTAAGGCTTTTAAAATTTTAAAATTTTTAAAATTTTTTTTAAAAATTTTTCTAAGTTTTCAAAAATTCATAAAAATTATTAAAAATTTTAAAAGATTTTTACATGATTTTCTCAACGTTTCAGGATGTTTTAAGACTTTTAAAATTTTTAAAATTATTTTTTTAAATTTTTCTAAGTCTTAAAAATTCATAAAAATTATAAAAATTTTTAAAATTTTTTACATGATTTTCTCGACGTTTTAGGATGTTTTAAGACTTTTAAAATTTATAAATTTTTGAAAAAAATTTTTAAAAATTTAAAAATTTTAAAAGTCTTAAAACATCCTGAAACGTCGAGAAAATCATTTAAAAATTTTTGAAATTTTTTATAATTTTTATGAATTTTTTAAAACTAGGAAAAATTTTTAAAAATAATTTTTAAAATTTTTAAATTTTTAAAGACTTAAAAAATCCTAAAACTTTAAAAAAATCACGTTAAGAATTTTATAAAAATATTAATAATTTAAAAATTTTAAAAAATCATTTTTAAAATTGATATTTTTACTTGACTTGCAAAAAAATTTGTTTTTAATAAATCGGCTTTATTTTACGTTTTCCAATAGATTTACACTTAGAAATTCAACTTTGAAGCATTTTTGCACCGTTAAATGAGGTTCAATAATGATTTTATTATTGAACCCATTTAACGGTGCAAAAATGCTTCGAAGTTGAATTTCTAAGTGTAAATCGATTGGAAAACGCAAAATAAAGCCGATTTATTAAAAAGAAATTTTTTTGCAAGTCAAATAAAAATAATGATTAAAAATGATTTTTTAAAATTTTTAAAATTTTAAAAATTTTAAAATTTCTAACATGATTTTTTTTACGTTTTAGGATGTTTTAAGGCTTTTAAAATTTTAAAATTTTTAAAATTTTTTTTAAAAATTTTTCTAAGTTTTCAAAAATTCATAAAAATTATTAAAAATTTTAAAAGATTTTTACATGATTTTCTCAACGTTTCAGGATGTTTTAAGACTTTTAAAATTTTTAAAATTTTTTTTTTAAATTTTTCTAAGTCTTAAAAATTCATAAAAATTATAAAAATTTTTTACATGATTTTCTCGACGTTTTAGGATGTTTTAAGACTTTTAAAATTTTAAAATTTTTAAAAAAAATTTTTAAAAATTTTAAAATTTTAAAAGTCTTAAAACATCCTGAAACGTCGAGAAAATCATTTAAAAATTTTTGAAATTTTTTATAATTTTTATGAATTTTTTAAAACTAGGAAAAATTTTTAAAAATAATTTTTAAAATTTTTAAATTTTTAAAGACTTAAAAAATCCTAAAACTTTAAAAAAATCACGTTAAGAATTTTATAAAAATATTAATAATTTAAAAATTTTAAAAAATCATTTTTAAAATTGATATTTTTACTTGACTTGCAAAAAAATTTGTTTTTAATAAATCGGCTTTATTTTACGTTTTCCAATCGATTTACACTTAGAAATTCAACTTTGAAGCATTTTTGCACCGTTAAATGAGGTTCAATAATGATTTTATTATTGAACCCATTTAACGGTGCAAAAATGCTTCGAAGTTGAATTTCTAAGTGTAAATCGATTGGAAAACGCAAAATAAAGCCGATTTATTAAAAAGAAATTTTTTTGCAAGTCAAATAAAAATAATGATTAAAAATGATTTTTTAAAATTTTTAAAATTTTAAAAATTTTAAAATTTCTAACATGATTTTTTTTACGTTTTAGGATGTTTTAAGGCTTTTAAAATTTTTAAAATTTTTTTTTAAAATTTTTCTAAGTTTTCAAAAATTCATAAAAATTATTAAAAATTTTAAAAGATTTTTACATGATTTTCTCAACGTTTCAGGATGTTTTAAGACTTTTAAAATTTTTAAAATTTTTTTTTTAAATTTTTCTAAGTCTTAAAAATTCATAAAAATTATAAAAATTTTTAAAATTTTTTACATGATTTTCTCGACGTTTTAGGATGCTTTAAGACTTTTAAAATTTATAAATTTTTAAAAAAAATTTTTAAAAATTTAAAAATTTTAAAAGTCTTAAAACATCCTGAAACGTCGAGAAAATCATTTAAAAATTTTTGAAATTTTTTATAATTTTTATGAATTTTTTAAAACTAGGAAAAATTTTTAAAAATAATTTTTAAAATTTTAAAATTTTTAAAGACTTAAAAAATCCTAAAACTTTAAAAAAATCACGTTAAGAATTTTATAAAAATATTAATAATTTAAAAATTTTAAAAAATCATTTTTAAAATTGATATTTTTACTTGACTTGCAAAAAAATTTGTTTTTAATAAATCGGCTTTATTTTACGTTTTCCAATCGATTTACACTTAGAAATTCAACTTTGAAGCATTTTTGCACCGTTAAATGAGGTTCAATAATGATTTTATTATTGAACCCATTTAACGGTGCAAAAATGCTTCAAAGTTGAATTTCTAAATGTAAATCGATTGGAAAACGCAAAATAAAGCCGATTTATTAAAAAGAAATTTTTTTGCAAGTCAAATAAAAATAATGATTAAAAATGATTTTTTAAAATTTTTAAAATATTAAAAATTTTAAAATTTCTAACATGATTTTTTTTACGTTTTAGGATGTTTTAAGGCTTTTAAAATTTTAAAATTTTTAAAATTTTTTTTAAACATTTTTCTAAGTTTTCAAAAATTCATAAAAATTATTAAAAATTTTAAAAGATTTTTACATGATTTTCTCAACATTTCAGGATGTTTTAAGACTTAAAATTTTTAAAATTTTTTTTTTAAATTTTTCTAGGTCTTAAAAATTCATAAAAATTATAAAAATTTTTAAAATTTTTCACATGATTTTCTCGACGTTTTAGGATGTTTTAGGACTTTTAAAATTTATAAATTTTTAAAAAAAATTTTTAAAAATTTTTAAATTTTAAAAGTCTTAAAACATCCTGAAACGTCGAGAAAATCATTTAAAAATTTTTGAAATTTTTTATAATTTTTATGAATTTTTTAAAACTAGGAAAAATTTTTAAAAATAATTTTTAAAATTTTTAAATTTTTAAAGACTTAAAAAATCCTAAAACTTTAAAAAAATCACGTGAAGAAATTTATAAAAATATTAATAATTTAAAAATTTTAAAAAATCATTTTTAAAATTGATATTTTTACTTGACTTGCAAAAAAATTTGTTTTTAATAAATCGGCTTTATTTTACGTTTTCCAATCGATTTACACTTAGAAATTCAACTTTGAAGCATTTTTGCACCGTTAAATGAGGTTCAATAATGATTTTATTATTGAACCCATTTAACGGTGCAAAAATGCTTCAAAGTTGAATTTCTAAGTGTAAATCGATTGGAAAACGCAAAATAAAGCCGATTTATTAAAAAGAAATTTTTTTGCAAGTCAAATAAAAATAATGATTAAAAATGATTTTTTAAAATTTTTAAAATATTAAAAATTTTAAAAATTCTAACATGATTTTTTTTACGTTTTAGGATGTTTTAAGGCTTTTAAAATTTTAAAATTTTTAAAATTTTTTTTAAAAATTTTTCTAAGTTTTCAAAAATTCATAAAAATTATTAAAAATTTTAAGATTTTTACATGATTTTCTCAACGTTTCAGGATGTTTTAAGACTTTTAAAATTTTTAAAATTCTTTTTTTAAATTTTTCTAAGTCTTAAAAATTCATAAAAATTATAAAAATTTTTTAAATTTTTTACATGATTTTCTCGACGTTTTAGGATGTTTTAAGACTTTTAAATTTTATAAATTTTTAAAAAAAATTTTCAAAAATTTAAAAATTTTAAAAGTCTTAAAACATCCTGAAACGTCGAGAAAATCATTTAAATATTTTTGAAATTTTTTATAATTTTTATGAATTTTTCAAAACTAGGAAAAATTTTTAAAAATAATTTTTAAAATTTTTAAATTTTTAAAGACTTAAAAAATCCTAAAACTTTAAAAAAATCACGTTAAGAATTTTATAAAAATATTAATAATTTAAAAATTTTAAAAAATCATTTTTAAAATTGATATTTTTACTTGACTTGCAAAAATATTTGTTTTTAATAAATCGGCTTTATTTTACGTTTTCCAATCGATTTACACTTAGAAATTCAACTTTGAAGCATTTTAGCACCGTTAAAGGAGGTTCAATAATGATTTTCTTATTGAACCCATTTAACGGTGCAAAAATGCTTCAAAGTTGAATTTCTAAGTGTAAATCGATTGGAAAACGCAAAATAAAGCCGATTTATTAAAAATAAATTTTTTTGCAAGTCAAATAAAAATAATGATTAAAAATGATTTTTTAAAATTTTTAAAATATTAAAAATTTTAAAATTTCTAACATGATTTTTTTTACGTTTTAGGATGTTTTAAGGCTTTTAAAATTTTAAAATCTTTAAAATTTTTTTTAAAAATTTTTCTAAGTTTTCAAAAATTCATAAAAATTATTAAAAATTTTAAAAGATTTTTACATGATTTTCTCAACGTTTCAGGATGTTTTAAGACTTTTAAAATTTTTAAAATTTTTTTTTTAAATTTTTCTAAGTCTTAAAAATTCATAAAAATTATAAAAATTTTTAAAGTTTTTTACATGATTTTCTCGACGTTTTAGGATGTTTTAAGACTTTTAAAATTTATAAATTTTTAAAAAAAATTTTTAAAAATTTAAAAATTTTAAAAGTCTTAAAACATCCTGAAACGTCGAGAAAATCATTTAAAAATTTTTGAAATTTTTAAAATTTTTATGAATTTTTTAAAACTAGGAAAAATTTTTAAAAATAATTTTTAAAATTTTAAAATTTTTAAAGACTTAAAAAATCCTAAAACTTTAAAAAAATCACGTTAAGAATTTTATAAAAATATTAATAATTTAAAAATTTTAAAAAATCATTTTTAAAATTGATATTTTTACTTGACTTGCAAAAAAATTTGTTTTTAATAAATCGGCTTTATTTTACGTTTTCCAATCGATTTACACTTAGAAATTCAACTTTGAAGCATTTTTGCACCGTTAAATGAGGTTCAATAATGATTTTATTATTGAACCCATTTAACGGTGCAAAAATGCTTCAAAGTTGAATTTCTAAGTGTAAATCGATTGGAAAACGCAAAATAAAGCCGATTTATTAAAAAGAAATTTTTTTGCAAGTCAAATAAAAATAATGATTAAAAATGATTTTTTAAAATTTTTAAAATATTAAAAATTTTAAAATTTCTAACATGATTTTTTTTACGTTTTAGGATGTTTTAAGGCTTTTAAAATTTTAAAATTTTTAAAATTTTTTTTAAAAATTTTTCTAAGTTTTCAAAAATTCATAAAAATTATTAAAAATTTTAAAAGATTTTTACATGATTTTCTCAACGTTTCAGGATGTTTTAAGACTTTTAAAATTTTTAAAATCTTTTTTTTAAATTTTTCTAAGTCTTAAAAATTCATAAAAATTATAAAAATTTTTAAAATTTTTTACATGATTTTCTCGACGTTTTAGGATGTTTTAAGACTTTTAAAATTTCTAAATTTTTAAAAAAAATTTTTAAAAATTTTAAAATTTTAAAAGTCTTAAAACATCCTGAAACGTCGAGAAAATCATTTAAAAATTTTTGAAATTTTTTATAATTTTTATGAATTTTTTAAAACTAGGAAAAATTTTTAAAAATAATTTTTAAAATTTTAAAATTTTTAAAGACTTAAAAAATCCTAAAACTTTAAAAAAATCACGTTAAGAATTTTATAAAAATATTAATAATTTAAAAATTTTAAAAAATCATTTTTAAAATTGATATTTTTACTTGACTTGCAAAAAAATTTGTTTTTAATAAATCGGCTTTATTTTACGTTTTCCAATCGATTTACACTTAGAAATTCAACTTTGAAGCATTTTTGCACCGTTAAATGAGGTTCAATAATGATTTTATTATTGAACCCATTTAACGGTGCAAAAATGCTTCAAAGTTGAATTTCTAAGTGTAAATCGATTGGAAAACGCAAAATAAAGCCGATTTATTAAAAAGAAATTTTTTTGCAAGTCAAATAAAAATAATGATTAAAAATGATTTTTTAAAATTTTTAAAATATTAAAAATTTTAAAATTTCTAACATGATTTTTTTTACGTTTTAGGATGTTTTAAGGCTTTTAAAATTTTAAAATTTTTAAAATTTTTTTTAAAAATTTTTCTAAGTTTTCAAAAATTCATAAAAATTATTAAAAATTTTAAAAGATTTTTACATGATTTTCTCAACGTTTCAGGATGTTTTAAGACTTTTAAAATTTTTAAAATTTTTTTTTAAATTTTTCTAAGTCTTAAAAATTCATAAAAATTATAAAAATTTTTAAAATTTTTTACATGATTTTCTCGACGTTTTAGGATGTTTTAAGACTTTTAAAATTTTTAAATTTTTAAAAAAAATTTTTAAAAATTTTAAAATTTTAAAAGTCTTAAAACATCCTGAAACGTCGAGAAAATCATTTAAAAATTTTTGAAATTTTTTATAATTTTTATGAATTTTTTAAAACTAGGAAAAATTTTTAAAAATAATTTTTAAAATTTTAAAATTTTTAAAGACTTAAAAAATCCTAAAACTTTAAAAAAATCACGTTAAGAATTTTATAAAAATATTAATAATTTAAAAATTTTAAAAAATCATTTTTAAAATTGATATTTTTACTTGACTTGCAAAAAAATTTGTTTTTAATAAATCGGCTTTATTTTACGTTTTCCAATCGATTTACACTTAGAAATTCAACTTTGAAGCATTTTTGCACCGTTAAATGAGGTTCAATAATGATTTTATTATTGAACCCATTTAACGGTGCAAAAATGCTTCAAAGTTGAATTTCTAAGTGTAAATCGATTGGAAAACGCAAAATAAAGCCGATTTATTAAAAAGAAATTTTTTTGCAAGTCAAATAAAAATAATGATTAAAAATGATTTTTTAAAATTTTTAAAATATTAAAAATTTTAAAATTTCTAACATGATTTTTTTTACGTTTTAGGATGTTTTAAGGCTTTTAAAATTTTAAAATTTTTAAAATTTTTTTTAAAAATTTTTCTAAGTTTTCAAAAATTCATAAAAATTATTAAAAATTTTAAAAGATTTTTACATGATTTTCTCAACGTTTCAGGATGTTTTAAGACTTTTAAAATTTTTAAAATTTTTTTTTTAAATTTTTCTAAGTCTTAAAAATTCATAAAAATTATAAAAATTTTTAAAATTTTTTACATGATTTTCTCGACGTTTTAGGATGTTTTAAGACTTTTAAAATTTATAAATTTTTAAAAAAAATTTTTAAAAATTTTAAAATTTTAAAAGTCTTAAAACATCCTGAAACGTCGAGAAAATCATTTAAAAATTTTTGAAATTTTTTATAATTTTTATGAATTTTTTAAAACTCGGAAAAATTTTTAAAAATAATTTTTAAAATTTTTAAATTTTTAAAGACTTAAAAAATCCTAAAACTTTAAAAAAATCACGTTAAGAATTTTATAAAAATATTAATAATTTAAAAATTTTAAAAAATCATTTTTAAAATTGATATTTTTACTTGACTTGCAAAAAAATTTGTTTTTAATAAATCGGCTTTATTTTACGTTTTCCAATCGATTTACACTTAGAAATTCAACTTTGAAGCATTTTTGCACCGTTAAATGAGGTTCAATAATGATTTTATTATTGAACCCATTTAACGGTGCAAAAATGCTTCAAAGTTGAATTTCTAAGTGTAAATCGATTGGAAAACGCAAAATAAAGCCGATTTATTAAAAAGAAATTTTTTTGCAAGTCAAATAAAAATAATGATTAAAAATGATTTTTTAAAATTTTTAAAATATTAAAAATTTTAAAATTTCTAACATGATTTTTTTTACGTTTTAGGATGTTTTAAGGCTTTTAAAATTTTAAAATTTTTAAAATTTTTTTTAAAAATTTTTCTAAGTTTTCAAAAATTCATAAAAATTATTAAAAATTTTAAAAGATTTTTACATGATTTTCTCAACGTTTCAGGATGTTTTAAGACTTTTAAAATTTTTAAAATTTTTTTTTAAATTTTTCTAAGTCTTAAAAATTCATAAAAATTATAAAAATTTTTAAAATTTTTTACATGATTTTCTCGACGTTTTAGGATGTTTTAAGACTTTTAAAATTTTTAAATTTTTAAAAAAAATTTTTAAAAATTTTAAAATTTTAAAAGTCTTAAAACATCCTGAAACGTCGAGAAAATCATTTAAAAATTTTTGAAATTTTTTATAATTTTTATGAATTTTTTAAAACTAGGAAAAATTTTTAAAAATAATTTTTAAAATTTTTAAATTTTTAAAGACTTAAAAAATCCTAAAACTTTAAAAAAATCACGTTAAGAATTTTATAAAAATATTAATAATTTAAAAATTTTAAAAAATCATTTTTAAAATTGATATTTTTACTTGACTTGCAAAAAAATTTGTTTTTAATAAATCGGCTTTATTTTACGTTTTCCAATCGATTTACACTTAGAAATTCAACTTTGAAGCATTTTTGCACCGTTAAATGAGGTTCAATAATGATTTTATTATTGAACCCATTTAACGGTGCAAAAATGCTTCAAAGTTGAATTTCTAAGTGTAAATCGATTGGAAAACGCAAAATAAAGCCGATTTATTAAAAAGAAATTTTTTTGCAAGTCAAATAAAAATAATGATTAAAAATGATTTTTTAAAATTTTTAAAATATTAAAAATTTTAAAATTTCTAACATGATTTTTTTTACGTTTTAGGATGTTTTAAGGCTTTTAAAATTTTAAAATTTTTAAAATTTTTTTTAAAAATTTTTCTAAGTTTTCAAAAATTCATAAAAATTATTAAAAATTTTAAAAGATTTTTACATGATTTTCTCAACGTTTCAGGATGTTTTAAGACTTTTAAAATTTTTAAAATTTTTTTTTAAATTTTTCTAAGTCTTAAAAATTCATAAAAATTATAAAAATTTTTAAAATTTTTTACATGATTTTCTCGACGTTTTAGGATGTTTTAAGACTTTTAAAATTTTTAAATTTTTAAAAAAAATTTTTAAAAATTTTAAAATTTTAAAAGTCTTAAAACATCCTGAAACGTCGAGAAAATCATTTAAAAATTTTTGAAATTTTTTATAATTTTTATGAATTTTTTAAAACTAGGAAAAATTTTTAAAAATAATTTTTAAAATTTTTAAATTTTTAAAGACTTAAAAAATCCTAAAACTTTAAAAAAATCACGTTAAGAATTTTATAAAAATATTAATAATTTAAAAATTTTAAAAAATCATTTTTAAAATTGATATTTTTACTTGACTTGCAAAAAAATTTGTTTTTAATAAATCGGCTTTATTTTACGTTTTCCAATCGATTTACACTTAGAAATTCAACTTTGAAGCATTTTTGCACCGTTAAATGAGGTTCAATAATGATTTTATTATTGAACCCATTTAACGGTGCAAAAATGCTTCAAAGTTGAATTTCTAAGTGTAAATCGATTGGAAAACGCAAAATAAAGCCGATTTATTAAAAAGAAATTTTTTTGCAAGTCAAATAAAAATAATGATTAAAAATGATTTTTTAAAATTTTTAAAATATTAAAAATTTTAAAATTTCTAACATGATTTTTTTTACGTTTTAGGATGTTTTAAGGCTTTTAAAATTTTAAAATTTTTAAAATTTTTTTTAAAAATTTTTCTAAGTTTTCAAAAATTCATAAAAATTATTAAAAATTTTAAAAGATTTTTACATGATTTTCTCAACGTTTCAGGATGTTTTAAGACTTTTAAAATTTTTAAAATTTTTTTTTAAATTTTTCTAAGTCTTAAAAATTCATAAAAATTATAAAAATTTTTAAAATTTTTTACATGATTTTCTCGACGTTTTAGGATGTTTTAAGACTTTTAAAATTTTTAAATTTTTAAAAAAAATTTTTAAAAATTTTAAAATTTTAAAAGTCTTAAAACATCCTGAAACGTCGAGAAAATCATTTAAAAATTTTTGAAATTTTTTATAATTTTTATGAATTTTTTAAAACTAGGAAAAATTTTTAAAAATAATTTTTAAAATTTTTAAATTTTTAAAGACTTAAAAAATCCTAAAACTTTAAAAAAATCACGTTAAGAATTTTATAAAAATATTAATAATTTAAAAATTTTAAAAAATCATTTTTAAAATTGATATTTTTACTTGACTTGCAAAAAAATTTGTTTTTAATAAATCGGCTTTATTTTACGTTTTCCAATCGATTTACACTTAGAAATTCAACTTTGAAGCATTTTTGCACCGTTAAATGAGGTTCAATAATGATTTTATTATTGAACCCATTTAACGGTGCAAAAATGCTTCAAAGTTGAATTTCTAAGTGTAAATCGATTGGAAAACGCAAAATAAAGCCGATTTATTAAAAAGAAATTTTTTTGCAAGTCAAATAAAAATAATGATTAAAAATGATTTTTTAAAATTTTTAAAATATTAAAAATTTTAAAATTTCTAACATGATTTTTTTTACGTTTTAGGATGTTTTAAGGCTTTTAAAATTTTAAAATTTTTAAAATTTTTTTTAAAAATTTTTCTAAGTTTTCAAAAATTCATAAAAATTATTAAAAATTTTAAAAGATTTTTACATGATTTTCTCAACGTTTCAGGATGTTTTAAGACTTTTAAAATTTTTAAAATTTTTTTTTTAAATTTTTCTAAGTCTTAAAAATTCATAAAAATTATAAAAATTTTTAAAATTTTTTACATGATTTTCTCGACGTTTTAGGATGTTTTAAGACTTTTAAAATTTTTAAATTTTTAAAAAAATTTTTAAAAATTTTAAAATTTTAAAAGTCTTAAAACATCCTGAAACGTCGAGAAAATCATTTAAAAATTTTTGAAATTTTTTATAATTTTTATGAATTTTTTAAAACTAGGAAAAATTTTTAAAAATAATTTTTAAAATTTTTAAATTTTTAAAGACTTAAAAAATCCTAAAACTTTAAAAAAATCACGTTAAGAATTTTATAAAAATATTAATAATTTAAAAATTTTAAAAAATCATTTTTAAAATTGATATTTTTACTTGACTTGCAAAAAAATTTGTTTTTAATAAATCGGCTTTATTTTACGTTTTCCAATCGATTTACACTTAGAAATTCAACTTTGAAGCATTTTTGCACCGTTAAATGAGGTTCAATAATGATTTTATTATTGAACCCATTTAACGGTGCAAAAATGCTTCAAAGTTGAATTTCTAAGTGTAAATCGATTGGAAAACGCAAAATAAAGCCGATTTATTAAAAAGAAATTTTTTTGCAAGTCAAATAAAAATAATGATTAAAAATGATTTTTTAAAATTTTTAAAATATTAAAAATTTTAAAATTTCTAACATGATTTTTTTTACGTTTTAGGATGTTTTAAGGCTTTTAAAATTTTAAAATTTTTAAAATTTTTTTTAAAAATTTTTCTAAGTTTTCAAAAATTCATAAAAATTATTAAAAATTTTAAAAGATTTTTACATGATTTTCTCAACGTTTCAGGATGTTTTAAGACTTTTAAAATTTTTAAAATTTTTTTTTAAATTTTTCTAAGTCTTAAAAATTCATAAAAATTATAAAAATTTTTAAAATTTTTTACATGATTTTCTCGACGTTTTAGGATGTTTTAAGACTTTTAAAATTTTTAAATTTTTAAAAAAAATTTTTAAAAATTTTAAAATTTTAAAAGTCTTAAAACATCCTGAAACGTCGAGAAAATCATTTAAAAATTTTTGAAATTTTTTATAATTTTTATGAATTTTTTAAAACTAGGAAAAATTTTTAAAAATAATTTTTAAAATTTTAAAATTTTTAAAGACTTAAAAAATCCTAAAACTTTAAAAAAATCACGTTAAGAATTTTATAAAAATATTAATAATTTAAAAATTTTAAAAAATCATTTTTAAAATTGATATTTTTACTTGACTTGCAAAAAAATTTGTTTTTAATAAATCGGCTTTATTTTACGTTTTCCAATCGATTTACACTTAGAAATTCAACTTTGAAGCATTTTTGCACCGTTAAATGAGGTTCAATAATGATTTTATTATTGAACCCATTTAACGGTGCAAAAATGCTTCAAAGTTGAATTTCTAAGTGTAAATCGATTGGAAAACGCAAAATAAAGCCGATTTATTAAAAAGAAATTTTTTTGCAAGTCAAATAAAAATAATGATTAAAAATGATTTTTTAAAATTTTTAAAATATTAAAAATTTTAAAATTTCTAACATGATTTTTTTTACGTTTTAGGATGTTTTAAGGCTTTTAAAATTTTAAAATTTTTAAAATTTTTTTTAAAAATTTTTCTAAGTTTTCAAAAATTCATAAAAATTATTAAAAATTTTAAAAGATTTTTACATGATTTTCTCAACGTTTCAGGATGTTTTAAGACTTTTAAAATTTTTAAAATTTTTTTTTAAATTTTTCTAAGTCTTAAAAATTCATAAAAATTATAAAAATTTTTAAAATTTTTTACATGATTTTCTCGACGTTTTAGGATGTTTTAAGACTTTTAAAATTTTTAAATTTTTAAAAAAAATTTTTAAAAATTTTAAAATTTTAAAAGTCTTAAAACATCCTGAAACGTCGAGAAAATCATTTAAAAATTTTTGAAATTTTTTATAATTTTTATGAATTTTTTAAAACTAGGAAAAATTTTTAAAAATAATTTTTAAAATTTTTAAATTTTTAAAGACTTAAAAAATCCTAAAACTTTAAAAAAATCACGTTAAGAATTTTATAAAAATATTAATAATTTAAAAATTTTAAAAAATCATTTTTAAAATTGATATTTTTACTTGACTTGCAAAAAAATTTGTTTTTAATAAATCGGCTTTATTTTACGTTTTCCAATCGATTTACACTTAGAAATTCAACTTTGAAGCATTTTTGCACCGTTAAATGAGGTTCAATAATGATTTTATTATTGAACCCATTTAACGGTGCAAAAATGCTTCAAAGTTGAATTTCTAAGTGTAAATCGATTGGAAAACGCAAAATAAAGCCGATTTATTAAAAAGAAATTTTTTTGCAAGTCAAATAAAAATAATGATTAAAAATGATTTTTTAAAATTTTTAAAATATTAAAAATTTTAAAATTTCTAACATGATTTTTTTTACGTTTTAGGATGTTTTAAGGCTTTTAAAATTTTAAAATTTTTAAAAATTTTTTTAAAAATTTTTCTAAGTTTTCAAAAATTCATAAAAATTATTAAAATTTTAAAGATTTTTACATGATTTTCTCAACGTTTCAGGATGTTTTAAGACTTTTAAAATTTTTAAAATTTTTTTTTAAATTTTTCTAAGTCTTAAAAATTCATAAAAATTATAAAAATTTTAAAATTTTTACATGATTTTCTCGACGTTTTAGGATGTTTTAAGACTTTTAAAATTTTTAAATTTTTAAAAAAATTTTTAAAAATTTTTAAATTTTAAAAGTCTTAAAACATCCTGAAACGTCGAGAAAATCATTTAAAAATTTTTGAAATTTTTTATAATTTTTATGAATTTTTTAAAACTAGGAAAAATTTTTAAAAATAATTTTTAAAATTTTAAAATTTTTAAAGACTTAAAAAATCCTAAAACTTTAAGAAAATCACGTTAAGAATTTTATAAAAATATTAATAATTTAAAAATTTTAAAAAATCATTTTTAAAATTGATATTTTTACTTGACTTGCAAAAAAATTTGTTTTTAATAAATCGGCTTTATTTTACGTTTTCCAATCGATTTACACTTAGAAATTCAACTTTGAAGCATGTTTGCACCGTTAAATGAGGTTCAATAATGATTTTATTATTGAACCCATTTAACGGTGCAAAAATGCTTTAAAGTTGAATTTCTAAGTGTAAATCGATTGGAAAACGCAAAATAAAGCCGAATTATTAAAAAGAAATTTTTTTGCAAGTCAAATAAAAATAATGATTAAAAATGATTTTTTAAAATTTTTAAAATATTAAAAATTTTAAAATTTCTAACATGATTTTTTTTACGTTTTAGGATGTTTTAGGGCTTTTAAAATTTTAAAATTTTAAAAATTTTTTTAAAAAATTTTTCTAAGTTTTCAAAAATTCATAAAAATTATAAAAAATTTTAAAAGATTTTTACTTGATTTTCTCAACGTTTCAGGATGTTTTAAGACTTTTAAAATTTTTAAAATTTTTTTTTAAATTTTTCTAAGTCTTAAAAATTCATAAAAATTATAAAAATTTTTAAAATTTTTTACATGATTTTCTCGACGTTTTAGGATGTTTTAAGACATTTAAAATTTTTAAATTTTTAAAAAAATTTTTAAAAATTTTAAAATTTTAAAAGTCTTAAAACATCCTGAAACGTCGAGAAAATCATTTAAAAATTTTTGAAATTTTTTATAATTTTTATGAATTTTTTAAAACTAGGAAAAATTTTTAAAAATAATTTTTAAAATTTTTAAATTTTTAAAGACTTAAAGAATCCTAAAACTTTAAAAAAATCACGTTAAGAATTTTATAAAAATATTAATAATTTAAAAATTTTAAAAAATCATTTTTAAAATTGATATTTTTACTTGACTTGCAAAAAAATTTGTTTTTAATAAATCGGCTTTATTTTACGTTTTCCAATCGATTTACACTTAGAAATTCAACTTTGAAGCATTTTTGCACCGTTAAATGAGGTTCAATAATGATTTTATTATTGAACCCATTTAACGGTGCAAAAATGCTTCAAAGTTGAATTTCTAAGTGTAAATCGATTGGAAAACGCAAAATAAAGCCGATTTATTAAAAAGAAATTTTTTTGCAAGTCAAATAAAAATAATGATTAAAAATGATTTTTTAAAATTTTTAAAATATTAAAAATTTTAAAATTTCTAACATGATTTTTTTTACGTTTTAGGATGTTTTAAGGCTTTTAAAATTTTTAAAATTTTTTTTAAAAATTTTTCTAAGTTTTCAAAAATTCATAAAAATTATTAAAAATTTTAAAAATTTTTACATGATTTTCTCAACGTTTCAGGATGTTTTAAGACTTTTAAAATTTTTAAAATTTTTTTTTAAATTTTTCTAAGTCTTAAAAATTCATAAAAATTATAAAAATTTTTAAAATTTTTTACATGATTTTCTCGACGTTTTAGGATGTTTTAAGACTTTTAAAATTTTAAAATTTTAAAAAAAAATTTTTAAAAATTTAAAAATTTTAAAAGTCTTAAAACATCCTGAAACGTCGAGAAAATCATTTAAAAATTTTTGAAATTTTTTATAATTTTTATGAATTTTTTAAAACTAGGAAAAATTTTTAAAAATAATTTTTAAAATTTTTAAATTTTTAAAGACTTAAAAAATCCTAAAACTTTAAAAAAATCACGTTAAGAATTTTATAAAAATATTAATAATTTAAAAATTTTAAAAAATCATTTTTAAAATTGATATTTTTACTTGACTTGCAAAAAAATTTGTTTTTAATAAATCGGCTTTATTTTACGTTTTCCAATCGATTTACACTTAGAAATTCAACTTTGAAGCATTTTTGCACCGTTAAATGAGGTTCAATAATGATTTTATTATTGAACCCATTTAACGGTGCAAAAATGCTTCAAAGTTGAATTTCTAAGTGTAAATCGATTGGAAAACGCAAAATAAAGCCGATTTATTAAAAAGAAATTTTTTTGCAAGTCAAATAAAAATAATGATTAAAAATGATTTTTTAAAATTTTTAAAATATTAAAAATTTTAAAATTTCTAACATGATTTTTTTTACGTTTTAGGATGTTTTAAGGCTTTTAAAATTTTAAAATTTTTAAAATTTTTTTTAAAAATTTTTCTAAGTTTTCAAAAATTCATAAAAATTATTAAAAATTTTAAAAGATTTTTACATGATTTTCTCAACGTTTCAGGATGTTTTAAGACTTTTAAAATTTTTAAAATTTTTTTTTAAATTTTTCTGTCTTAAAAATTCATAAAAATTATAAAAATTTTTAAAATTTTTTACATGATTTTCTCGACGTTTTAGGATGTTTTAAGACTTTTAAAATTTATAAATTTTTAAAAAAAATTTTTAAAAATTTTAAAATTTTAAAAGTCTTAAAACATCCTGAAACGTCGAGAAAATCATTTAAAAATTTTTGAAATTTTTTATAATTTTTATGAATTTTTTAAAACTAGGAAAAATTTTCAAAAATAATTTTTAAAATTTTTTAATTTTTAAAGACTTAAAAAATCCTAAAACTTTAAAAAAATCACGTTAAGAATTTTATAAAAATATTAATAATTTAAAAATTTTAAAAAATCATTTTTAAAATTGATATTTTTACTTGGCTTGCAAAAAAATTTGTTTTTAATAAATCGGCTTTATTTTACGTTTTCCAATCGATTTACACTTAGAAATTCAACTTTGAAGCATTTTTGCACCGTTAAATGAGGTTCAATAATGATTTTATTATTGAACCCATTTAACGGTGCAAAAATGCTTAAAAGTTGAATTTCTAAGTGTAAATCGATTGGAAAACGAAAAATAAAGCCGATTTATTAAAAAGAAATTTTTTTGCAAGTCAAATAAAAATAATGATTAAAAATGATTTTTTAAAATTTTTAAAATATTAAAAATTTTAAAATTTCTAACATGATTTTTTTTACGTTTTAGGATGTTTTAAGGCTTTTAAAATTTTAAAATTTTTAAAAATTTTTTTAAAAATTTTTCTAAGTTTTCAAAAATTCATAAAAATTATTAAAAATTTTTACATGATTTTCTCAACGTTTCAGGATGTTTTAAGACTTTTAAAATTTTTAAAATTTTTTTTTAAATTTTTCTAAGTCTTAAAAATTCATAAAAATTATAAAAATTTTTAAAATTTTTTACATGATTTTCTCGACGTTTTAGGATGTTTTAAGACTTTTAAAATTTTTAAATTTTTAAAAAAATTTTTAAAAATTTTTAAATTTTAAAAGTCTTAAAACATCCTGAAACGTCGAGAAAATCATTTAAAAATTTTTGAAATTTTTTATAATTTTTATGAATTTTTTAAAACTAGGAAAAATTTTTAAAAATAATTTTTAAAATTTTTAAATTTTTAAAGACTTAAAAAATCCTAAAACTTTAAAAAAATCACGTTAAGAATTTTATAAAAATATTAATAATTTAAAAATTTTAAAAAATCATTTTTAAAATTGATATTTTTACTTGACTTGCAAAAAAATTTGTTTTTAATAAATCGGCTTTATTTTACGTTTTCCAATCGATTTACACTTAGAAATTCAACTTTGAAGCATTTTTGCACCGTTAAATGAGGTTCAATAATGATTTTATTATTGAACCCATTTAACGGTGCAAAAATGCTTCAAAGTTGAATTTCTAAGTGTAAATCGATTGGAAAACGCAAAATAAAGCCGATTTATTAAAAAGAAATTTTTTTGCAAGTCAAATAAAAATAATGATAAAAATGAATTTTTTAAAATTTTTAAAATATTAAAAATTTTAAAATTTCTAACATGATTTTTTTTACGTTTTAGGATGTTTTAAGGCTTTTAAAATTTTAAAATTTTTAAAATTTTTTTTAAAAATTTTTCTAAGTTTTCAAAAATTCATAAAAATTATTAAAAATTTTAAAAGATTTTTACATGATTTTCTCAACGTTTCAGGATGTTTTAAGACTTTTAAAATTTTTAAAATTTTTTTTTTAAATTTTTCTAAGTCTTAAAAATTCATAAAAATTATAAAAATTTTTAAAATTTTTTACATGATTTTCTCGACGTTTTAGGATGTTTTAAGACTTTTAAAATATATAAATTTTTAAAAAAAATTTTTAAAAATTTAAAAATTTTAAAAGTCTTAAAACATCCTGAAACGTCGAGAAAATCATTTAAAAATTTTTGAAATTTTTTATAATTTTTATGAATTTTTTAAAACTAGGAAAAATTTTTAAAAATAATTTTTAAAATTTTTAAATTTTTAAAGACTTAAAAAATCCTAAAACTTTAAAAAAATCACGTTAAGAATTTTATAAAAATATTAATAATTTAAAAATTTTAAAAAATCATTTTTAAAATTGATATTTTTACTTGGCTTGCAAAAAAATTTGTTTTTAATAAATCGGCTTTATTTTACGTTTTCCAATCGATTTACACTTAGAAATTCAACTTTGAAGCATTTTTGCACCGTTAAATGAGGTTCAATAATGATTTTATTATTGAACCCATTTAACGGTGCAAAAATGCTTAAAAGTTGAATTTCTAAGTGTAAATCGATTGGAAAACGAAAAATAAAGCCGATTTATTAAAAAGAAATTTTTTTGCAAGTCAAATAAAAATAATGATTAAAAATGATTTTTTAAAATTTTTAAAATATTAAAAATTTTAAAATTTCTAACATGATTTTTTTTACGTTTTAGGATGTTTTAAGGCTTTTAAAATTTTAAAATTTTTAAAAATTTTTTTAAAAATTTTTCTAAGTTTTCAAAAATTCATAAAAATTATTAAAAATTTTTACATGATTTTCTCAACGTTTCAGGATGTTTTAAGACTTTTAAAATTTTTAAAATTTTTTTTTAAATTTTTCTAAGTCTTAAAAATTCATAAAAATTATAAAAATTTTTAAAATTTTTTACATGATTTTCTCGACGTTTTAGGATGTTTTAAGACTTAAAATTTTTAAATTTTTAAAAAAATTTTTAAAAATTTTTAAATTTTAAAAGTCTTAAAACATCCTGAAACGTCGAGAAAATCATTTAAAAATTTTTGAAATTTTTTATAATTTTTATGAATTTTTTAAAACTAGGAAAAATTTCTAAAAATAATTTTTAAAATTTTAAAATTTTTAAAGACTTAAAAAATCCTAAAACTTTAAAAAAATCACGTTAAGAATTTTATAAAAATTTTAATAATTTAAAAATTTTAAAAAATCATTTTTAAAATTGATATTTTTACTTGACTTGCAAAAAAATTTGTTTTTAATATATCGGCTTTATTTTACGTTTTCCAATCGATTTACACTTAGAAATTCAACTTTGAAGCATTTTTTGCACCGTTAAATGAGGTTCAATAATGATTTTATTATTGAACCCATTTAACGGTGCAAAAATGCTTCAAAGTTGAATTTCTAAGTGTAAATCGATTGGAAAACGCAAAATAAAGCCGATTTATTAAAAAGAAATTTTTTTGCAAGTCAAATAAAAATAATGATTAAAAATGATTTTTTATAATTTTTAAAATATTAAAAATTTTAAAATTTCTAACATGATTTTTTTTACGTTTTAGGATGTTTTAAGGCTTTTAAAATTTTTAAATTTTTAAAATTTTTTTAAAAAATTTTTCTAAGTTTTCAAAAATTCATAAAAATTATTAAAAATCTTAAAAGATTTTTACATGATTTTCTCAACGTTTCAGGATGTTTTAAGACTTTTAAAATTTTTAAAATTTTTTTTTTAAATTTTTCTGTCTTAAAAGTTCATAAAAATTATAAAAATTTTTAAAATTTTTTACATGATTTTCTCGACGTTTTAGGATGTTTTAAGACTTTTAAAATTAATATATTTTTAAAAAAAATTTTTAAAAATTTTAAAATTTTAAAAGTCTTAAAACATCCTGAAACGTCGAGAAAATCATTTAAAAATTTTTGAAATTTTTTATAATTTTTATGAATTTTTTAAAACTCGGAAAAATTTTTAAAAATAATTTTTAAAATTTTTAAATTTTTAAAGACTTAAAAAATCCTAAAACTTTAAAAAAATCACGTTAAGAATTTTATAAAAATATTAAAAATTTAAAAATTTTAAAAAATCATTTTTAAAATTGATATTTTTACTTGACTTGCAAAAAAATTTGTTTTTAATAAATCGGCTTTATTTTACGTTTTCCAATCGATTTACACATAGAAATTCAACTTTGAAGCATTTTTGCACCGTTAAATGAGGTTCAATAATGATTTTATTGTTGAACCCATTTAACGGTGCTTCAAAGTTGAATTTCTAAGTGTAAATCGATTGGAAAACGCAAAATAAAGCCGATTTATTAAAAAGAAATTTTTTTGCAAGTCAAATAAAAATAATGATTAAAAATGATTTTTTTAAATTTTTAAAATATTAAAAATTTTAAAATTTCTAACATGATTTTTTTTACGTTTTAGGATGTTTTAAGGCTTTTAAAATTTTAAAATTTTTAAAATTTTTTTTAAAAATTTTTCTAAGTTTTCAAAAATTCATAAAAATTATTAAAAATTTTAAAAGATTTTTACATGATTTTCTCAACGTTTCAGGATGTTTTAAGACTTTTAAAATTTTTAAAATTTTTTTTTTAAATTTTTCTATGTCTTAAAAATTCATAAAAATTATAAAAATTGTTAAAATTTTTTACATGATTTTCTCGACGTTTTAGGATGTTTTAAGACTTTTAAAATTTTTAAATTTTTAAAAAAAATTTTTAAAAATTTTAAAATTTTAAAAGTCTTAAAACATCCTGAAACGTCGAGTAAATCATTTAAAAATTTTTGAAATTTTTTATAATTTTTTAAAACTAGGAAAAATTTTTAAAAATAATTTTTAAAATTTTAAAATTTTTAAAAACTTAAAAAATCCTAAAACTTTAAAAAAATCACCTTAAGAATTTTATAAAAATATTAATAATTTAAAAATTTTAAAAAATCATTTTTAAAATTGATATTTTTACTTGACTTGCAAAAAAATTTGTTTTTAATAAATCGGCTTTATTTTACGTTTTCTAATCGATTTACACTTAGAAATTCAACTTTGATCTGCAATTAAAATTTCATCAAACTT